>JBAHVR010000028.1:0-50000 GCA_036898135.1 Oncomelania hupensis
TGTGCCCGGTACGCAGCGTGCAAGCTAATTTGCATTTTTTTTTAAAATAGTTTTTTTTTGTCTTTCCGTCGATTCGTACTGAAAATTCTGAGATACAACTGCTGCCCTGACAAGGTTGAAGCCTATTTGGAAAGACATGGCCTCAGTTTACATTCCCTTGTCATCTCCATCTTCCTATATGCTTGCGAAACATGAACCCTCACAGTAGATCTACAACGAAGAATACAAAGCATGGAGATGAGTGCTACAGGAGGTGCTACAGAAGACTTCTGGGCATTTCCTATAACCAGCACATCACCAACGACGAAGTCCGACATCACCAGAGCATCAGGCCTTGCAAAGACCATTCTGCAAGGCACGGTGTAAGGAGGCAGAAGAAGAGGGAAACCTAAAAATGGGTGCGAGGACAACATTCGAGAATGGACTGGCTTGACACTGAGCGATGCCAGGAGGGTTGCTGAGGACAGAAAAAGATGGAGTACGCTGGTTAAACAATCATCTGTGGTGCCCCAACGACCTTCGAGTTACGGGATAGGATATAATAGGATAATAATAATAATAATAATAATAATAATAATAATAATAATAATAATAATAATTCCATGCGCTCAACTGGGAATATTCTTTATCTGTCTCTTTCTCTCAGTCTATTCCACCCCATATTCCCTTTATCCGTGCTCATTTATCCAGATTCCATTGAGCTTACTTTTGATTTCTTTAAATGTTAACTTTCATTGCATTCTGAAATGTCGATTCTCCAAGGCTTCCTTTTCTTTCTTCGTGTTTTCATTCTCTTTCTCCATTGCGCCTATCACCAATTCCATGTCATGACAGTACTTTGTAGCTTCTAATACTTCCCACCTGTTTTCTTTCTTTTCAGTAGAAGGCAATTTGCGGTTGATGGGGGGCGACAGTCCAATGAGTGGACGGTTGGAAATTTACCACAACGGCACTTGGGGTAAGTGAACTCACTTTAATGTATTAGTATTTTTTTCTTAAGTTTTGACAATTCATTGCCCCTTTTTATCGTGAAATTCTGGGCCGTCTCCCCTGGATTATGAATTATTTCCTTTTACAACTGTTGAGAACAACTTATCAAATTCCGTTAATAAATTATATATTTTTGCTTAATCGTCGACAAAAAAATGTTTTCATTTTGTAAAGGATTCGCGTGGCAGGATGAAGTAGACAGATACATATAAGGGGAAAAAACTCAGGAACACAGGCAATAAGTTTTCCCACACTGTATTATTATAAATCTAACATCTATGTCATCAGACTAATATTTTCACACTTGCACACAAAACACTTCATAACAAGAACAATAAAAAAGGTTACTTATAAATTGCCCAGCAAAGTGGAAGAACCAAAAGTAGGAAAATAAATACGACCATGGAGTGGTCAACTGACTACAATCCAAAGGAAAAAACGCCACAGTCTTCACAAACCACAGGAAGAGACCGGATACACAACAGTACGTTCCACAGTTGTTGAGGATGACCAGAACGGAACTCGGCCTGTGCGACACACTTCAGACTGTTCATCACTGTCTCCATTATAAAGTGTCGTTGATATTCCTCGTTTATCCAACTAAATGGTCATGGCATCAGTAATCGACTTGGCGATACACTGGCAGGCGAACTGGAGCATAGAAATATGAAACACAGTTCACGGTAACAGCTCGGGACTATCTTGGTAATCCGTTGAGAATATTCGGCTCTCGGAGTAGCGAGGGACGCTCCGGCAGGAAGGTCCCGGAATAACTAACTCCTGTCAACTCGAATCGGCGTCCAAGGACGGGGTACATTCGCTTGCCTCGGTTCGATTGACGGCCGGGTATTACACGATGCAACTGCAAAGTAATGAACAGGTAGTCTTATCTATCTGCATGAGTTGTAAGCAAAGTTGCAATAGATCTTGGGTTACATATAGCCGGACGGCCAACTTAATCAGCCTGGTTAGTAGCTTGACACGACACACGGAACCGTCGCAATAGTCGGTGTAGACGTATTGGACCTGCTTCTTCTAAGCGCGTCGGCGAAATGCAGTCCGTTCACATCTGACAGTTTCCGTCCTCAGAAGCCCGGATCTATTATTCGCGTGTTCTTTTTATCGCGCTCTCTGCCTACTAACCAATGAGAGTGCGTGTGACGTTATTACCATGTTTCTGATTGGTTGTTCTCAAACAACGTGTGACGTAGGTATGTTTCTGATTGGTTGTTCTCAAACAACGTGTGACGTAGGTATATCCTTATATCATACAGTTATTTTGGTGACATGGGGGCAATCGTCCCCTATACGCTTAATGTGTCCGGGGACGTAAATTGTACTCAAAAAAAAAAAAAGAAAAAAAAAGTGACTTGGGGGAATCTCAGTACAGGCGCTCGCTATGCAGTGAATGTTACTGAATTCTTTCACACATTTATATTTCTTCCTTTTACAAGCAAAGAATTCACAGAATTCAAACTTGTCATGCATACATGAATTACACCTCTTCACAAACGTTGACAATAATTATGATATATTTAATTTTTATTTCCCTGTATAAAAAAACACTCGTCTTTTTTCTCAGTCATAATACAAAATATATACATGTTTATACAAATTTGCTTGCACCCGAGCAAAATTGCCACCTAGGGATCGCTTGCGGGTCCTTATGCTGCCGGTGATATATCCCCGGTCCGGACAAGACAACACAGAACAAGACAGGTCAGAGTGGTCACAGTAGCGCATGCAGCTCTCTTCTTCTCTCAGGGCATCAGCTCAGGGACGACTGGAACCGCCTCACAATACCGTCACAGAAGGGCGACACACTGCTTGAGAGCGGCAAATAGACAAACTACGCCCGCACAATCTCCTACTCAAAGTATCCGCTGGAACTAGAGTAAAAAACTATTACAAATTCCTCTCTGTGATTGACCAATGAGGCGATTCCAGTCGTCCTGGAGCCGATGCCCTGAGAGAAACTTTGTTGTCCCTTTTTATCGGGAAATTCTGGGCCGCCTCCCCTGGGCGCGCCCAAACCCAACCTACCTAATATTAATTGTTTTTCAAGTTTTGCTGGAGAAGCAAACCGGAGTATCAGGAGAAAATCCCCGAAACGCTGCCCGAGTCAAAAGTAAGTAATATTCGGAGAAACATAATGGCCAAATCATATATGAGCATCAGAAGTCAGACGTTCAAGGTCATCCCAAGGTAACTTTTTTGTAGCTTAATACAACTTTTGCTTTAGGTTATTTGACCGTACATGGGTGTATTTGGAGCCGGGGGTCACAGCAGCGATTTCAAAATCAAGAGCATCAAAAGACTAAAGTTTTAACGCCACCGTTTCACTTTTTTTTCCTGGGCACTCATTTTCATGTTAAATACTGTAAGATCCTTAAGGAGCATTTGAATCACATGGGCTTTGCCCTTCTAGCTTTAAACCCAACCTATTATTTGCCCAAAATTGTATTGTTTACTAAGTAACTTGTTTCAGGCACGATATGTTCCGCGGGTGGAAGGGGACAAACTATAGCGGAGGTGGCATGTCGACAGCTTGGCTGGAACAAAGGGTGTGTAGAAATGCGATTTTACCTGCACTGCAGCCATGCAACAACTCTAATGATATCAACAACTTCAACAGGACACACATCTGTTACCAATTACGAGAATTATATATACGTAGCCATTGAAAACAAATATGTATATTTACAAAGAGAATGAGGATTTGGCTGTTCCGTGCCAACCAATCAGGACTCATACTATTTTATGATTAAAAGTGCTTTTTAGTGCATATTTTTTAATAATGAAAAGAAATGGTGAAATGTAACTGTTATTTTTATTATTTCTAATAATAACCCTTCCCTTCCCTTCCCTAACATACATATACATAACATACATTCCCTAATATTTAAACCTTGAAATAAGTTTAAAAAAAATTACTACAATGATTTAGCATTATTTACTTTCGGTTTGTGCTGTGGGGAACGCCCACCCGGAAGTTACTCTTCTGTTTAGAAAGTAGTAAAAAGTTAGATAAATAAGAGGTGAATGTCGGTGCTTGTTTTTATTATTATTATTTATAATTGAGGATTTGTATAGCGCATATAGCTTGTGTAATGGGCAGAATCGGGCGACACGCGGGGAGCGCGAATCGTTACGCATCCACATTTGTGGACTCCGCTACGCATCGGGTTTTTGTAAGGCTATATCGGTCCCTACTCTAGCCAGACAAAAGTCGGGATAAGTACTGTGCCCTACGCGCCGCGAGTGGGACCCAGATCGGGCTGGTTTGCTGGGGTAGTTCTGCATTTTTAAATAACTAAAGAAAACAAACAAATGGCTGAAGGAGGTGAACTCCTTAATAAAGTATTTAAACCTTATGAACACGAGGACCTCGACACAGCTAGCAGACACCTGTCAATGTTAGGAGATGACATGAGTCGTCACAATCGACTAAGCATCGGAGAAAACTACGTCATGACTGTAACACAATCACAAACAGCTAATAAAATTAACAAGTTTTACAATCATATAGGTGGGCAATTACCAGATTATGTTTTGCCGAGCGACTTTGAACTAGACAAAAGTAATCACTTGTTTATAAACACTAAAGAGCCATCCACAGGTAACATAATCAGGATGGAGTTAATCATGACCAAGAATCCAGACCAATTTTATTAATGGTCTGCTCTGAAAACTAAACTTCCAGTGTCTGTTGTAAGATTATTAGGGCTTCCTGAATCTAACTTACGTAGGCAAACAGTTGCTTCCTTACAACAAATAGAATAAGTTCTTCCATAATCAACTGAAATAAGTTCGCACTCATATTTAGGTCCGCAGAATTGTACAAATATTGTATTGTTTTGCCCAGCTGCACGAAATGTTAGCCTTTAAGTTTACAAATGACTTGTCTCAAGGGGTTAAGGCTAATATTCTATATTTCGTGCTGTGGTATGTTATGCTATGCTGTGCTAATACTTAGATTTAGTTTAACAATAAATGTACTAAATCAATCTTGCAGAAATAAAATACTGTATCACAAGAATGCCTACTTTGGGTCCTTTACTGATCAAATTTGGCTGGACATTATCCAGTGTACAGGCAAAGAATCATCCATCTCCGAGTGTCTACACAGGCCATGGGGCACTCACGTCTGTAAACACACCGAGGACGTTGGCGTTGATTGCGTCCCAGGTAATATACGTTTACGCATGAACAAGAAGCAAAAACTTCTTTGACAAATGTCTGCATTGAGCACTCGATCAACTTCAATGTTTCCGTTTTGTTAATCGTGAAAATATATTTGTCAACATATAAAGAAAGGAAGAAAAATAACACCACATACGCTTAATTCTGGGCCATCATAAACCAGTAGTTTATAGCATTAGAGAGTCCGCTGTAAGCAACAAAATGGCGTCTTGAGCGGCGACTTGGACTCGATCCTAAACCGGTCCAGCTCATTGAACAGCTCTTTAAGCTTGTAAAGTCTATGGGCCTTGGATACCTCAGAATTCCGTGGCATCAGAGATTAACACACAATTTACAGCAATTGTCTGAAACAGTTTGGATTAAACTAGATCCTAACTTTTTGTCCTCCTTTGTGGACTCGCATGCATACTCACCCCCAATTTTTTTGTCCTGATTGCTGAAAATTTGTGCTAAAAGAGTCCTAAAGGGTCCAAACATGACACTGAAAACAAATATCCGTCCGTCCTTCTTCTCCGCCTCCCCCGTTGGGGTGCCGGGGGTTTCAGTATAAATAGTATCCCCACTTTCTGGAAATTTAGGGCTTTAAATTCCCGCTGTCGCTGTCTTTCTCATTTGCTCTTTCTCGTTCCTGCTCTGTTCTATCAATCTGCTATACTATCTTCTTCTTCGCTAGACCAGTCACCTACCTTTTTTTTTTGAAAACTCTTCCGGGACAAGACTCCTTGTTTGTGTATGAGGTCTGTTGGATCAGCTTGGGAATATTGGACGCTTTCTGCCGGGTGGTCACTAGGGCTTCCTATGATGTTATTATTTAGCAATGTAGGCATTTTATATATATGTGTTTTGTTGATAATTTATAATGATGTTTGTATTCTATTTTGTTTTTGTAAACAGGGGTTCGATAAATTAGAGTACGGCCTCAGCGTCCCCTGCTTGGGATGTCTTTATTGTAAAGTGACTGGCTGGTGGAGAACTTTCAGTTTTACCACTAGGGTTGTTTCAGCAGATATTTTATGCGGATCGGGGGTTGTCCGGTCCTGATTTGGCTCGGAAGAGTCCGCTGGACCTAAAGCAATAATCATGTAATGTAATGTAATGTTCTTCTCTGCCGTCTGTCAGTGCAAAACGTGGAAGAAGATTAATATCTCAGGACCTATTAAACTATCACAACCAAACTTGGTAAGATGGTGTATATCAATAAGATTTTTAAAATGATCAGCTCATTGATTGAATGACTTCAATTCAAGATCACAGAGTCATCAAATATTAGTCAATAAATAGAAAAATGTTCACAAAATTTCACTTTTTTCGTAAGTTATTAATATTGAACTTATTTCTGATTCTTTGGTGCATGATAGATATCAGTGAGACACACATACTATGCAAGAACCTCACTCCAAGGTCAAGGTCACTGGAGCTATACAAAGTCTGTTAGTAGGTACTTTGAAGTGACCTTCACCTTAAACTATGAGAGATAAAAAGTCCAGACTTGTATTTAGAGATGATAGTTTGGTCTTTGATATTTTGTTGTTTTTTTAATCTTGAGGGTCAAGGTCATTTTAGGTCTCGCAAAACGTATAGTATAATGGTTTTATATTAACCCATAGTATGCAACAGTATTGGGTTATTTGGTAATGAGATGTCACGTGAAGGTCATTTCAAGGGCAAGGTCACTGAAGTTCAAGGTCTTCCGAAGGACATTGTTTTTGTGTGTGTATAACACATCTTTTGCTGTAGTTTATTTGATAGTACCCAAGCGTGTTTGGAGCCGGAGGTCAAAATCATCTCGAGGTCAAAAGCATAGGAAGGTTAAAATCGGTATTTTTCATTTTAATGCCACCGTTTCACTTTTTTTTCTATTTTCATGCTAAATATTGCGAGTTTCATAAGGAGCATGTGAATCATATGGGCTTTTCCATTCTAGTTAATATTTCCAGGTCGATTTATTTGTTGCTCGCCATATCTCCATAGCGACTTAACAGATTTTGACCAAAGTTCATAATAATACTAGAACTACTATTAACACTACCAATTTATTTTGTAAAGTGGCCGAATCAGAAAGTTCATGCCTGCTCCAATAGTTGATGTAATGATGTTGTTGTTAAAATGTCATCAGCTTTTTAAATAGATAAGGTAGCATGTAATTAAAAAAAAGCAAAAACAAAGGGAAACAAATGTAGAAAAAATGTGGGGTAGTAATTAAACATAACATTACTTCACGCCTGTCCTTTATCTTTTTTTGTAGATGTCCGTCTTCGGTTGGTAGAGGGCAACCGAAAAACAAATGGACGTTTGGAAATTAACTACAACGGCACATGGGGTAAATGAACTCAGTTTGATCTATTTTTTAATTTAGGCAATGTTTTAATCTTTTATTCGTTTGTTTATTTTACATTTACTGCTGACAAAATCTGTGTGTGTGTGTGTGTGCGCGCGCGCGCGCGCAATACAGTAGTATTTACAAAGTTAATTGTTGCAGGCACGATATGTTCCGCGGGTTTCAACGAAGAAGCAATAGCACAAGTGGCATGTCGACAGCTTGGGATGGCACAAGGGTGCGTAGAACTGCGATTTCGCGTGCACTGCAGTTATGCAATATCTGTATTGATATCGTCAACTAATAACAGGACAGACATTTAAGCTTATTATCAATTGCGAGAATGATATAGGTAGACATTGAAAACCAATATATACATGTAGATTTAAAATACGAGAAATGTAAATAACGAATACTTCCCGAAGGTGTAGATACCTAGGGTGGGGGAAAGGGAAGGGGTCATCCGTATCTTTTTGCCCCCTAACCCCTCCCAACCTTTCGGACGATGACAGAGGGAGAAAATGAGATCATGGAGAGAGAGAGAGGGAGGGAGGGAGAGAGAGAGAGAGAGAGAGAGAGAGAGAGAGAGAGAGAGAGAGAGAGAGAGAGAGAGAGAGAGAGAGAGAGAGAGAGAGAGAGAGAGAGAGAGAGAGAGAGAGAGAGAGAGATTTTATTAGATAGCTTCGGTAAGCACGCAAAAAAAACACTGTATTTTTTTAAGCTTGTAAGAAACCTCGCCACACACACACAAACAATTTATGGCGCAGCATGATGTTGTCGCCAGAAAGGAATAGACATTATAGCGGAGACTAATTTTCCCCCTCAAGGATGCAAGAGTTAACAGCGGTCTATTTTGAGTTTTAAAGGTCAACCACAGTGCTCGGTCAAAAAGTTTCTGCTGAAAGAACTTTACTAAATAATACCAGATGCAAAAAATTCGGTATGCAAAGCTCTACCGTTTAATAGATATCGATCACTGAAAGTGGGATTTCCTACCTGTAATTAAGGGTAAGGGAAGTAATAATCTAAAACGCAGCTATCGCTGATCTCCCCTCGCAGTGACGTCAGCAGCTGCATACAATCGCCGACTGCGAAGAAGTTACAAGCGAGACAAGCAGTGTTTCTTCACTCGATTCTTTACTCGTTGTTGTTGTTGTTGTTTGTAGATTATAGTAACACGACACTTTCGCATATAGGTGACTACTGGACCGATTTATACTGACACCAGCGGGCCAGTTGTTGATAAAGGGGAAAATAATATGATCACACGTTGACCAATCCAGGATTCGAACCAGCGACCTTTCGGTTACTAGCAAGATGCTCTTACCAACTGAGCTACCCGGCCCCTCTTTACTCGATCTGTCGTGTTCCAATTATACGAGCTAGACCAGTGAATACATACCCTCTTGCGTTCTCTTTTTCTGAAAAGCTCCTCTGACTTTCCTGACGCCCGCCAAACTGATAGCAGACGATGGATGTGTAGTAGCCACTGTGACTGTAGAAGTTGAAGCAGTACTAGTAGGCCTACTACTACTAACTTGGATAACTGTTGCTGTTGTTGAGGTGCTTGCTGCAATGGCACGCGGACTTCGGATCGTTGGAACAGAGCCAGGCTTTAATGTCTGTATTGTTTTCATCCCAAAGCTTTGCATTAAACTTAAAGTGGAACTTGGGGGGTAGCAGTCTTCAACGAAGTGTTTTGCGCAAATTGCTAACGACGCAGTTGGTGTCCCGTACTTGGGACCGAAGTTTACACGCTTTTCCTGCACGAATCTCACCCACTTATTTCGCACTTCTTCGTTTTTTGGAAACCTTTGCAATGTTAACCCATCCGCTTGTTTGTTTGTACAACCTCCAACGGCACAATATAGGCCGCTGCTCTTCGTTTTCCTGCGTTTTGGTAGAGAATGGGCACTTTCTTACTCCATATTGTCTTCAGCAGTTGACGTCACGAGCCATGTGGTCACGTGAGCGGGCTTTTCGAAGGTGCAAAATTTTATTCGAAGTAGATTTTATTCAATATTAAAAAAAGGCTGTATTTTTCGGAAAAAAGTTGTTCGGCATGTGACTTCTTTTATTATGTAGATATTTTGTGCTCAGTTTTATTTTTCAATGATGTTGACCTTTAACAATGATTTTTCTTTAAATAAACATCCATTATCATTTTAAGATCAATCATATTTGTAACACGGATCTGATTTCGATGGGCATGGGACACAAACATTCTCTGTCTCTCTTTCTCCGTCTCTGTCTCTCAGTCTCTCTCTCTCACACACACACACAAACACACACACACATTCACAATTACCTCCAGCAAACAACTGATCATGGATTTTCGCATCTAGCACTTACAGGAGGTTTGCTGTTACCAGGGTTATTTGGAATTTATTAACCACAGATGCTCAGATGCCCAGACAACAAGCTTTGAAGCTGTGGTAAATATCCATGAAAATACGGAACCCATATTTCCTGGAAGAGCGACTAAAAGGTTATCATCCATGCATTTCAGTAAATTAGATAATTATGTTTTGTAATGTTTTCTTAATCCAGTCTTTAACTGGTACTTTACCACCGGCACCACCACCCTTGTCGCCACCTCTAATGCCTACGGTTCTAGTCAAAGCTAAGACTAGTGTACTTATAGCCATTCCAACTGCTGTAAGAATGCTAAATATCATAATACCCTGTTCTCTAAACACTGTTTGAATTCTTTCTGCGAGTGTGGTGTCTTCATGTAGCATCCTGTGAATCGTTTCTTTGATTCTAGCAAAGTTAGATATTAATTTATCTCTTTTTATGAGTAAGGTTTTTAATCTTGCTGAGCATTTAGTATAAATGTCGCCAAGCCCCTTTTAAATTAACATGGTTATTGATTTAGGTCCAGCGGGCTCTTCCGAGCCAAATCAGGACTACTCTTTAAATTGTCTGTTTTACATCGAAGTTTAAGTTCAAGTCATCAGCCTCTGCTGATATCAGTACAGTATTAGTATCAGTAATATCAGTACAACTTATGTTAATTTGATGAATAAAAATTGATGCAACAACAACAACAGCCTCTGCTGATTTATGTTTTTGTTTATCTATTTCTTTGTCAAGCTCGCCAAGCTTGGCTTAGTTCAACATTGTCTCACCTCTCACAGATTGTAACGCTTGATCCAAACCTTGAAGATCATGCAGAGGTATTGGAGACATTAGTTTCTAATAAAGCTTTTACTTCTGTATTTACTTCTAACACAGAGTCTGACAAGTCATGATGACTCATGTTTTCTGAATTTAGCAAAGCCGTGTCCATATGTTGTAGTGAAGCTGCTGCCTATCTTCATCTTGTAGGTTCTGAAAGCCTCAATGACCTTAACACAGTGACGGAGTTTAGTTTTCAAAGTAGATACTGAATACAATTTATTTGGATTTTTGGTCATCGTTAACTGTACCCTGATTCTTTTACCAGTCAGTAGTGTTTACAATCAAGTGATTGTTTCGTCTACCTCAAAGTAGATCGGTGACACATATCCAATAATTGCCGTCCCGTATGATTGTAAAACTTGTTTATTTTGTTAGCTTTTTGGGTTTGAGCTACTTGATGTAATTCTTCTCTGATGCTTGGTCAATTGTGAGGACTCATGTCATCCGCTAACATTAAAAGGTGTCTGCTAGTTGTGTCAAGGTCTTCATCTTCATTAGGTTTAAACACTTCATCAGGAAGTTCACCTCCTTCAGCCATTGTTTTATTTATTTTTTCTACTTATTTAAAAATGCAGAACTATGGGAGCTTGTTAGATCCGAAACGTCGGTTTAGAACACCTTTAGGCATTAAAGGAGATCGGAGTACTGTAATTATTACGAACAATCCAAGTAGCATAGAGCCTAATCAATTATTGACTGTTAGATTTCCTAATCTGGGTCCTGATGACGTTATTGTTCCAGGAAGCCCTAAATTGTCTTTTAAACTTTGTTTGAATTCTATCACTGACCCTAAGAATGTTAGTTAACAATCTCGGCAGGGCTATAGTTTGGCGAATGGTTATTAAATTGATGGTTGGGAAATCCACAATATCGACAACGCTGGTGTTTTCTTTTGTTACACAGATTTGTGGTTGAGTAAAAATCAAAGGGAGGATTTAATTGGTTAGGGGATTCAAACCCCAAATGTGGCAAAACTTCGAATCAAAGCTGGTGATGGTTCTTATGATAAAAGGAATGAAAATGTATTAGCTGGGGTGTACAAAAACAGGTTTTATTTTCCCCTCGATTTTGAACTACATGTATTACAATCATTTGCCTTTCAATCAAGGATCATGTATTGACAGGTTGACTTATGAAATTATTTTCAACAATTACTCACAAGTAATTAGTTCTGACAAAACCCCTAGCTATACTGTGTCAAATATTGCCCTTGAATGTGAAATAGTCATGCACTCTAAACTCAGTAGATCAGAAATCAATATGGCAAACCAGCAATTTATTATGACAGGATCGTGCGTTATAGACAGTTTAATAAAGACCTACAATATGCTTTATGGAACATTAATATGAATTCACCTGCTCGGAGTTTTAAAGGTGTACTGATGCTGTTTGTACAAGAATATAGTTACAACCATGACAGTGAGGCATTTGTAAATTCATATAGATCATAACAAAGGCATCGATCATGATTGAAGGCACCCCTAATCAATTATTTGTGAATTAAATGCCGGGGTTTCAGCAGTTTGATGAGATTAGGAAGATTTTAGGTTGGGGTCGTTTAAGGACTGATGATTTAATTTCTATAGACCTCCATTTTAATGACGCAAGACTTGTAAATAAGTTTGCTTTGTGGTTAGATTTTAGAATGATCTCCACGGTTCAGGGAGGAGAATTGAAAATGGAACAGATGGTACCACTATTGAGATTCATAAACTGTTGCTACCAAGTCTGAACCAATTACTATATACATGTATGTGATTATGGACTCTCAGTTAAAGATTGAAAATGGGAGATAAACAGATTTAGTGTATTAAAACGACGTCCTTGTTACCTCGAGATCCTCATTGTGGAATGATCATCGGCACAAGTTGTTGTAAAACACAGTTCATTTTAGACCTACTGCTAACATATTACCTTAAACACTTTGATTACATAATTTTGTTTTGACTCTCAATACACTTACTTAGAACTAAATGTATTTGGACTGAGGACAATGTCTTTGTGACCCAAAAGGTAGGCTTAGTGAGTATTTAGATTATTTCTATAATATGTTTGCGAATGAGGGTAACACTTTATTTAGTATGGCAGCAGAAAAGGACATTGTATTAAAATGGTACACATTAGGTAAGTTAGCTTTTAGTGGAAGATATGCAGGTATTAGTGTTTAGATACTCACACAAAAATATAACACTATATTAACCAATTTTATACAACAAATTTTTGTTTGTTTATTTTATGGTAAAGATCACGACAGCTTTGACACGTGTTTAAAAGAAAATGATGTAATTGAGTCCAAATAAGAAAGAATTAAAGTGGAAGAGCAACTTAAAAAACATAAACATGCAAATTTAATTATTAAAACTGATCAACCAACTAATTATAAGCTACTTCTATAAATAGGAAAGTGACTTAAGAAAAAGTTACCTAGTAAGTCAATTTAAGTCAAATGTAAGGTAAAAAGACATCTTATAAATAAGTTATCAAACTTACTAGCATCTTATAAATAAGTTATCAAAATTATTTATCTAATTTACTTATCTTGGTAAACATCAGATCAAACATCAGATCATTCCTGCGGACATTAATATATATTGTTGTTGCCATTAACATTATGCACCAAGTGTGTCACATTATAAAACAATGTCTCTCTTCCAGAGATCATTAGTATGTCTGGTACAGAGAGAAAGAAAAAGAGAGTGCTCGCTCGCTGCTTTTTTGTGACCCATTGTCAACAATGAGAAGGTGACTAGCACAGACAAGACACAGAGAGAGAGAGGATATTGATGTTCCTGCCTACATTGTAATTTAAAAAGAGCATTGTGTACTGGCAGTGACACATTAAGAGATGAGGAGTGAGGTAGTGTACTTGGTACTAAGCTCTCTATTTTAGCAAACAAAGTAGAGTTTTAAAAAGGCAGGTAATATTACACAGTTTTGTAATACTAAAAATGTTTAGTGTAGTGCTGAAAGTTGTTAATGTTTATTTTCTTTAAATACAATTAAACATTTGTTTCATCAGGTTTCATCATCTAATGTCAAATGAACAGTCATTTAATTAATCAATACTTGAGTCAATTGTTTTAGTCACAAGAGAATGAGCCACTTGAGATACATTTTGGCTATAAAATATACACAGGGCTCTCAAAAGCACCTGACTGAAAGAAATGAAGCATTCAATAGTTTAATGTTGAATAGTTTCCAAGCCCCTTATTCAAGACACTAAAAGGAGTTTCTATTTATGCCTAGCTATAAGGGCATAAGCTCAGTACATAGGGTATTATATTTATTAGCTATCAGTGAAAGATTAAATAGCAGTGATAGTCAGTGGTTAAGAACTTTTAACTTGCAATTCGGTCGGTGCTTGTGTGTCTGAATAAATAATATTTAGGAAACCCCAGATTATCTATAGTTTTAAATGAGTGTGCATGCCCACATCACGGTAGACATGAATTCATGTCAAGGCTTTCTGAGTGCTTGAGAAAATGTCAGCTGTAATAGTGAGCACAGTAATATTTATGTATTATTACATCCTGCTCTAAAGCGCATGCTCACAAAAGGGGAAGAATACACATGCTGTCCAAGGCTTGTTTTCTACTGTGTAGGATAGACAGTCTATAAATTTACAATTGGCTTGCTCTTTTTTTAAATTCCCACATTCTCTTTCTTTCTCTTTTGATATTTATCTCTTTCTCTGAATGTGTGAGGAAAAGTACCAAACAAAAAAAGGGTTTTGAAAATGAAGCGAGGTTTAAACTAATCAAAAAGCACATATTAAAAAAAAGTGCCATGATTACAGAATTGGGGAGCAGAACTGTCATAAATGCTATCTCTGACCTAGGCTGTCAAACTGCTTCGAACCACTTTTGATATCGCTTGACATTAAATTCTTCACTTGTTTTTTGCCGGCGAATATACTGCTTAGTCAACTGTGTTTCAGGAGGTATCATTTTTCGTTTTGGCACTCCAGGCAGCATGGACCCTCGCAGAAGACCTACAACGAAGAATACAAAGCATGGAGATGAGGTGTTACAGAAGACTTCTGGGCATATCCTATACCCAGCTCATCACCAATGACGAAGTCCGACAGACCATCACACAAGCTATTGGGCAACACGATGACCTGCTAACAGTGGTGAAGAAACGGAAACTCCGATGGCATGGCCACGTCACCAGAGCATCAGGCCTTGCAAGGACCATCCTGCAACGCACGGTGTAAGGAGGCAGAAGAAGAGAGAGACAAAAAGAGGTGGGAGGACAACATTCGAGAATGGAATGGCTTGACACTGAGCGAAGCCATGAAGGTGGCTGAGGACAGAGAAAGATGGAGTACGCTGGTTAAACGATCATATGTACGCTGATTAAACGATCATCTGTGGTGCCCCAACGACTTTCGAGTTACGGGATAGTATAGGATAGGACAAAATTGTGAAAACATTGCACGTGAAGCCTTATCATAGAGATTTTTCTGAACAGCTTTAAATTTATTATTATAAGAAAGTTTTATTCCTAGATATAGTATGTCGCACACTACATCTACAGGCTGGCTACTAAAAAAAAAGCTCAGTAAACTTTCGATCTCTAATATCCCTCATCCCCAGTCGCCCAGGATTGTGTTTAGTTGTCCGGGGAGTTAGGCTAAGGTAGCAAGTGGTCGCCTCGGGTGACCTGAGTTGGTTCTTGTAACTACCAGCGTATTGCGCAACTCGTGAGATACGAAAGTGCAGCCATCTATATATATAAATTGCGTAGCCGGAAGTCCTTCTTCCCCTCTACTGTAAAGTTTGTTAGGTATGGACGCTGATCTGGGCAGGTGCTGGGCGCTGCGGATCGGCCTGCTGTGCGCTCAAAACCCGCGAAATCGTTATAGCCGACATTTCCTTACCGAACGTTTAACCGTTTCTGAGATAAATAAATAAACAAAATGTCCACAAACTGCAATAGCCTCATTCCGCGCGCTTCCGATTCAACCCGTGTCAACAATACCGCAAATTTTGTTTTATTTCCATTCAAAACACTTTTGGACTCATGTCACCAATCTTACAAAATTTTGTGTTTAACTAATTAAATTTGATTAATAAAAAATCTAATAGATGGTTTCAGCATGTTTTTCCATATAGACCAAAAAATTGATGGTGTTTATACGAAGCCTTGGTAGCTCACTTAGTAAGACATTCGCCTACCGTGCAGCCGACCCAAGTTCAAATCTCCCGCGGGCCATATTTTTTGTATGTTATTTTTTTTTTACACTACAATATGGATATTTTTCTTTTTAATTTAGGCGTTTTACTTTTAACTTACTTATTATTATTATTATTATTATTATTATTATTATTATTATTATTATTATTATTATTATTATTATTATTATTTATAAACTATTAATAATAATAATAATAATAATAATAATAATTATTATTATTATTATTATTATTATTATTATTATTATTATTATTATTATTTATAAACTATTAATAATAATAATAATAATAATAATAATTATTATTATTATTATTATTATTATTATTATTATTATTATTATTATTATTATTAATATTATTATAATAATTATAATATCTTATATCAAATTTTATTTTACAACCTTGGTGTTTTTTATGATTTCTATTTGTATTATTCTATATTCAATATTATTATTATTATTATTATTATTATTATTATTATTATTATTATTATTATTATTATTATTATTATTATTATTATTATTATTACCAAGGATCGGGATGGGGTGGTACGTGTAGGTAAAAGGGGGCTACAGGTAGGTTTAAAGGGGCATGGGTAGGCATAGTGGGGATATGGGTATATACAAGGGGGTATGGTGATGGTCGATTCCTTTCATCCATACCTGCAAAACGATCAACGGGGAAGTATCAAGGAGGGTACAGGTAGGTTACAAGGGGGGTACGGAAGGTATCAAGGGGGTATGGGGAGGTATCAAGTGGGTTCGGGGAGGTATCAAGGGGGTATGGTGAGGCATCATGGGGGGGACGGGGAGATATCAGGGGTGGGGGGTAAGGTGAGGTATCAAGGGGAATATGGGGAGGTATCATCAATGGGGGTACAGGGAGGTATCAAGGAGGATAAGGGTAGGTATCAATGGGGGTATGGGGAGGTATCAATGGGGGTACAGGGAGGTATCAAGGAAGGTACAATGAGGTATCAATGGGGGTACAGGGAGGTATTATAAAGCAGGGCTGCAGTGCTTCATCATTCGACCCCTGCAAGTAAACTATTGCAATCATTTCAGTGCATTGTTAATGTTTAATGCTCAGTTATGTGTGCTACACTGTTTCAGTGTGCTTCTAAATTGTCTTTACAAAAAATTGTCCGTTTACGATCACCTGACCAACCCTGTACATTTTGCACCAACCCTAATTTTTTTTCCACAAACATAAAAATACAATAATAAATGAAGATACTTTTAGAAGCCAAGGCAAAATCGTCCAAATGAAACTCGCAGACAACAGTTGTCTCTCTGTCTACATTTTAAACAGCAACCAGGGTTCAAAACCACTAGTTTATAATAATGAATACATAAATATGCATCCGAATTTCATTATCACTTATGTTTAGGTCTATAGAATCTTAAATTCTTTGGTTTTGTTTTGCAAAATTCTACAAATGTATACAAGTCGTAAGTTCAACAAAGGAATTTCCTCGATGGCTAATAGCCTATTTGCTGTTCTACACTATGCTATGCTGATACTGAGATTTATTTTAACTGTATTAGAAAACTTTTGCAGAAACCACTTCGTATTCCGAAAGAATGCCTACTATGGGTCAGGTACTGGTCGAATTTGGCTGGACGATGTCCAGTGTAGTGGTGCAGAAACTTCCATAGCCAGATGTTCATACAGGCAGTGGGGCACTCACAACTGTAAACACTCCGAGGACGTTGGCGTTGACTGCAACCCTGGTAATATTTAAGTTTACACATGAACAAGAAGCAAAAAACTTATTTGACATTATTTCTGTATTGAGCACACGATCAACCTCAGTGTTTCAGTTTTAATCGTGAAAATATATTTGCCGAAGTATAAAGAAAGAAAGCAAGAGAGAAAGAAAGAAAAATAAATAAACAAGCAAACAAACAAACATGCCAAATAAAATGCTATCTTGTCCACAAAGAGAATTTTGCAGGGTTTCTCGCATAGCCCTCTGACGAATGAATTTCATACAGTAGTTGGTCACAAATATAAATTCTGATGGATTGATATGGTTAAAATATATAAAATTAGTTGTGACAATCATTCAATGTTTTATTCTCCAAGCTTCAGGTTTGAATATCTTACACTTTAAATGCGATGGAAAGCAAGTGTGTACAGATTAGACCTTGATTTACTCTCTCATGCGAAGGATTAGGGGGTCATCAGGATATGTTTTGGTACTCGAGACCATCAACTAGCTTTGAATCACTATCACAACCAAACATTAATGAGACCTCATAAATGATCAGTGAATGAATTACTTCACTTCAAGATAAGGTTACGGGGTCAACAATTGTTATTTTAAAAACTGACAGTTTTTCACAAAATTTCAGTTTTTTTCCTAAATTATTAAAATTGAACTTATGAGGCATGATGGATATCAATAAGACAGACATGCATACAATGAAAATGGTCAACCTCACTTCAAGGTCAAGGGCTCTGGAGCTTCCAAAGTCGGTTAGTATAGGTACTTTGAAGTGACCTTGACCCTAAACTATGAGAGATGTAAAGTCCGAACTTGTGGTATTTAGAGATGATACATTGATCTTTCATATATGTTCCGTTTTTGCGTTGAACGTGAAGGTCAAGGTCATTTTAGACCTCGAAAATGATCAGCGAATGAATGACTTCACTTTAAGATGAAAGTCACAGGGTCATCAAATGTTAGTCAAAAAATGACAATCACAAAATTTCACGTTTTTCCTAGGTTATAAATATTGAAATGATGATTCTTTGAGGCATGATAGATATCAATGAGACACACATACTTTGCACATTTGGTCAACCGCACTCCAAGGTCAAGGTCACTGGAGCTGTCCAAAGTGTGTTGGTATAGTTACTTTGAAGTGACCGTGGCCCTAAACTATTTGAGAAATGAAGTCCAAAGTCGTTGTATTTAGAGTCGATAGATTGACCTTACATATATGGTCCGTTTTTGCGTTGATCTTGAAGGTCAAGGTCATTTTAGACCTTGCAAAAAAATACAAGAAATAGGTCTTCGTACATTGGAATGGTTATTTATTTAACCCATTCCATGCAACAACACTGGCTTATTGAATCAGACATTCATGAGAGATCACGTTAGGGTCTTCAGTTTTGATATTTCGTACTTTCAATAGGGATGGGGAAGGGGGTGATGGAAAGGGAGAGGAGAAGGAGAGAGAATGTGGGGGGGGGGGGGGGGGATTTGGCTCGGCGGTTTAAGCGACGAAAACACAGTTGAAGCATCTAATGTTCAGCGCTAACAACGATGCAACAATTCAAAGCTTGTTGTCGACGTTCTCGAGTGTCAAACAGAAAAAAACAAAGTCATTATAAAATTTGTCCAAACAGGTAAGCGTAATGGCCAACTACATAAATACACCCACTAGATCCCTTCTCCCCCATCCATGGCCCTCCAGGATTGTGCTCACATGTCTGGGGAGTCGGACTAGACGCCTAGGGTAGGTAGTAGGCGCCTGGGGCAGCTTGAGTTAGATGCTGCATCGGCTGGGGTCTTGAGCAGCTCTGGAACTGAACAAACGCTGTATAAGAACGATAAAATAAAACTCTTCCAAAACTCCTCTGTTGGGTCAGCTTGTGGATAGTGGACGCTTTTTGCCAAATTATCACTAAGGCTTTCTATGGAGTTATTATTTAGCAAAGTAGACGTTTTATTTGTATATGTTTCGTTAATATTTCATAATGATGTTTATATTCTATTTTGTTTTTGTAAACGGGGTTTCGATAAATTAGAGTACAGCGTGGGAAGCCTTTATTGTAAAGTGACAGGCTGGTGGAGTGCCTTCGGTGTTACCATTAGGGTTGTTTCGGCAGATCTTTTATACGGATCGGGGGTGAGTCCTCTTTTAACCAAGTTGTGGTCCTGATTGGGCTCTTTGCGGTCCGCTAGACCCTATCAACAATGACCAACTAACTAATAAAATAAAGATCGTTGTGGTGGTTTTGCAGATGTTGTCATCAGCGTACCAATTACTGGTAAGTTTTGTTTCCTTGTAAAACATGTGTAGCCTGCCAAATTGTGTTTGACGTTGAGTTGTTGCTGATGCCATTAAGTTATTGCCGAATCCATTGGCAAGAGAAAGCAAAGTATGTGTACATAAAGCTTCATGCCGTTTCCTTACATTGTAATTTGTAACGACAGATAGAAGGTATTTGAATACAAACTCACACCAGTGCGTGCCTGCGTGTGGGTGGAAAGAAGTGTGAGGGTTGGGGGATAACAAAGTGTTCTGTTTAAGCCAGTTTTAATCGCAAGGTTCGTGGACGGTTCGGGGAGGTTCAAACACTCTTTTCGAGGATCTCAGATCCCGAACCTAGTTTCCTCAACATACATTTGTCCAAAAGGTTCAGCATCCTAGGTTCTGCATCTGAGGAACTCGAACAAAAAGTGTTTGAACCTCTCCAAACCTTCCACTAAGCTTCCAATTAAGACAGGTCATGACATGTCCTTTAGACTGTATCTGACACTCGTAGGACACACAGCTTAGCAAATTCTGTAGCTGGAGGATCATTGCACACCTTGCTTGTAATGCTTCGCACATCTCTTCTGTCTTTCTGTAGAAGGCCATCTACGATTGGTAGAAGGCGACGGACTACGGAACGGACGTTTGGAAATTTACCACAACGGCACATGGGGTAAGTGAATTCAGTTGGATGAAAGTACTAAATAAATTAATGTAAAATTAGCTTGTCCAATCCAGTTCTATATGCACGTATACAGCGTACAGCTCCATACATAAAGACGAGGTGTTAGTAGATTTCAAATATTATAGATACAGGACGAACGTAACTTCCCCTGATTATTGAACCAACGTCATACACAAAAGGGAACAAAACACTCAAAAGATTACAGAGCAAATGTTAAATGTTCAATCGTGGTTTATTAATTATTGAGTTTGTTTTTCCCATTAATTATGCATGTGTTTAATTCAAAATGGCTGTCGCAGTAGAGTAAGGCAGTAGCGTAGCGCTTAGGACACATGCTAGAAATGTTTTCATAAGCAACATAGAGCGGGGTTGATGATTTGGGTCAC
The DNA here is from genome assembly GCA_036898135.1 of Oncomelania hupensis. NCBI lineage: Eukaryota > Metazoa > Mollusca > Gastropoda > Littorinimorpha > Pomatiopsidae > Oncomelania > Oncomelania hupensis. The sequence continues at coordinate 20,952 of JBAHVR010000028.1, forward strand.
CCGTTGGGGTGCCGGAGGTTTCAGTATAAATAGTATCTCCACTTTCTGGAAGTTTAGTGCTTTAAATTCCCACTGCCGCTGTCTTTCTCATTTGTTCTTTCTCATTCCTGCTCTGTTCTATCAATCTGCTATACTATCTTCTTTTTCGCTTGACCAGTCACCTACCTTTTTTCTTGAAAACGCTTCCGGGACAAGACTCCTCATTTGTGTGTGAGGTCTGTTGGATCAGCTTGGGAATATTGGACGCTTTCTGCCAGGTGGTCAAAACTGCTTCCTATGATGTTATTATTTAGCAATGTAGGCATTTTATATGTATGTGTTTTGTTGATAATTTATTATGATGTGTGTATTCTATTTTGTTTTTGTAAACGGGGGTTCGATAAATTAGAGTATAGCCTTAGCGTCCCCTGCGTGGTATGTCTTTAATGTAAAGTGACTGGCTGGTGGAGAGCCTCCAGTTTTACCACTAGGGTTGTTTCAGCAGATCTTTTATGCGGATCAGGGGTTGTCCGGTCCTGATTTGGCTCGGAAGAGTCCGCTGGACCTAAAGCAATAATCGTGTAATGTAATGATGATTTGGGGGTGACCAACCATGATTCAACCATCGAAAGAAACGAAAAATAAAACTAGCGCACCACACACCTCACAACCGGGAAAAGTAGTCAACGAAGGAGCGGAGAAGGCGCCACCATCAATAAGCTGGCCCCAGAAAAAAGCGAGTTCTCAAACGTCTCTCTCTCCCCAGCGGCCTTAAAATTCTTGATCAATATTACAAGGACAAAAAAACAAAAACAAAACGTTCTTTAGCACAGCACGTTACCGTAACTCTCTTGTTGCAGGCACGGTATGTGACGACTCTACCCAAGACCAGCAACTATTAAAGGTGGCATGTCGACAGCTTGGGATGGCGCAAGGGTGTGTAGAATTACTTTTTGCGAGCGTGGCAACCGGGCGACATTGGGTATTGTTTGCCGCAACTGCAATTAAGTCAACAAATATGTATTGCCAATTACGAGAGTTCTTCATGTATCCGTTAGACACGAAGACAATCCATATGTTTAAAACTGCGTGTAATATAAAGAAAATGGTATAAATAAAGAACGAACACTTTCAAGGGGTGCAGAAACTATAAATGTTAAATTGCTATGCACCAGACTTGTTTAAAGAGTCATCACTTGCCAGTTTACCATTTTCACACAACATAGAACTGAAACTCTGTGAAACGAGGTGAAACGGTATACGATTCAAATACAGTTAGCAAAATTATCAAAAGTATGAAAAAGGTGAGGGACAGTGAGGCACAAATAATGTACAACTATCGGCTGAAGATCATCCCCAAGATGTTTTGCCCGTGTTTGAGGAATGGACAAGAACTAATTGCAGCACTCGTCTTTCCATTTATATTCATTTCATAACTAGGCCTATGTGACCTTATAAGTGTTGTTTCATTTCATCAAATTCTAAACGCACCAAAAGCCGTATTTAATTTCCACAAATGATTAATTATCTTGAGAGCTAATAGCTAATAACTTATTTGCCATACTATGCTACTTAGATGTTAGCTTTACTCTACTAGAGCGAATGTGCAGGAAGTGGTTGAAGTTCCACAAGGCTGCCTATTATGGGTCTGGTACTGGGCCCATTTGGCTGGACGACGTCTTTTGTAATGGCAACGAAGCCTCTTTATCCAATTGTAAACACCCGCCCTGGGGCAAAACCAACTGTCACCATAACGAGGACGCTGGGATTGACTGCGACGCAGGTAATATAAGTTTACACAAGAATACGAAACCAAAGCTTAGTTGCCCAATGTCTATATTGAGCACTTAGTTGGCCATCAGTGTTCACATTGCCCAATGTGTATATCGAGCACTTAGTTGGCCATCAGTGTTCACGTTGCCCAATGTGTATATTGAGCACTTAAATGGCCATCAGTGTTCACGTTGCCCAATGTGTATATTGAGCACTTAGTTGGCCATCAGTGTTCACTTTGCTGTCAATGTGTATATTGAGCACTTAGCTGGCCATCAGTGCTCACGTTTCGTCAGGTTTGGGAAAGACAAAGAAATAAAATAAAATAAAATAAATAAATAAATGAATAAATAATCTAAATAAAGAAATAAAATTCAGAAATAAACTTAATAAATAAATAATTGTGTACGAATTTATTACATAAGTAAAAAATAAATCTATACAATACTTGAATAAATAAAAAAAATAAAAACGAAATTCCAAGCCCACTGTTTTTTTTCTCTTCTTATTGTAATTGGGTTGAGATTGATTGATTGGCATAACAGACCAGACAAAAAGGTGAAACGTTCCCAACACACAAGCTGAATTATTGGCTACCACAAACCTGCAGTGTTTCTTTAGGATGCAACTGAGTCACATCGATACGAAAATTAACACTTGAGTCTTTTGAAAATGCAGATTTTTAGCAATGCGTCACTGCGTGTGTCTGGAAATAGATCTTCAGGTCTTGCAAAGACCATCCTGCAAGACACAATGCAAGGAGGTAGAAGAAGAGGGAGACAGAAAAAGAGGTGGACAACAGTCGAGAATTGACTGGTTTGACACTAAGCGAAACCATCAGGGTTGCTGAGGACAGGGAAAGATGGAATACGCTGGTTAAACGATCATCTGTGGTGCCCCTACGACCTCCGAGTTACGGGATAGGATAGAATAGGATAGGAAAGGTCTGGAAATACGTTTGAATTTCTTGCCATCTTGTTTTACCTTTTGTTATACACAAACGCACGTTTACCCGGCTCGCTCTTTTATTGACACACGTTGTCAGCTTCCACTCTACCATTTTGTGTATTTTCAGTTTAGTCTGGGAGTACTTTCAAATAGTCAGGATTTTAATCGAAGCAGATGTCGCTCCGTTTGCGGGTTGGTCTGTACGTTGGTGCATCGGTCCGTTGCTCAACAAATCTCAAGAACTTCTTAACAGATTTTGACCAACTTCATAAGAACATTAGCTAGGTCAGTGGCCAGCGTCCCATGCCATCCAATGTGCTCTGTCTCAGAGGTCAACGCCGCTGAAGTCCAATCTTTGCATTTCCATGCCATCCAATGTGCTCTGTCTCAGAGGTCAACGCCGCTGAAGTCCAATCTTTGCATTTCCATGCCATCCAATGTGCTCTGTCTCAGAGGTCAACGCCGCTGAAGTTCAATCTTTGCATTTCCATGCCATCGAATGTGCTCTGTCTCAGAGGTCAACGCCGCTGAAGTCCAATCTTTGCATTTCCATGCCATCGAATGTGCTCTGCCTCAGAGGTCAACGCCGCTGAAGTTCAATCTTTGCATTTCCAAGGTCCAACATTTTCTGAACACGTTTTGGAAAAATTGGGTAAAACAGATTTTGGTAAATTTTAGGGTGCAGGTAGTTAGGATTACTAGAGGCAAGTCGTTTCCAATTTTCAGGTTGGTTCTTGAAGATACAACTGAGACAAAACAGCTCCACGGATATTAACACGTTTGAAAACCTTTTGCGGCAAATAAAACCCATCATGGTTTAGATAAAAAAAAAGTCTAGGCCAGTTCTCCCCTTTGTCCTTTTAAAAAGTGTAATCTTTTAAATTCTAATTAATTTCTCACAGAATGTATGACTGAATAAGCAAAACGTCATCTTTAAGGGTGAATTGGACATTAACATATATATATATATATATATATATATATATATATATATATATATATATATATATATATATATATATATATATATATATATATATATATATATATATATATATATATATATATATATATATATATATATATATATATACATACATACATATATAATATATATATATTTAAAATGTTATTCTGGTTTTGCAGATATAACACCAGAGGGTAAGTTGTTGACTAACAATGGGAGTCTCTGTATTTACCCCCTTTACACCCAGTCTATGTATTCACCCCCTGTAGACCCAGTCTATGTATTCACCCCCTGTACACCCAGTCTATGTATTCGACCGCTGTCCGTCCGTGCTATCCAAAGTTTGTTTATATGGATACTTTGAAGTAAACGCGAGCCTGAAATATGAAAGAAAAAAGTCCAAATTTTTTGTATTTTGAGAAAATAGATTGATATTTCAACATTGGGTTATTTAATCAAACGAGGCCACGTAAAGGTTAAAGTCATTCCAATGTCATGGTCACAGTTTAAAAAATTTTTTTTGCTGAAGTGTATTTGATCGTACATGAGTGTATTTGGAGTTGTAGGTCAAGGTCATGTCAAGGTCAAGAGCATCGAAAAATCAGTCTGTTTTACTTTGCATTTTAATACCATCGGTTTTGACTCACATGTGAATCCATGTACTCGCACCCAAAAATGTTTTCTAGATTTTTGCACATCTGTGCGAGATATAGTAATAAATAGTCCAAAAATGACCTTAAACAAAAAAATGTCCGTCCGTCCGTCTTTCTGTCCGCCGTCCCCTGTCCGTCGTCCGCCGATTGCTATCCGCCGACTGATTTTGCAAAACTTACAAGTAAATTAATATCTTAGAATGTATTTGAACTATCACGACCAAACTTAATAAGATGGTGTATATCCAATAGACCTCATAAATGATGAGAGAAAGAGTAACTTCACTTCAATGTCAAGGTCACAGGGTCAACAAACTTAATGTTAGTAAAAACAAGAAAAGAAAAACAAAGACACTTTTTTTGAAAGTTTCACTTTTTGAATCCCTTGCATTGCAAATCTGTGTGAGTGAAGTTCTAAATGGTACAAACATGATATGGAAAAAAATGTCGTCCGTCCGTCTCTGTGTATAGTGGCAAAGTATTCAGAGCCTATTTAAACTATCTTGGTAAGATGGTGTATACTCATGAGACTTCATAAATGATTAGTGACTCCACTTCAAGGTCAAGGTCACAGAGTCATCAAATGTTGGTCTGGTCCTGATTTGGCTCGGAAGAGTCCGCTGGACCTAAAGCAATAATCATGTAATGTAATGTAATCAAATGTTGGTAAAAAAAATTAAAAGGTTTCACAAAATTTCATTTTTTTCCTATGTTATTGATATTAATCGTATGATTCTTTGATGTATAATAGATATTAATGAGTCATCAATGCCACGCAAATTTGGTCAATCTTGCTCGATCCAAAGTCAATGTCATTGGAGCTGTCCAAGGTCGATTCATATGGGTACTTTTTATGTTTGTATATTTACTATTTCATTCAAAGTTTGCGCTCAGTGCCAAATGGAATTTTCCGCTGTTATGAATGATGAAAATGTTGAAGAATACAGATGTATTGTATTGTATTTGTACTTTGTAGTGACCTTGACCTTAAACTATGAGAGATAAAATGTCCAAACCTGTATGTGGACATAATAGATTGACCTTTCATATATGTTCCGGTTTTGCTTCGATTTTAAGGTCAAGGTCATTTTAGGCCTTATAAAATATAAAAACATTGATCATCACGGGAATGGCTGTATATTTGACCCAAAATATGCATCAACTTTGGGTTATTTGGTCATATATAAGCATCAGAGGTCATGTGAAGGTCAAGGCCATCCCAAGGTCAGTTTTTGTTGTTGTCATGAAACATCTTTTGCTGTAGTTTATTTGATCGTACAATAGTGTCCATTTGGAGTTAGAGGTCATGGTCATCACCATTCCTGTTAAGGTCAAGATCGTCGCAAGATCAAAGATAGTATTACTTTGCACTTTAATGCCGCCATTTCAGTGTTTCTGGGCACTCGTGTTCATGTTCCATAGGAGGCATGTGAGTCGTATGAGCTTTGCCCTTCTAGTTGTTTCATAAATGTAACCTGTGCCTGCCAAAATGTGTTTAATGTTAAATCATGCGTGTCACCTTCCCCATCCCCATCTCATCCTCTACCCATTGAGGCTCGTTGCATAGTTGCCAGCTTTCAACACTTTTTGCATTTTGCGTCTTCACACATTGTATATTTCGAAGTATAGCTACGGACTAAATATTCCATTTTGTTTCCATTGCGTCTATCGTCACTTCCGTTTTATATGTCGTGGATCTAATACAGTATAATTTACACTTCTCTTTTGTAGAAGGCCCGCTGCGGTTGGTAGGAGGCAACAAACGAACAAATGGACGGTTGGAAATTTACCACAACGGCACATGGGGTAAGTGCATCCAATTTTATGAAAATAAAAACTACAATTTTTCTTTAAAAAAAAAAATAAAGAAACCAAAAACCATTCCAATTCAGTTCTACATGCACGTACTGTATAGTGCACCATGAAAATGCGCTCCAGGCATTTTAGATTTCAAATGATAAATTTAGATTAACAGTTACTTCCCCTGACTACCACAAAAGGGTAGTAAACCGAACGAGTATGAACAGTCGGCAAGTTCTATGCAGCCGTGTCATTTTATTTACTTATTTTTTATGTATTCATTTATTTGATCATATTAGTTTAAAATTACTGCCAAAATACCTTTACTTGTGAATTTGATATGTATTCATTTATTTGATTATAAAAGTTTAAAATTACTGCCAAAATACCTGTATTTGTTGATTTCATATTTATTCATTTATTTGATTATATTAGTTTAAAATTACTGCCAAAACACCTTTATTTGTAGATTGTATATTTATTCATTTATTTGATTATATTAGTTTAAAATTACTGCCAAATACTGCATTTGTAGATTTTGTATGTATTCATTTATTTGATTATAATAGTTTAAAATTACTGCCAAAATACCTGTATTTGTACAATACATTATTGTGTGCACAATTACTTTTGCAGGCACAATATGTCACGACACTCGCCGCGGACATGAACTAGCAGAGGTTGCATGTCGACAGCTTGGAATGGCACAAGGGTGTGTACAATTATGTTTTCTCGTGCACGGCAGCTATACGCCATCGGTATTTGTTAGCAACAACTACAACACAACAAACACGCATTACCAATTATGAGCCATAGCCATGGAAAACAAAGACAATTCGCAGATTTAAAACTGAATGCAAGAGTAATCAGAAGTGTAAAGAATGAACGCTCCCCACGTAGGGGTACAGAAAGCCCTAGGTTTAACTTCATGACTAAATGACATTAGTAAAGAATTCTCACGTTACCTTTTGACCATTTTCACACAACATAGCACCGAAACTCTTGGAAATGGAGGGAGACAGTGCTTGAGTGAAATAACCTTAGCAATAGTATCATCGGTACGAAAAAAGGCGAAGAACGAGGGAGACAGAAATAAGGCCGACTGTTAAGTGAGAGGGCTGCAAGCTTAAAGCTGATCCGCGCGATGTTTTACTCTTAATTGGCGAATGGACAAAGCTTGAAGTACCCATGTTTCTATTCATTTTCATTTACAAACTATAGGCCTTCGTGATATTATAAGTCTTGTTTCTATCGCCAGATGCTACAACAAGAAAACAGAAAATTCGTATGTAAGTTTAAACAAGATGGCAAGCCATTCAAATGTATTTCAAGTCACTCGCACACATAGCTGAGAAATAAGCATTTTCAAAAGTGTTAATTTTCTTGTCGGTGTTGTCAGTGGGCTTTATCCTATCCTATCCTATCCTATCCCATAACTCGGAGGTCGTTGGTGTCACGAACTGGCTAGTCTTAACTCTGCTTGTTGACTATTTAGCCATGTGTAGTCTTTGTAACAGTAGAGAAGTTAGACTATTACACAGCAGCAAGTAAATTACACAGTAGACCACACACCGCGAGCCCGACCCACGCTAGCGCAGTGAGTCAGCACTTGAGCTTTGAATCGGACCGTTTTAACCAATCAGAGCAGGCTCAGTGGGTAGAGCAGTATTGACTGTGTCAGAGCCTAACACAGTTTGAATCAGTCGTGTGTGAGACGAGGTAGAATCAACATCTCCACAGCTAGAGAAATCTCTACACTCATAGACCAGGAAGCAGGACTTAGAAATCTTAGAATTCTCTCAAGTCATCACGGGCCTGAACTTGTCAAACAGACGAGCAGGCGAGCTATCCCGAGCTATCCCGAGCTATCCTGTGTGCCCCACTCCACAGAAACGACTAGTTGGTCGAGGAGACTCTACCGCACAAGACGGAAGGAGCTACCCGAAGAAACACCCTGTCAGACCCCACAGCGTGGCAAGGGAACCCAACTACACAACTACCCAGGTGGACCAGAAGCTACCTCACAGAAGGACTTCGCACGCTCCATCTAGCAGTTAAGTGAACACGCCAAGGTGCACTTAAACTGATCATAACAGGACCACAGTAGTCCAACTCTTCAGAAACTGTAAAACGGACCACAGTAGTCCAAATCTACATGAGATATAATAGAAAGTGCCCGAGGAAGAAAAAACAGCTGCCTATACTAGACTATCAGCGATCGAACTATTAGCAGTGACTGAGACATTTTAAGTTAGATTAGTACTTAGAGAATCTTGTATAGAGTAGAAGAAATAAATGTGTGATTTTAACTGTTATCAAGTGGCTGGACTACATATGATTCATAGCCGTGTGAAAGCTAGTGTGACAGTAATCTTTTACCATTTTTCTATCTATTTCTGTACCCCAACCTTAACACAGAACGAGCTAAACAAATAAATTTATTAAAGTAATTCATAGGGTGACTTACTAGCAGTTCCCACCGAATAAACGTGAGGGTCCATAATTCCATTGTGCAGAGCCCATAAACCCCACGTGACAGTTGGGGCACCACAGATGATCGTTTAACCAGCGTACTCCATCTTTCTCTGTACTCAACAATCCTCATGGCTTCGCTCAGTGTCAAGCCAGTCCATTCTCTAATGTTGTCCTCCCACCTCTTTTTCGGTCTCCCTCTTCTTCTACCTTTTTGCACCGTGCCTTGCAGGATGGTCTTTGCAAGGCCTGATGATCTGGTGACGTGGCCATACCATCGGGGTTTCCGTTTCTTCACCACTGTGAGCAGGTCATCGTGTTGTCCAATGGCTTTTACGATGGTCTGTCGGACTTCGTCGTTGGGGATGTGCTGAGTAAAGGAAATGCCCAGAAGTCTTCTGTAGCACCTCACCTCCATGCTTTGTATTCGTCGTTGTAGATCTGCTGTGATGGTCCATGTTTTGCAAGCGTATAGAAAGATGGAGATGACAAGGGAGCGCAGCAGTCTTATCTTGGAATGTAGAATGATGGCCCTGTCTTTACAATGGCCCCGGCTAGGAAGAGTCCGCTGGATCTAAAGAAATAATCATGTAATGTAATGTAGCTATGCACTGTTTTGAGGGACTGGCCTTGGACTTTGAGGTCCTTGTTGATGCCATTGGTGATCTTAGTCATCATTTTGGTCTTCTTTGCTCTTAATTCCATTCAATAGGCTCTGGATGGGGTATCAATCCTCTGTACCAGGCTTTATCCTAACGGAACGAAACACTATCTGAACTCTCTGCAAGCCAAACATCACATTTGGCTTTGTTACATTTTACATAAAGCTTAAAACGTGTTAAAAAATGGTGAGCACAATGACCTTAACTTTGGAGAAAATACAAGTATGAATGATCTAACATGCTTAGCGGTAAAGTAAAAGTTTTTGATTCAGTGATTCTTGACATAAGGCTGAAAGTGTGTTTTTGAACAAAAAAATGAAACTCAAAGCGATGGACGACAGTGACCGAATAACAGACAACTGGGCTGCTGCAGGAAGTCCTCTTCAGGATCGCACAAACAACTGCTGCCCTGGCGAGGTTGAAGCCAATTTAGAAAGACAGGACCATCTTCCTATATGCTTGCGAAACATGGACCCTCACAGCAGATCTCCAACGAAGAATACAAAGCATGGAGATGAGGTGATACAGAAGACTTCTGGGCATTTCCTATACCCAGCACATCACCAATGACGAAGTCCGAAAGACCATCACACAAGCCATTGGACAACACGATGACCTGCTTACACTGGTGAAAAAACGGAAACTCCGATGGTATGGCCACGTCACCAGATCATCAGGTCTTGCAAAGACCACCCTGCAAGGCACAGTGCAAGGAGGTAGAAGAAGAGGGAGACCGAAAAAGAGGTGAGAGGACAACATTCGAGAATGGACTGGCTTGACACTGAGCGAAACAATCAGGGTTGCTGAGGACAGGGAAAGATGGAGTACGCTGGTTAAACGATCATCTGTGGTGCCCCTACGACCTCCGAGTTATGGGATAGGATAGGATAGGGCTGCTACTGACGGATGGTCCATGTTTTAAAGTACTCGTGTACCAAAACTCAACCCAATCGCTTCAGTCTTTTGAGATAATGAGCAAAACGTGACTAGCAACAAAATGACTCCACTAACTTTGACCTTTGCGGTACAGCAAATATGAAGGCACGGGTGACAGCTTAACCTGCCACTAAACTAGGTAAATATTCCTACGAAGAAGGGCTCCCCATTTGGTGTGGTCAAACTGTTCAGTGGTTCCAACTTCTTGAGTTTTGGCGTCCAATGGACCAACAGATGGCATTCTGCTCGTTCTCATTCTCGACTGCTTCAAAATATGTCCAGTTATGGATTAGCCTGAAAATACAAGAAAGGCTTAGCTTGAGGACTAAAGTCTAATAGCAGATATGCCATGCTAAGCTGATACACACATTTACGGTAACTTTACTAGAACTATTTTGCAGAAGACACTTCTACTTTCACAAGAATGCTTACTATGGGTCCGGTACTGGTCCGATTTGGCTGGCCGGTATGTGGTGTAGCGGCAAGGAAACCACTTTAACCCAGTGTAGTCATCGGCGCTGGGGCAGTCACAACTGTAACCACGGGGATGACGCTGGCATTGACTGCAACCCAGGTAATTTAAGTTTACACAAAAACTAAAACTGATTGGCAAACTTTTTATATCGATATCTCGATCAACCTCAATGTTTCTTGTTGTGTTAAGTTTGATAAAATGTTTAGCAAACGAAAAATACATCAATAAAAACAAATGTAGCCGAGCGAAGTATTTGACTCCCGTCTCTCGGCCACGACCCTGAGAACATTGCTCTACCCGAGCTGTTATCTTCATTTTATCCCTCAAAAGAGGGACATAAAAATATTTGCCCTGCAAGGCGGTGAAGCGTGGTTGGTAGGAGGAACAACGAAGCTTAACTACCGGGTTGCCGGCTACTAGTGCCACGCACTCTTTTGCAAAGTCGCTGCCACCGACCTGCATAAAATGCCTGCCGACAATGTAGTCCCGCTCACCACCAAAAGCAGAAGGCGAATGGTCAGCCGGGGAGAACAAATGTCGTGTCGCCTTGTCCTGCATAACCCAATGGCATCCCCAAAGGATTCTGCAAAGCAGGAGCCACCCAAGGCTAGTCTAACCAAGAAATTCAAGGTAGACAATTTCTCTCCCAAGCCCCAACCAGTCGCCTCCCTTTCCGCTACACAAAGAAAGAATTGTATAAATAAACAAATTAAAAGCTTGACTGTCCACCAGTATTTTTGGCAGACGTGTATATAAAATATATGCATACTGTGATTTCTTTGTGATAGATTTTAGGTAGTAGGTCCCTTGCTCTTTGACTCGCATTGCTGCACGCGTCATGCGAGTATATGTACTCACTCCAAAATAAAAATAACAGATCTTTGCAGATCTACGGGAGTCGAGTCTTTAGTAGTCCAAAAATGATACCCCCAAACGTTTATTCATCCGTCAGTCTGTTTGTCAGTCCGTCCGTTCAAACCTTTAAGTGGATAATTACGTTGAACCTATTGTCTCTATCGCAGCCAAACTAGGATGTTGTACAGCCGTGAGATTTCCAAACACATGAATGATTGAATGACCTCACTTCAAGGTCGAAGTCACAGGGTCAACAAATGTTAGTCAAAATATGACCATGATTTACACACTTCTCACAGGGCCAACAACTGTTAGTCAAAATATTACCATGATTTACACAATTTCACGAATTTAGTACGTTTTTGATAATGGACTTAGGTTTGAGGCACGATAGAACATCACTCCAAGGTCAAGGTTAATGAAGCTGTCCAAAATTGGTTCATATCGGTACTTTGGAGTGACACTGACGCTAAACAAATAGAGATACAAAGTCAAATATGCATTTAGAGATCATAGATTTACCTTTCATATATCTTCTGTGTTTGCAAAGATCTTAAAGGTCAAGTTCGCTTTAGGCCTTGTGAATAGGTAAAAAAAAATACATTGTACACCAATGAAATTGTTCTGTATTTGACTCATAGTGTTCCTTGACTGACAGTACACAAACTCCGTGTCATTTGAAGGTCAAGGTCATTTTTGGCCTTACAAAAAACAAAAAATTGTCATGGTACTGTGGAATGGCTCTAAATTTGATCTATATTATCCATAAACATTGCTTTATTTGATAATGCATTAACATCAAAGGTCATGTGAATGTCAGGGTCATCACAAGGTCAAGGTCATCGCTAGATCACAGTTAATATTTGTATTTCAATGAAACCATGTTGTTCCAGTTTTTAACTCACATTCAAAGCAATGTGAGTTTATGTACTCGCCCCAAAATAAAAAATTATTTTTACAGATTTTCGCAAATCTGCACGAGACGAGTCTTAAAAATTCCAAGTACGATATCTTAAAAAAAAATATATTTTTTTTTAATGTCTATGTCCTTCCGTCCGTACAATACTTTAACGTCGATAATTACTCGGAAACTATTTTTATCTCTAACAACAAAACTTGATGGGGTATAGCCATGAGAGCTAACACAAACTATCAGTGATTGAATTACCTCACTTCAAGGTCAAGGTCATAGAATCAGCAAATGTTAGTCAAAATGACAAATTTTCCACACAATGTCAAAATTTCCCCAGGTTATTGATGGCGAACTTATGATTGATGCATGGCAGCTATTATTGAGACACATCCTATCCTATCCTATCCTATCCTATCCTATCCCGTAACTCGGAGGTCGTTGGGGAACCACAGATGATCTCCATCTTTCTCTGTCCTCAGCAACACTCATGGCTTCGCTTAATGTCAAACCAGTCCATTCTCGAATGTTGTCATCCCACCTCGTTTTCGGTCTTCTCTTCTTCTACATCCTTGCACTGTCCGTTGCAGAATGGTGTTTGCAAGGCCTAATGCTCTGGTGACCTGGCCGTACCATCGGAGTTTCCGTTTCTTCACCACTGTGAGCAGGTCATCGTATTGTCCAATGGCCAGTGTGATGGTCTGTCGGACTTCGTCGTTGGTGATGTGCTGGGTATAGGAAATGCCCAGGAGTCTTCTGTAGCACCTTATCTCCATACTTTGTATTTTTCGTTATAGGTCTGCAGTGAGGGTCCATGTTTCGCAAGCGTATAGCAAGATGAAGATGACAAGGGTGCGCAGCAGTCTTACCTTGGAATGTAGACTGGTGGTCCTGTCTTTCTAAAATGGGCTTCAGCCTTGCCAGGGCAGCAGTTGTTTGTGCGATTCTGGAGAGGACTTTCTGTCGGGACCCATTTTCTGATACAATGACTCCAAAATATTTGAAGCTATGCACTGTGTTAATGGATTGGCCTTTGACTTTGATGTCAGTGTTGATGCCATTGGTGTTGTTGGTCATCATTTTGGTCTTCTCTGCACTTATTTCCATTCCATAGGCTCTGGAAGTGGTGTCAAGCCTCAGTACCAGTTGTTCAAGTTCTTGTTCCTCTCCAGCCAATCCATCAATGTCATCCGCAAAACGGAGTTTGGAGATTTCTCTACACTGATTGTGCCTTCGTGATCTGCAAGGGCATCTGACATGATGCGCGCTAGGAAGATGATGAAGAGTGTTGGAGAGAGTAGGAATCTTTGACGCACACCGATTGTTGTTCTAAACCAGTTTCCGATGTCGCTGTTATGGAGGACTGCACTGGTAGCCTTGTCATACAGGCTTTTGATGACTTCAATAATTTTAGGGCTGATGTTGTACACGCTCATGGTTGCCCACAGAGCTGCATGCCAGACTCGGTCAAACGCCTTCTTGAAGTCTACGAACACATGATATAGATGTTGTTGGTGCTGTAGGTATTTCTCGCAGATTATTCTGAGGTTGAAATTCTGTTCAGTGGTACTTCGCCCTGCCCTGAATCATGCTTGTTCTTCATCTATGATTTGTTCAGCTTGGGGTTTCAACCTGTTGAGTATTATTTTTAGGAGGACCTTGCATGGTTGGCTGATGAGGCTGATAGTGTGGTAATTTTCACACTCCTAAATGTTACCTTTTTTTGGAAGAGTGATGACGACCGACTGGGTCCATGGTTTAGGCCACTCACCACTCTGCCAAGTCTATTGTTACAAATAATGTTGAGGGCATCAATTATAGCTTCTCCTCCTGCTTGAAGCAGTTCCGCGGGTACGTTGTCCACTCCCGCTGACTTCCCTTTCTTCAGCGATTGCACTGCTGCCTCAACTTCTTCTTGGTGAATTGAGAAGATATCTTCTTCTTCTCTGTTCTCGGGACATGCAAGGTCTGATGGGTCTCCGTTTGGTGTGTGGTTGTAAAGGTCAGAGCAGTACTCTGGCCATCTATTCAAGACTTCTTGTTCTTCTGTAAAGCATATGCCAGACTTGCTTTGTTTCTTGGAAACCTTGGGCTTTTTAACACTTGACATCCGCTTCACAGTCTGGTAGGCCTTCTTGATGTTGTTCTTGCTCACACTGTTCTTTGTTTCCTGGCATTGATCTTCTATCCAGTTCTCCTTTGCTGTGCGCATGCCTTTTCCGATGTCATTGTTGATTTTTCGGTAGGCATCAGCTCCCTGTTAGTTGTTTTTTTTTCATCTCTCTTCGTTTATCACACAGGTCCAAAGGTTCAGGTGTGACCTATCAATCGTGCAAATTTGGTCAACCTCACTCCAAGGTCAAAGTCACTGGAGCTGTCCAAATTCGGCTCATAAGGGTACTTTGAAGTGGCCTTGACCCTAAACTATGTTGTACGTAGAGATTATAGATTGAAGGCTATGGTATTTTGTAAGCAATGCGAAAAATATCTTTGGCATCCTTGGGTTCATGATTGAAGACTGCTTTATAAGTCATTGTGATGGTTTTCAGATGGTATAATCATCGTCCCAGAAATTCGTAAGTTTTTGTTTTCTTCCTCAAACTGCGAATGCGTGTTTGTTGAATGCATGCGATTGAAAACTGAATAAAGAAACATGGTGTACTGGTGTACGGAATGGCAATCACAGCATGGCAGCCGGTAAATCACGCCATCTAAAATTATATTTAAAAATACCAAAGAAATCCAACTGGCGGTGTTGAGGACCTCTTGAACTTTGACAGCGGTGATTGACGTTGAATTATTGCTGAACCCATATTAGTCATTACAAAAGAAAATTAAATGTACATAATGCTTCGTAATGTTTCGTTGTTTGTTTGGTGTTGTTGTGTTGTTGTTTTTTACCGTATGTCTTGACGACAAAAATAGGATGTGTGAATACTTCTCACCAGTGTAGTGTTAGTGCGCTTTGTGGTGTTCACTTCACACTGGTTTGTTTACTTACCTTTTATCGCGATGTAGGAAGGAGTTTGGCGAGGAGAGCACCACCAAAAAGATCTATACTGGTGTCTATAGTCTTTTCAGCTGCATCAGAGACTCGTAGGCCAAACATCGCCTGACACAGGGGTGGGAATTGTCCATTTCCGCCATAAAAAAATCCCATCCGCCAAAAACAATAATGCTTCCGCCAAAAATATTTTTAAAAAAAAAATTACACTATTGCGGTGTTTAGACACAGCGCAACAGAAGTCTCACCGGAAGTGAGAGGTCGAGGTCGTTGTACTTAATCACCGCCATCATGTCTTTAAAGGCTATGATTGTACAGCGTGGTGAAACAAATGGAGGTGGGATTGGTTGGAGTACGAAGTCAATGATGATCATCGGCTCAGCCTATTTATTCGCAAGCTGAATAAGCCAGGCACAGCATACTGCAGTTTGTGCGAGTGTGATATCTTTTGTCTTCTTTGTGTGTACTGACTTGAACATTTGGTGCATTCAGAAGAGTTAGAGCTAGTATTGAATGGTGCTCATTCAGTCCTTGTGCCTTGGGAATGCTGTTCAGGTAATTTTTTTTAATATTTATCCTTCTAGGCAAATCTGGAAATATGTTTTTCTTTTTCTTTGGTTGTTTTAGCTGAAGAGCAAGTTGGAATGTCATTGCTTGCCATATTGATGTTGGGAGCTATGTTTAGTTTTGACAGCTGATATTCAGATGTTGAATATACAGCTGTGTACATGTTCAGCTACTATGTACAAATTTTGTGTGTGTGTACAGCTCTCTCTCTCTCTCTCTCTCTCTCTCTCTCTCTCTCTCTCTCACACACACACACATAATCACTGTACATGTATACAGTTATATACAAAAATCCTTTTTGAATTTATGTTATTTTCTTTATGCAACGTGTCTGTTAGTTGTACATTGTTTATGAGCACTACATCACAGCATTATATTCTTTGGTCATTCAAACATAAAGCACAAGAAAAAAAGACAAAAAAGAATGTTTTTTATACTTCAAAACTACTTACATTTTGCAATAAGAATACGCCAGATTGCACAGATTTTGTTCTTGATTTTGAAACTTTTCCGGGGAGGGGGGGGGGGGGGGGGGCATGCCCCCGGACCCCCCTAGTTTCCTTTATTTTTCACTTGAGCAATTCCCACCCCTGCACTGACAAAATCTGTAGAGCAATCCACTGAATCGCACAAAGAAAATTGTTCATGTTTGAGGTAATGATGACATTTATTTACATTAACAAATTAATTATCATACCTGATGCCATATTTTAACAGTAAACTATATTCATATACATTATATTTGTTAGTTTGGTACAATAAATATATATCAAGGTCGGTGTTGATGTTGTGTTTTTTTCATTGCAATAAGTTAGTCTCCTCCATCTTCTTCGGAGCTGTCTCCACCTGTTGCTTACTAGACGCACTAGGCATTGCATTGGAGAGAACTTTGTTGACATCAGTGCCATATTTAATACCAAATGCCTTGCCGTTTTAAACTTTGACACGCACTCCGAGAGGCTGCGTATTTGTAGCTTAGGCAGTCTGGTACAATTTGATGTTCTCCGCAGGTCAGGCCTCCAAATCCCCCACCGCCACCTAGGCTGATGTCTATGGGTTCCCTAACACGGCTTACATACTTTACACGCTGTTTTTCAGGTTTCTCGTCCCCCTGTTCACTCAATGTTGAGAATCCAACGGCAGACAAACCATTCTATAAACCATTCAGCTAGCTCATCTGGTTACATCAAATTTCGCGTTCATAGCATTCTTTTTTTAATGTGTTAATTGTTGAAGGTATCAGTTTCTTTCTTCACTGTTTGGTTCTCTTTCTCCATAGTAGCCGTCATGCACTTCTGCGTTATGACACATTGTTTCTAATACTTCACACAATTTTTTATCTTTTCTGTAGCGGCCCCACTCCGGTTGGTTGGGGGCAACAGCCCAACGAAGGGGCGCTTGGAAATTTTCTACAATGGCACATGGGGTAAGCAAACTCAATTTCATTAAAACAGTTTTAAGTTCCTGGCAGGGGTGTCGGATAGTGCAGTGGTTGGAGCACTCGCTACTGTGTCGAAAGTGAAGCACCGTCCGGTGCGGTTAGCACTTGGATGGGTGACCGCTAAGGTGTGAAGCGACAAACAACAACGCCCCCAGTTGACTCAACTGTGATTGAGTACCTACTCTCTTGAGGGTGGGGAAGGTAAAGCAGCGAGGGAGAGAGTTGGGCATCACCCTCATTACGCTGGCCCAAGATAAGTGTGATCTCCAACATCACGCTCCCCTACGGCCACAAGGCTATGGGACTACCTTTACCTTTACCTTAAGTTCCTGGCGGTGTTTGCGACTCGGCTTTATCCTAACGAAACAAAGGAAATAATTGGAATGATTGGCCCCGATCTGGACGATCTGCAAGCAACACCACCCCCCCCCCACCACCACCACCCCTTAAAAAAAATATAGAAAAATCTAAATCTGTTTAGCGAATTTTTTCAGATACAGCGCAAAAATGTGTTTTAGAAAATGGTTAAGTACAATGACCCTGACCTGAAACGTACAACATCCAATGGCCCATCACACTTAGCAGTAGTTGATGTGTGTATAAAGTAAAAATGAGGACTTTCGGTTCAGTTATTCTTGAGATAAGGCTCAAAGTGTTTTGAACAACTAAATCCAAAGCAACGGACCGACCGCCTTGCTGACAACGGGGCTGTTACTTAAGGACGTTTTATGATTTGAAGTACCCGTAAGCCAAAACCCAACAAAATCGCTTCAGCCGTTTAAAAAAAAACGATATTGAGAAAGACGTGTTTTGAATGATACCAATGACCATGCATGCAAAGATATTGAGAAAGACGTGGTTTTAATGATACCAATGACCATGCATGACAAAGATATTGAGAAAGACGTGTTTTGAATGATACCAATGACCATGCATGACAAAGATATTGAGAAAGACGTGTTTTGAATGATACCAATGACCATGCATGACAAAGATATTGAGAAAGACGTGGTTTTAATGATACCAATGACCATGCATGCAAAGATATTGAGAAAGACGTGTTTTGAATGATACCAATGACCATGCATGACAAAGCAAATATGATGGCACGGAAGTCAGGGCTACTGAACTAGGCAATGTTCCAATGAAGCTTGGTCAAAATCCCTTGGGTGCTTCTTGAGGTTGAAGCCCATTTGGAAAGACAGGATTATCATTCTACATGTACATTCCAAGGTAAGGTTGTTGCGCTCCCTTGTCATCTCCATCTTCCTATACGCTTGCGAAACGTGGACCCTCACAGCAGATCTACAACAAAGAATACAAAGCATGGAGATGAGGTGCTACAGAAGACTTCTGGGACTTCTGGACTTCTATACCCAGCACGTCACCAACAACGAAGTCCGACAGACCATCACAAAAGCCATTGGACAACATGATGACATGCTCGCAGTGGTGAAGAAACGGAAACTCTGATGGTATGGCCACGTCACCAGAGCATCAGGCCTTGCAAAAACCATCCTGCAAGGCACGATGCAAGGAGGCAGAAGAAGGGGGAGACCGAAAAAGAGGTGGGAATGGACTGGTTTGACACTAAACGAAACCGCGAGGGTTGTTGAGGACAGAGAAAGATGGAAACGATTATCTGTTGTGCCCCAACGAGCTTTGAGTTACGGGATGGGATAGGATAGGATAGGACCTCACTTTAAGGTCGAGGTCAAGATCACAGGGTCAACAAATGTTTGCTAAAAACTGACCTTATTTCAAACAACTTCACACATTTCCTGTGATTAATAGAGGTTAAGATCATCTCAAGATCACAGCAATAGTCCTTTCTTATCCTATCCTATCCCGTAACTCGAAGATCGTTTAGGCACCACAGAGTATCGTTTAACCAGTGTACTCCATCTTTCTATATCCTCAGCAACCATCATGGCTTCGCTCAGTGTCAAGCCAGTCCATTCTCTCGGATGTTGTCCTCCCACCTCATTTTCTGTCTCCCTCTTCCGCTAACTCCTTGCACTGTGCCTTGCAGGATGGTCTTTGCAAGGCTTGATGCTCTGGTGACGTGGCCATATCATCGGAGTTTCTGTTTCTTTACCACTGTGAGCTGGTCATCGTGTTGTCCAATGGCTTGTGTGATGGTCTGTCGGACTTCGTCATTGGTGATTTGCAGAGTATAGGAAATGCCCACAAATATTCTGTAGCCCCTCATCTTCATGTTTTGTATCATTCGTTGTAGATCTGCTGTGAAGGGTCCATGTTTCGCAAGCGTATAGCAAGATGGAGATGACAAGGGAGTGCAGCAGCCTTACTGATGCAGTAGACTGATGGTCCTGTCTTTTCAAATGGGCTTCAACCTTGTCAGGGCAGCAGTTGTGTGTGCGATCCTGGAGAGGAATTCCTGTCGGGACCCTTTGTCTGATACAATGGATCCTAAATATTTGAGGGACTTTGATATCCGTATTGATGCCATTGGTGTTGTTGGTCTTCATTTTGGTCTTTTCTGAACTTATTTCCATTCCATAGGCTCTGGAGGTGGTTTCAAGCCTCTGTTCCAGCCAAGTTTTTGTTCCTCTCCAACCAGTCTATCAATGTCATCCGCAAAACGGAGGTTGTTGATTGCTCTACCCCCTATGCTGACCGTGCCTTTGTGATCTGCAAGGGCATTTGTCATGATGCGCTACACCGATTGTTATTCTGAACTCGCGTCCGATGGCGCTGTTGTGGAGAACTGAACTGGTAGCCTTGTCATAAAGGCTTTTGATGACTTCAACAATTTTAGGGCTGATGTTGTAGGCTCTCATGGTTGCCCATGGAGCTGCATGCCAGACTCGGTCAAACGCTTTCTTGAAGTCTACAAACATATATAAAAATTGTTGATGTTGTAGGTATTTCTCGCAGAATATTCTAAAGTTGAAAATCTGTTCAGTAGTACTTCCTCCTGCCCTGAATCCTGCTTGATCTTCAGCTAGGACTTTCTTCAGCATGGGGTTTCAACCTGTTGAGTATTATTTTTAGGAGGACCTTGCTGAGATGGCTGATGGTGCTGTAATTTTCACACTCGTGAAGGTAAACCTTTTTTGTAAGAGTGATGACAATCGTCTGGGTGCATGGTATAGGCCACTCCACACTCTGCCAGATCTTATTACAGATAATGTTGAGGGCATCAATCATCGCTTCTCCTCCTGCTTGAGGCAATTCCGCGGGTATATTGTCCACCCCCGCTGACTTCCCCTTCTTCAGCGATTGCACTGCTGCTTCAACTTCTTCTCGGAGAATTGGGAGGATTTCTTCTTCTTCTTCTTCTTCTTCTTCTTCTTCTTCTTCTTCTTCTTCTTCTTCTTCTTCTTCTTCTTCTACTTCTTCTTCTTCGTCTTCTTCTTCTTCTTCATCATCATCATCTTCTTCTTCTTCTTCTTCTTCTTCTTCTTCTTCTTCTTCTTCTTCTTCTTCTTCTTCTTCTTCTTCTTCTTCTTCTTCTTCTCTGTTCTGGGGACATGTTCGAACTGATGGATCTCCGTTGGGTGTGTGGTTGTAATGGTCAGAGCAGTACTCTGGTCTATCTATCCAAGACTTCTTGTTCTTCTGTAAGGCATATGCCAGACTTGCTTTGGATCGTCGAGACCTTGGGCTGTTTAACACTTGTCAGCAATTAACAGTCTGGTTGGTCTTCTTGCTGTTGTTCTTGTTCAGGCTGTTCTCTATTTCCTGGCATTCCTCTTTTATCCAGTTCTCCTTTGCTGCGCGCATGCCTTTTGAGATGTCACTGTTGATTTTCCGGTAGGCATCAACTCCTTGCGATGGTTTCCTTTTTCTTTTTATCTCTTCGTTTATCATACAGATCCAAAATTTCAAATGTGATCTATGGTTTCTTCTTTGTGCGGTGCTTGCCAATACTACTTTGTGTTTATGTATCTATTTACTAATCAGTTTCTTTTTTTGTATGGTAGTTTATTGGTTTATTGTAAATACAGTAAAGTAACTTCTGAAAAACGTTTTAGCACAGACAGTTTTTCTTTTAAAAAAAGGATTGTTGCAGGTACGATATGTGACGACACTTTTGATGCACAACGAACAGCACAGGTAGCATGTCGACAACTTGGGATTGAAAAAGGGTGTGTAGAGATGTCTTGTCGAATCGGTGATTTTCCTTCCGTTTAAAACCGAAAACCGGAATGATTGTGGTGTGTGTGTGTGTGTGTATGTGTGTGTGTGTGTGTGTGTGTGCGCGTGTTTGTGTGATGTGTGTGGGCACACATCAGTGAACATCTACAAAACTTGTATTGACATGCCTACTTGTTTTGGCGTAAGAACAATGATCCGTTAGGGTTAGGGCTGGGTTAGTGTAAGGGTTAGGGTTAGGGCTCGAACACTGCAAAGTACTTAAAAATGGCTGTGTGCGCAGTGTTATCTGGACAAATCAGTGAACATCTACATAACTTGTATTGACATGCCTACTTGTTTTGACGTCAGAACAATGATCCGTTAGGGTTAGGGCTTGGTTTGGGTTAGGGTTAGGGTTCGAACACTGCAAAGTACTTAAAAATGGGGACGAAATATGACCCAGTGTCAGCACAACGTATGTGGCGTTTCGGGAAAGTCATGATAATACTGTGTAACATCGAGTGTGTGTGTGTGTGTGTGTGTGTGTGTGTGTGTGTGTGGGTGGGTGTGGGTAGGTGTGTGTGTATGTGTGTTTGTGAGGATCCCCGATGAAGCGCCGATCCATGTTTTTACGATTAGCTGAATTTTGACTTCAAGGCTAACAGGCTGTATGCCGTGCTATGCGATGCACATACTTAGTCTTAATTAACTGTACTTTAATGATTTTGCAGAAACCGTTCCGCGTACTACCAGAATGCCTACTTTGGGTCCGGTACTGGTCGAATTTGGTTGGATGATGTCTGGTGCAACGGAAACGAAAACTCCATATCCCAGTGTTCACACCTGCCCTGGGGCACCAACAACTGTGACCACTTTGAGGACGTTGGCATTGACTGCGACCCAGGTACTATAGGTCATCACAAGACCGAGATGCAAAAGTGTATTTGCAAAATTGCTATCTTGAGCACTTGGTCAACGTCAATGTTGCTGCTAGATGAATTTTGAAAAAAAAAGTAGTGCTCAATATAATGCAATACAATTAAAGACATTAATATAATTGTGTTATCAGATGGAAAATAAATTAGCCTTTACATAAATACATACATCACACCGACTCAACCAAAGCTTTTTAGTTTTGAGGTTAGGCCAGCCAGGCTAGCTATAATTAGTTTCGCCGATGCTTCCTTTCCTTTCATTTCACTGGAAGGGAGGGTGCAGGCAAACTATAAATAGCCCGCAGCAAGCAAAATGTGGAGGCACTAAACAGTGCTGCTCACATAGGCATTGAGCTGGTGTGACATGAAGACATAAATAAATAATTAAACTATAATTAAATGTCTTCCTATCATCTAAGAAATGTGCAAGGCTTCAGATGAATTATTTCTGTACTGTAGTTGCAAGTTTGTAATAGATTGGTTTGTTTCAAACATATTCAAAATTATTAGATATAACATCAGTGGTTAATAGCGTTTCGCAGTCCGCAATTTGCAACAAAACGGCATCTTGTACCATGATTTTGACCAGCTTTACCATAACATCAATGTTCCAGTTCTTTTACCAACGATTATGAGGAGGTGCTAGTGGAATGAAAAATAGGACCAACTTCGACATCAATCGCAGTGACATCGGTTATTTATGTACTTATTATGAAGCATTTATTTATTAATTGTATGTTGTATTGTTTCGTTTTAATAGCTAGAGTCCAGTATTTGTAATCGCCTAATCTCCATGTCTGACTAAACTTTCACTTGCGCATCGATCACAAATAAGAGACATTTAGAACGTAGATCTAGATATTTTTATTACTTAATATTATCACGATGGAACGAGCATGAAGGATAGAAAGGTCGGTAGTTCCAAAGCAAGGGACTGTCAAGCAAGATACACCCACTGTCCGTATCCTTCAGCTCAGGCTGCGCTCTCCAACCGCTGGACAATTACATAAGGAATCCTGTCCATGTCATGGAAGGAGGAGGAAGAAAGTAGTAAGAGCGCGCTTACGAAGCAGGAATGGCAAGAAGTGAAACACGTGTCTTCTGAATATATCAACTATAACATATGCATGTAAGCGTGAGGTTGATACAGATCGCCGGGGCCTGAGTCTATCACTCCCATTTTTGGTGGTCACTGTTTCCCAAACTTTAATTCCATCGGGCAGTAAACACCGCAAATATCCGACCTCGATTGTGACGCTGCATTGCGGCTGCGTCTCTTGAGGGAACAAAAAACAGGAATTCCTTTGTTTACAGTGAGCATCTAATTAGAACTGAATAAAACTTGTTTACCATGTTCCGGCTCAATTGGAACGTTAACACAGGAGATCAACGAACAGGCAAGCGCACAGACACGCTGAGAAAGACATTCAAGGAGGCAGACAGACAGGCAGACAGACATAATGCAACCTATGCACCCCATAAAAAAAGTTTCGGAATTTACTTACAAAGCATTATTCGACCTTGCTGGTGGTTACCATGTTCAATCTTCATTTTGTTTTCATCTGTGCAGCTGTTTCCTATTTTACTACTTTTCTCTCAAGTTTGCCAACTTCAATTAAGAAATTATGCATTAACTTGAAAAGTACCACGGCATGTCATAATTTTTTTGGTTGCATTTGCATGTTATGTATTCTCAGGATGTTTGCTTTAAATTAAACTTTATTTTAGAAAATTCTATCCACTTTGATTTCAACGTACCCGACTACCTGAATAGTGTTGTAATGAACTCAGCACTTTTTCTTTGGAATTTCAGTTGCTACAAAAATTCACTGTTATACGTACTAAGTGCAACTAACGAGTCTTGAAACATGTTTAAAAAGTTAAAGTCTTGGTTCAATGTTTGATATCTTTGTGTCCATCTATGTTTCAGGCGCACTACCTTCCCAACCAGCTACTCCAAGACCGACCGTAACACGTGAGAATAGTAGTAAATTAGTTTTAGTTATTACAATCTTGTTATCATTGTGGTACTTTATAGTTAGTGGCCCATCTTTCTGAAATGGTTGGTTAGTCAGTACTTCTGTCAGTCAGTCGACGCGTTGGAAAGTGTCACTTTCCTGTTCGAAAATAATTTAAAATGATAATGATAATAATAATAATAATAATAATACTAATAATAATAATAATAATAATAATAATAATAATAATAATAATAATAGAGCAGAGCTTATTCTAGGATTTTGAAGAAGTGGGGGCAGGCCCCCCTTACTTGAAAAAAGGGGGGGATTAGGCCCCCCTCTGGCCAAAACAGTGGGGGCATCTTCTCGGCATATATAGGGTGTACACACAAACAAATATCCATACTTGTTTTCTGCCGTGATGTTCCCGGATAAACTGTGAAACAGTCAAGTGTCGCATTCTCTAAGTAGATCTACACACAAATCGCAGACAAAATATATCACAAACTGGTATCTGTAACCTTGCTTTCACAACTGTTGCATAAAAGCTCTGCTGTTTTAGAAGATAAGTCATGGGAAAACAGTGTGACTGTTTTCTTCACAGTTCCTCCACTGAATTCGAAGTCGAAAAGCGTGCGCTTTTTCGAAGCCATTCTGATTCTGATTGTAAACTAGTTCCAACCAGTCAGGTTCATCGATGCCACACTCAGAAGAAAGGTGATTAGTCAAAAAGAATAGCATCGGCCAATGAAAATTTGAGACACATCGCATATACAAGAGAGGAACTTCCGTTTAACTCCAGTTTCCGCTACGCCCTAGCAGACGACAGAAACGACACAGTAAAGCCCGCTTCGTTCAAGACATGTAGCGGGATATTTCCAATCTCCGCGGGATCGTGAACGCGCTCATCGAATTTCTTTGCGGGGAAAAAAACTTTTTGTGCCTGATCCCGCGCATCCCGCGCCCTAGAATTAGAGTGGTAGTAATAGTAGTAGTAAATATATTTAGTGTGTTTGTGTGATGATTTATTTATATTTGTAAAATCATAATCATTATAATGAATGAATTATTATTATTATCATTATTTTTTATTATTATTATTATTATTATTATTATTATTATTATTATTATTATTATTATTATTATTTGACTGGCATGCATAGCAATGTGAGTCTACGTACTCACCCTTCCCCCCTCACCTCTCTCCCCACCCCCCAGAAAAAATCAAGGTTTTTTCAAATCTGTGCGAGATGAGCTGAGTCATATATAGCCCAACAATGTGTTACACTCGATGTTGGTTTTGTTTTTATCAGTAGTTGATCCAGCCCCAATGCTTGAATCCTCCTGATAAGTGTAACTCGGATTCGTTTATCCACGCATCCTGTCCACTCAACAACAAGGCAGAGAGTCGTCGTATGTAGTTTTCCAACTTTATTCAGCGAACATCAACAACTGCATACAAGCGCTTTTTCCACTCTCAACTTTTTACTTTCAACACAACACACACTACCTTGAAACAGTGCGGCACTTATATAGTCTCTCTCTACTCCAGAAAAATAAAGAACGTTCGGGCAAGACACAATTATAACCAATCAGAATTAACTTCGTCATCACTGTCTCACGTCATACAACCATATTTAGAATGGAAGCTTCTTTAGTTACCACTAGAATTATCCATACACTTCGATCGATAGTAAACAACCAACTCTAGAAAATTTTCAAATGATATCGACCAACTAAAACCACCAACGTTATACAAAGTTTCTTCTAATAACAACGCAAAATTAAATCAAGGATAAATACACTCTGTTATTGCATGCTTAGCAAAACAAAACGATCGCATCTATCGTGCGCGTCGCACACGAACTATCGTGCGCGTTTCAACGTAACACACTGATATCGGAAAAAAGTACCTTCCGTCCGCCGTCCGTCTGTGCAAAAACTGATAAAGTACTCAGGACTAATTTCAGATATCACAATCAAACTTGGTAAGTTGGTAAATACCCATGAGACCTCATAAATGAATAGATCGTCACTTCAAATTCCAGAAATGACAATTTTTCTGAAAATTTCTCTTTTTTGTAGGTTATTAATGTCGAACTTATGATTCTTTTTATGCAAAATGGATATTAATATTAATGGGAAACACATTCTATGCAAATTTGGTCAACCTCACTCCAAGGCCAAGGTCCCTGTAGCTGTCCCAAAATCGGTTTGTATAGTAACTTTGACCCTAAACTCTAAAAGACATCAAGTCCAAACTTGATTTGCCAAATTTTGGTTTTACGTTGATTGATCTTTCATATATGTTCCGGTTTTTGCGTTGAATTTGGTCATTGTAGGCCTTGTCAAAACATACAAAAATTAGGTCATGTATAGAGGAATGGCTGTTTATTTAATCCATAGTATGCAACAACATTGGGTTATTTGATCAAACATGCATGTGAGGTCATATGAGATTCAAGGTCATTCCAAGGTCATGGTCACCGAAGGTCAAGATCATCCCAAGGTCCCCTGTGTTGTTTTTTTTGGGCATAATACAACTTTTGATGTAGTTTATTTGATAGTACATGAGTGTATTTGGAGGCGGAGGTCAATGTCAACGCAAGGTCAAGAGCATAGAAAGATGAAAGTCAGTATTAATTTGCATTTTAACACCACCATTTCATTTTCATGTTAAATATTGCGAGTTCCATAATGAGCTTGGGAGCCATGACCTTTGCCCTTCTAGTTTTATTATTATTATTATTATTATTATTATTATTATTAGTAGTAGTAGTAGTAGTAGTAGTAGTAGTAGTAGTAGTAGTAAGCTTATTTTTAGTAGTATTATTAGTAGTATTGTTAAGTGTTGTAGTAGTAGTAGTAATGAAATAATAATCCTATCCTATCATATTCCGTAACTCGAAGGTCGTTGGGGCACCACAGATGATCTTTTAACCAGCGTACTCCATCTTTTTCTGCCCTCAGCAAACCTCATAGCTTCGCTCAGTGTCAAGACAATCCATTCAATATTCTCGAATGTTGTCTGCCCACCTCTTTTTTGGTCTCCCTGTTGTTCTGAACCAGTTTCCGATGACGCAGTTGTGGAGGACAGTACTGGTAGCCTTGTCATACAGGCTTTTGATGGCTTCAATAATATTATGGCTGATGTTGTACACTCTCATGGTTGCCCGCAGAGCTGCATGCCAGACTCGGTCAAACGCTTTCTTGACGTCTACAAACACATGATATAGATATTGTTGGTGCTGTAGGTATTTTTCGCAGATTATTCTGAGGTTGAAAATCTGTTCAGTGGTAAGCTTACTTTGCCCTGCCCTGAATTCTGCTTGTTCTTCCGCTATGATTTGTTCAGCTTGGGATTTCAACCTTATTATTATTATTATTATTATTATTATTATTATTATTATTATTATTATTATTATTATTATTATTATTATTATTATCTCAACCTTTTCATTATTATTATTATTATTATTATTATTATTATTATTATTATTATTATTATTATTATTATTATTGTTTTTGTTGTTATTTTTATATTTAATTACAATAATAATGATTTGAAAAATATAATATAAATAATTAAAACATACTCAAACGACACATTTTTTAAATAAATAAGCCTACTATTAAAAACTTAAGATTTCTTTTCCAAATCTGGTTTGGCTAGGATGCGAAATCAGATCTTTGCTAAAGTTATTACACTCGACCTGGCATTCTTCTACAAAAGAGAGTGCACAACACGATTTGTTTACCTGTGCACTTCCAAGACACATCTTAGTTTGGCACAGAATTTAACCCAGCGACCTTGACCTTTAAAAATAACTTTCATTTAGTATTGAACTTCAGCACGCTTTAATACATTAACATTCATTTTCTAGTAACCTAGAACTGTGCAATGGAGCAAATACGATGGCGTGGGAAGCTGGCCTGATAAATGAAGCTAAAGGTCAGCGGTCATGCCCGTTTAAGTTTCGCAGTCACGAACTCCGTTTCGGGCATGTCGGAAAAGTTCGTTTCAAGCAGCATTATACACTAATACATTGAGCTCGAAAGTATGTTTTGAGCACTAATTCGGCACGCGCCTTCCTCCCCCCTATTACCTTTCCCCCCTCCCTCCTAGAAACAAAAGCTAATAAAACAAAAACAAAAAACACACAAAGAAAAAAACAACAACATAATAACAGAATTAAACAAAATTTCTTAAGATTTGGACACGATAGTGCACATCTGTCGGTCGGTCCCTTGTAAGCTATATCTCACGAACCAGTGAACGGATTTTGACCAAACTTCATACTACTGTTGAACATGTTAGATCAATCCTATTTGTGCTTTCTGTAAGGTCAAGGTAATTGTGCGTCAACATTTTATGTCCACATGTTTGGAGCCGTATCTAAAAATTGGCGGTTCCGATTTTCATACATTTTGGTCTGCAGCTAGTTCAGATAGTAGTTTTTAAAACAGTTATTTTTTCCTTGAGTGTTTTTTAGAAGAGTTTATTTTTTTCCTTTAGTGGTTTGTAAAAGAGTTATTTTTTTTCTTTTAGTGGTTTTTAAAAGAATTTATTTTTTTCCTTTAGTGGTTTTTAAAAGTTATTTTTCCTTTAG
>JBAHVR010000097.1:0-25000 GCA_036898135.1 Oncomelania hupensis
GGGGAGCGCTAGAAAGAGGAAGTGGGATTTCATAACATACGGCTGTCCGTCTTCATCATTGTAGAGGCCTCTATATTTGGGGCGTAAAGACTTGGACGGCCTTGGTTGTCATATAACTTTGAAACATAAACAGAAATAAAATGGTTGTGACGTTTTAGGCATATTTTATGTTTATTGAACAGGCGCATGTTGCCTTCATATTTATTTCTTCACAAGACAGGCGCACGCGTTTGTTACACTAATAGTTTACCAGAACGCGGTGAGATGTTAATAAATATATTGAATAGGCTCATGCTTTTTCAGACTAGCACAAATTTGCATGTGTTTAGGCACTTGGGATAATGTTTTTGTTTTCTTTTGTTTTTACCTTTTTTTTTACCTTTTTTTTTTTCTTTTGTTGGATGGAAACAACAATAATTCAGTATTTTAGCATATGTAGGTCTTCCTCTACATATGTATTTGCATTCAAGAGCTTACACAAATAGAATTTATTAGAAATAATCAATACACAGCAAAACCTTCTAACGCTGCTTGTGGTTTGTAACATTACAATTTATTATCATCATCATTATTATTGTAAGAATAATAACATTATTATTATTATTATTATTATTATTATTATTATTATTATTATTATTATTATTGACGTCTGTACAAAAAATATTAAAAACTCCAGAAGAAGAAGCCTGTTTAAGTGGAAAATAAAAGTGAAACATTCTTCGGAGGTGCCTGTGTTGTCTCCCTTGATTGTTTGTACCCACAATGCTGCTGTCATCGTTCTACCTCTGGTCCTCTTTGACTATTCTTCTTCTCTTCCGCGTCGTTCTCCTCTTCTTTCTTCACTGCTCTCTCCTCCTCCTCCTCCTCCTCCTCTTCTTCCTCCTCTTTCTCTTCCTCTCTCACTTCCTTCACCCAACACTGGGTGTATTTAAAAAACAAAATTAGGACAGATCAACAGTTCTGGTTATCGTGTAGGCTGGAACAACTTGGAGATAGTGGTTGAACGGACAGAAAGAAGAGAGGAACCGTCGGCTGGTCGGCAACCTGTGACTACTAACTAACATATAAAAACAAACGAGACCAAACAAAATAGTACATGTACATAGAAACAACAGCCTTTTATTAAGTGTGTTATAGAAAGCTGTCTTTATACACACAGACCAAACAAAATAGTACATGTACATAGAAACAACAGCCTTTTATTAAATGTGTAATAAATAGCTGTCTTTCTACACACAGACCAAACAAAATAGTACCTGTACATAGAAACAACAGCCTTTTATTAAATGTGTTATAGATAGCTGTCTTTATACACACAGACCAAACAAAATAGTACATGTACACAGAAGCAACAGCCTTTTATTAAATGTGTTATAGATAGCTGTCTTTATACACACAGACCAAACAAAATAGTACATGTAGTACTACACAGAAACAACAGCCTTTTATTAAATGTGTTATAGATAGCTGTCTTTATACACACATACCGAAAGCAACATGTTTCACTTATTTTTATGGACACCTGACATTTTGTATTTGGACTAGAAAAAGTAGTGTATGCACGATTTTAATTGCTAATTTTATTCCACCAGACTGCAGCAGGGAGCGTCAAGCACACATATCAATCGGTAGGGAGAGAGCACTTCTGAAATGACGTCGTAAAAATCAAAAGATCAGCCATGTCAACATCATATATCATAGGGTCATGTGTGACAGAAACAATTTTGTGAGAACGTCACTTGCTTTGACTTGGAGTTGTGGAACTTTGTCCTTTTACTTTACACAACACGCGCAATTTGAAATCTAAAGACCCCAAAACATACTGGAATTTTTTCAAAGAGAACTCCCATGTAGACTCTTCGTCAAACACTAAAATGCCCTCTCATGACATTTTCGTTGATCACTTTGAGGAATTGGGTAATATACCTGATGATGATATTATTCCCCCTCAAGACCCACCTGATCTTGATACTAATCTGTTTATCAACGATAACTTAAATGCAGAAATTAGCGTTGATGAGGTGAAGAGGTGTTTAAATAAATTAAGGAACAATAAAGCGTGCGGAAATGATGCGATCATTAATGAATTCCTAAAGGCTTCATCGCCAAAGTTACTTGATACTTTGACCATGCTGTTTAACCTTGTTCTGAACACGGGCAAAATACCCGATGATTGGTCAGTTGGTGTAATATGTCCACTGTATAAAGGTAAAGGAGATTCCTTGAATGTAGACAATTATCGAGGGATTACTATTCTCAGCTGCTTGGGTAAATTATTTACTAGTATTATCAACGATAGAATTTATGTTTTCTTAGATGATAACGACTTGCTAGGTCATGAACAAGCAGGGTTTAGAAAAGCCAATTCAACATCTGATCATGTGTTTGCGTTGCACTGTTTAATCGATATTTACCTACAACGTAGGAAAAAACTGTTTTGTACTTTTGTTGACTATAGGAAGGCCTTTGATAAAGTGCAGAGAAATTTGTTGTGGGAGAAGTTGATTAAGAATGGAATAAGTGGGAAAGTGCTAACAGCGCCAAAGTCCCTGCCACCAGAAGTAACTAATTAACGACAGTGGTGGATATGGTGATGGTTGATGTGGTGGTGGAGGTGGTGGTGGAGTTGATGTCAGAAGAAGGATTAGTAATAAAAAAGGGGAAAAAAAAAGAAGTAGAATTTAGTGTTAAAAGGTAGTATGCGCGCCCCCTTCCCCTTGGATGCCTGCTCCCATCCCAGCTTCAGCATTTTATTTAAAAGCGCTTTTTACCTAGGGTGAGGAACACCTTTTAGTTCTATTTATTCGTTTTAACCTCCCACGTGGAGGAATTTCCCTTGTGTGCATGCTCACATTTCCCCGTATTGGATGGTCCCGTACCTCCCCACCCCCACCTCCTCCCCTACCCCCGAATTTGACTAGAGAGGGGGTGCGTGCTGCTTTTTTTTTTTTTTTTTTTTTTTAGTTTAGCCCTGGTCTATCAGTCACTGGACCCAGGGTCCTATATTTTTACATTGTTGCGATCTTCACGTAATGGTTTTTTTTTTTTAAATTTGGCAAAGTCAACTATTTTATTCCATAAAATTATACCTTTTTTTTTAACTGGCTCATTCAGAGGACCAGGATTAAGTTCTGTCAATGTATTTTATTGTATTTATTCTATATTGTATTTGATTGCGTAAAGCCATGCTTGGTTGTGTGTTAATGTTTCTTACATCTTTTACATGTAAAATATATGTATAAATGTTGTTGTTGTTTTTTTTTTTTAAATACTTTTGTTTAATTTTATTGGACATGCGTATTTTTACGAATTTTATCTTATTGTTTTTAGCTGCTTATAATAATTCTGTGTGTGTTTGTTTGTAGGCATGTGGTGTCAGATGTATGTTTTTTTTTTATATACACCATGTTTTATTGTGTTGTACAGTCTCTTATTGTGCGAGAGCTTGTGTGAGAGTATGCGTGTGAGCGCTTTGAGCAGACTTTTAGTTTGGAATTGCGCTTTAAAAAATAAATTATTATTATTATTATTATTATTATTATTATTATTATTATTATTATTATTATTATTATTATTAAAGGTTATGTATGAAAAAGCAAAATCATGTGTCAGGACGCAGAATGGTCAGCTGTCTGCTTTTTTTGCTTGCAACGCCGGATTAAGGCAAGGAGAAAATTTATCACCAATTTTATTTTCTCTTTTTCTGAATGACTTAAAATGTTTTCTTAGACGTTATACTGATGGTATAAAGTTGCCGCACACGCTAGCAAATGATTTTGATTTTTCCGACGTTGAAAAATATGTTCATTTATTTCTGTTGTTGTATGCTGACGACACCGTAATCCTAGCCGAAACAGACACCGAAATGCAAAAAGCACTCGATGCATTAGAAATTTATTGTGTTAAATTTGGTATGTACATCAATATAACAAAGACAAAGGTCATGATATTCTCCAGGGGTAAAGTAAGAAAACTTCCTGTGTTTAAGCTCAACGGGGAAAATGTTGAAATTGTTTGGGAGTATACATATTTAGGAACTGTTTTTAATTACAATAATAAATTTCAAAAGGTTATTAAATCTCAGTGTGTGTCAGCTGACAGAGCATTGTTTGCGTTGCTAAGGAAGTGTAGAAAACTTGATGTACCGTTAGATCTACAGTTAGAATTGTTTGATAGCTGTATCAAACCTATACTACTCTATGGCTGTGAAGTGTGGGCTTTTGAAAATATGGACATGTGTGATAGATTACAGTTAAAATTTTTGAAAATTATACTGAACGTGAAATCCACTACACCAACTTGTACGGTGCTAGGAGAAGTTGGAAACTTCCCTGTGTCCCTTGATGCTAAATGTAGACTACTTTGTTTTTGGTTTAAGCTGTGTGTCGATTGTTGTAACAATTCTGCCAAAATATCGGTCCTTACGTTACGCCTATGTCATGCCTTGTATTGT
Source organism: Oncomelania hupensis (assembly GCA_036898135.1). Classification (NCBI taxonomy): domain Eukaryota; kingdom Metazoa; phylum Mollusca; class Gastropoda; order Littorinimorpha; family Pomatiopsidae; genus Oncomelania; species Oncomelania hupensis. Next base: position 4,454 of record JBAHVR010000097.1, read on the forward strand.
AACTCCGAATATAAATTACCCTGGTTGAGCTATGTACATTCTTTGCTTAATAACCTTGGGTTAACGTATATGTGGACCAATGGTTGTAGATATTCTCTTAGCCAATTCAAGATGATTGTAAAACAACGGGTAAGAGATCAATTTTTACAGTCATGGAAAAGCAATATGTATAACAGTAACGTTTGCATCACGTACCGAATTTTTAAAGAGAATTTTTCTTTTGAGGATTACTTAACCCGCTTATCTCCCTTGATGAGAAAGAATATATTGAAATTCAGACTTAGCAATCATAAGTTGCCAATCCAGTCACAAAGATATATTAATGCAGACCTGTGCACATCTACGGATTTTCCGTATTTTCTCCGATTTTCATGAGCAGAATACGGATTACTTATTAAAATTCTATTAAAATTCCGAAATTCTGATTTTTTTTACTTGAACTGTCGTTACAGCTTGCTACTGAAAATTTTTAAAAACTACTGAAATTTGGTTTGTTTGCTACTGATGAGCATTTTGAGTGTGCACAGGTCTGTTAATGTGCCAAGGGAAGAAAGGCTGTGCCCTTTTTGTGAACTGAATGAAATAGGTGACGAATTCCACTATCTGTTCACTTGTTCAAATCCCTTACTGAAAGAAAATAGAATTTCTTATTTACCTCAATATTTTTGGCGTCACCCAAACGTCTTTAAATTACAACAGCTGATGAACTCTAAGTCAAAGAAAAGGTTACTGTATTTGAGCCGCTATATTAACATTGTCTTTTCATTATTTAAATAATAAATTCTTTTTTCTTGTTGTTGTTTGACTTATCAAGTGCATTTTTCAGCAGATCAGATTTTTCTTCCTGGTCTCGTCGTTCTTTTCTCAATTGTGTCATACTCGCACTACTCATAAAAAGTGTTTTTTGTTGTTGTTGTTTTTTGTTGTTGTTGTTGTTGTTTTTTGTTGGTATTTTGGTTTTTTTTTTGTTTGTCTGTTGATAAATAATGTATTAAGAATGAGATAGTTTATTTTTGGAGTAAATGAAAAAGAATTGAGAAGGTGACTGTTTATTTAACTATGGGTATTACTGTACTTATTGGATAAACTAAGGGATTTTGGAATATTGAGTTACACACTGGAAGTGTAAATTTGTAGACTTTTCTTTGTGTCCTCTTGTTTGTTGTTTTTTTCATAACATGAAAGTTGTTTTATATTGCCATTCGTGCTTGTTTCATGTATTTCCCCAATCCCCCCATTTTCCCCCCTTTTTTGGCTAAAAAGCCCCCTGGGCGTATAGCCTTTCGTTGTATAGATTGTTAAAATTATGTGTCTTGAATAAAAACTCTTGAAAACTCTTGGTACCGTGAAGGGCATTGTATAACACTGCAGCTGCGTTATAATATAGGCAGCAACTGGACTGCTGTAGATTAGCATAATACATTACAACAAACGCTACGGAATTTACAGAACACAAAATAATTGTGGCAACAAAATAAATACACACAGAACGATATCAATTCAACATCACAACAATACAACAGAATAAGACAACACGTAAATCAGACAAAATGTAAAGTGTCAGCGTATTGCACTTTTACATTCACGAAAGATCTCTGGTTATAATCAAGTAGAAGGCAATCAAGAGATAAATTTTATTATATGTCAGTGTACATAGTCATCATAATATTTAGTTTCATTTAAATTGAGAGAAGAGGATTCCAACAAGATGACACAGTTTTAATAATCTAGTTTTAGATTTGTAATTCGACAGTTGATGCATTGTATAGACATTTGGATAATTTGTATAATACTGAGGTATGTGAGAGGATCTGCTGTCAATAAGAAAGCGATTAGTAAGCTTATATACAAACATATAATTCACCGAGATCCCGCAAAGTGCACAACCTCTATTCTCCAGCAGTGTTCAGATATCTCTGATACTAAATAGGTAACTCGTGACAACTGAGACTGTTCTCTATTTCCTGGCTGTGACGGTGGGTCTATTGTTGCTGGGCTCTTCACAATGGAATGCTATTATCCACTCGTCTTTCGTCGATGGGGATCGCTAGTTAATCTCCCGGTGACTAATCTTAATACATTTATAAGTTTAGTTCGGTCTGTGTTTAGGCTGGGGTTACAGAGATAGAGAGGAAATGGTAAGAGATTCACTGGCACACTAGCTCTCACACGACTATTGTTCTTGCCCTCATTAGGGCAAGATTAATTTTTTCCTCATTTTATGTGTTTGCTTATTCTTCCTTCCTTTTTTGGAGATGGGCCTATCATTTATTGGCTTTTTCTTAGTCTGTGTTCACCCCCCTTTGTTCATTGCTTGTCTTTACCTTCTCGTCTTTCTTTATTCTTGCCAGTGCTTGGAGTTTTGGTGAGCGCGCAACCATTATTCTGTTCATTTGCACTTGGTTTTCACTCCCTCCTTCTCTCCCTCCTCTTCTCCTTCCCCTCAAGATGTCTTCAGTTTCATTTACTAATGAACTCATTAGTGTTCAAGTGCACGGGAAAGAGAAGTTACCTGAGTACTGTTATCAGGTGTGAATGTAACCCTTTGCATTAGTTTTCATAATCTTTTCCTTTTGCATGTTTGTGATTTGTTTTCCCTTGCCTTTTGTATTGAGCAAGTTATATCCTGATATCGATATAGTTTTTGTGAACAGGATATCTGTTTGAATTAGGAGCACCTTTTTTCTAATAAATAACATTAATTGCTCATTGTTGCGACAAAAGCCACTCAGTAAGCTTGTTCTCTGAAATAGAGGTGATTGTTCAGAGATTTATAGACTTCTGAAATGTAACGGACTGAGAGCAACTATTATTTTGGGACATCGGCGATAACAGGTTAGATTGGTATTTGTTGCATTCTTTTGAGCAAATTTTGCAGGTTTCTTTTTATGGATTAGTTTGCTTAAATGATGTATTTCTCTTGTCTTTCTTTGATTCAAGTTCGTCATTTATTATTTTCGTTCCTTTGCTGTAAACCTCTGGACTTTGTTTATTTCTTGTTGAATAGGCAGTAGGTATCAGTCATGTTGAAGCACCGTCTGGCTCAAAATATTTTTGTTAATAACTGATTTCTCTTGACAAGAAATTGAGGCTCTGTGTTTTTTGTTTCCCTAATGGTCGGGTAAATTTTGTAATAAGTATTTGAATTTAATTATAGTTTCCTATCTTTTGTAAACTGCGTTTGCTTTGCGCATAAATATCGCCAGTTTTGTTTGGTACTAAGTCCTGTTGCTCAGTTTTTACCAGGGCATTACCAGGGCATTACCAGGGCATCATCATTGTATTACCCACGGAGGTCATAACGCATGTGAGAATTGATGACTGAAAGAAAATAAACTGAAGACCCATGTTACTGACCTTGTCCTGCGTCATTACTTATTGCCAGAGAGAGAGAGAGAGAGAGAGAGAGAGAGAGGCTAGTTACGACGTCCCAAACAGAGGTCGGCGAATACAGAAAAAACTATTTGCTTGGAGGTGGCTTACTACGATAAACGCCAAGTTGTCTCCCAGCCTCCTCTATTGACAATAGACAAGAAGCACAATGCAGCGGCAAGAAGTGAGTGACTCTGGATCACCGCAATCTAATACACTCAATATGGAAAACAAAGAGTCAACTCTATCGATAATAGAACCACATAATGGCAAAAATGAGACGGGCACCCCCGACGAAATGCCCATCGTTTTCCCATCGGATACAAACCCCTCTTCATTAAAAGAGTTCCAGCAATCCGAAGACTTCGATCAAAAAAGGGATGGAGATAGGTCACAAAGTAAAGGCTTTTTCGACTCCAACAATGTGAATTACAACCCTCTTGATAACACGACAAGAGCGTGGCTATCTCAGCCCACCCAACCATGGGAATTAAGTGATCCCAGACCACAGCGTGACTCTTGTCGAGACTCCGACATTGCCAAGGAGCTGGGACCTGGTCGGATTAGGGGCCTCCAAGCGGCGTTCGATAACCTGTCTGAAACGATGCGACAGATTGAGCAAGAGCTGGATACCAATGTGATCACAAAAGCAAGAGCAACCACAATGCATAACGTACTGGCAGGACTGTGTCGTACCCTTCACGTAAGATTGAACGCTCTGAGATACGTGAGACAAGCTCAGCCTTACGAGTCGTCATGTTCTACACTGTTTAACGATTACGACGCCCTTGTGAGGCGACTGCCGGCTATAAACTTGTCTTATCCATCAGCACGCCTCTTGGCTCAACAGGGAGGGGCGAACGAGACCCTTGCCGAGATAGTCCAACGACCCACTAATCAAAAACGTCAGCTGAATGACGTCGGACAGGTCCAACGACACGACTACCCTTCTGTCACAGATGATGTGAATGTCTTGGACAGGAAGGGGGAATCATCACTTGCTGCTGGTCACTCAATACCACGATCACGCACTGGTACTGGGTTAGAGGTCACCACAAGCGCCAAACAGTCTCATTCCTCGTCTTCGCAACGAAGAATAATGCAGTCTCAGATTGCCGCTCTTGAAGTCAAACGGAAAGCCATTACAGATGCAACGACAACAAAATGCACTTCAAAACCAAATGGAGCTGGATAAAAAACAGCGTAAACTGGCACACGAGCAGCAAGAGGCTCTGCTTGAGCTTGAGGAGACCAGGAAACGACAAGAGCTCGAGCGGCTGGTTGCGCAGATTAAGGTCGAAGAAGAAGAGGTCAAGCTGCAAATTGAACTAGACGCAGCAAATGCCGCCATGATGACACTTGACGAAGGCTCACGGAGCCAAGAGTTAGACTCGACCCTCGGCTCTTTACCTAAGGTGGACCCTGTTGATGACCTCTACATGAGGCGTCCTGATGATTATACAGGGGTCTTAGCAGAATTTTCAGGACCCACTCTTGGGTATGATGAAGGTACTAACCACGCCGAGCAACAAGCGCTACGGTCAACAAGCTAGAGATGGGTCACCACACTAGTTTTAAGTCTAACCACGCCGACGCTGCCATCAGTGTTGAGAGGCATGTACCGAAATCAAGAACGGGAACCAGAACCGAACGTTTGGATGCAGGCGCAACTCCCTGGGGTAATTTAAATCGTCCTTGGGAAGCGCATGACTTTCGGAGAAACTGTGTTGACAGCCGAGAAAGGCGCCATCGATGGGTTGAAACCAATATGCTGCAGACTGAAGGATGTCATGGCCACGACTTCAGTACGCGTGATTATGGCACGGCACAACTGCCGCATAACACGCTCTACCCCCCTCGAACGTACCAGGAATCACACGCAAGGCAGGGAAAAACGCTGAACGCCGAGGCTACTCCATTCATACCCCCGGCACGAAGGTATGAACGCACCCAACAACAAGTGCCCTCTTACTACGGACAATGCGATAGCAATGCCTTTTCCAGCGCGCCATGCGATGACAATCTGGCGAAATCCATAGCCAACGCTCTGACAATCAGCCGGCTCCCAGTGCCTAAGCCCACGGTCTTCAAGGGTGATCCTCTGCAATACCCTGCCTGGTCTGCGGCTTTCTCTCATCTATGGAAAATGAAGCAGTGAGCGCAAAGGACAAGATGTTGATACTGCGCGATTTCATTGATGGTCCAGCCAGGGCGGCCGTAGGTGATCTGTATTATGAGCTTGGTGAAGATTCATATAACAGCGCGCTGGAGATTCTGAAAAGGCGCTTTGGGAGGACTATGCCATCGCTGAGGCCGTGAAGGACAAATTGGCAGCCTGGCCGGACGTGAAAAATAAGGACGTCACCTCCTTGAGAGATTTTTGCTGACTACGTCAGGCAGTGTCACACAATGTCAAAAAGGGTAACAGGACTGGGCATTCTCGAGGACCCTGCTCAGATCCGAAGTCTGGCCCGCAAGTTGCCTGACGTACTCGGCATATCATGGGGACGCCAGGTAGCTGATCATAAATCACAGCATGGAGCTTACCCACCCTTGGCCGACTTTGTCAAGTACCTGGAAAGGCAGAGTGATGCCTTGAAAGAAGCAGACCTCTTGTCTAAGTGAAAAAACTTACGTCTGGCGAGAGTCGCAACAGGGACAAAGGTGGCCAAACTTTCGTTACGTCCGAGCTGCGATAGGCAGACTGAGTCGAGTCGGACGACGAACTACCCCTCAGGAAGTCAGCTTGAAAGGAAGGGCTTTGGTCAAAGAGGCAAAATGCTTGTTCTGTGAAAACGATCATTTTACGCCCGACTGCGACAAGCTTGCCAAAAGCCCTTTGAAGAAAGAAAGGAGTTCGCCAGGAAGAAACGGCTATGCTTCAAAATGTTTGAAGGGCTTCCACGCTGCCAGAGGGTGTTTCGCCAAGGTTTCATGTGGGACGTGCAACTCAAAACACGTAACCATAATGCACGACCCCAATTACACACCCAATCTACAGTCTAATCAGATACAAAATGGAGACTCACATGCGACAGCAGCCAAAACGCTCCAAGGAAGCCAAGAGGGGAACAATCCTCCTTCGAGTGCTGTGAAGTCAAACCACATGATTGAGCAGCACGTCGAGGCTCGTTTATGCTCCCTGTACATGCCTGTATACGTGTCTGCCAAAGCGGAGCCTGATAACGAGATACTGGTCTACGCCATGCTGGACACTATGAGTGACACTTCCTTCCTTATCGAGCCCGTGATGAAGAAGCTCAACCTGAAGACTCAGAGTTCACTCTTGACGTTGAGAACCCTGACTTCAGATAGAGAAGTCATCAAATGCAAATCTTGCACCGACCTCTGTGTACGAGCCTACGACTCGAACGAGATCATTGAGGTTTCAATGGTCTATTCTCAGAAAGAACTTTGTGTCGAGAAAGGGCAAATTCCCACTCGTCAGACTGTTCACTCGAGCCCCCGCCTCCGACACCTGAGCTCACGCTTTCATGATCTGTACGACGCTCCCATTGGTCTTCTATTGGGCGTCAACGTGTCTGAAGCCTTGCGCCCACTGGAGGTCGAGAGTGGCGAACCTGGTCAACCGTTTGCTCAAAGAACCAAGCTGGGCTGGGGTGTTGTCGGGGAAACAAAGGGAACAAGGACAACGAGAGAGGAAAACGAGACTGCAGCCAGCCCTACAGTGAACATTGAGGCTCGGACGCTGCCTACCAAAAATGGAGCACTCTGTTTCAGAACTAAGGACCGCACGAACGAACAATTGATAGCATCAATGAAGCGCGATTTTGCGTGTCATGAGGCCAAAGAAAACCCAACCTCACAGGAGGACCTAAAATTCATTCAGATTCTCTCCGAGGGTATCACTCTAAATGAGGAAGGACACTATCAGATGCCATTACCGTTCAGGGATGGAGAACCCTGTCTGCCTGAAAATCGACGCATGGCTCTGGGAAGGCTGACTAGTCTTAGACAGAAGTTCTTGATGAACCCAGAACACTTTCGCCTCTACAGGGATTTCGTACAACAGATGTTGGAACGATGTGACGCAGAGAGAGTTAATGACGAGGAACTCGCAGCTGGCACGGTCTGGTACATTCCCCATCACGGCGTATACAACCCCAACAAGCCTGGAAAAGTGCGAGTCATTTTCGACTGTGCAGCCAGATGCCAGGGCGCATCCCTCAACGACTTTATGTTGTGCGGACCTGACCTGATGAACTCCCTTGTGGGCGTACTGTGCCGGTTCCGTCTCCATCCAGTGGCCTTCTCGTGTGACGTCGAGCGTATGTTCCATCAGTTTCACGTCGCTCCCCAGCATCGCAACTACCTCAGGTCCTTGTGGTGGCCCAATGATGACTTGAATGAACCACCAGTGGATTATCGGATGCGAGTTCATCTCTTTGGGGCTGCATCTTCGCCAGGCTGTGCTAACTTTGCATTTAAAAGACTAGCCAGCGACAATCAACACATCAGTCCTGATGCCTCAAGGTTCATCCAGAACGACTTCTATGTCGATGATGGGCTGCACTCCTGCGAGAGGGAAGCTGACGCTGTCAAACTACTCAAGGGAACGAGAGCTATTTGTGAAAAAGGAAAGCTAAGACTGCACAAGGTCGTGTCTAACAGCAGTCAGGTGTTGTCAGCATTTCCCGAATCTGACATTTTGAAATTGGATGGAGCTGTCGAATTGGGGGAAAGGTGCGAAAACTCAATTGAGAAGGCGTTGGGGATTAGGTGGAACTTGGATACTGACGCGCTGCATTTCCTACACGTAGCAAAGGAGATGCCGACCACGAAGCGAGGAGTACTGTCCACTGTGGCGTCGATTTTCGACCCATTGGGTTTGGTGTCGCCCATCATCTTGAGGGGACGCCAAGTTCTGCAGGAAGCTTGCAGAGAAGGTATCGACTGGGATGAACAGCTTCCTCCTGCGCTGCTCGTGCTGTGGAACGCATGGCTGAGTGATCTCAAGGGGTTATCTTCGATACAGGTCCCCAGATGCTACTTCACCAAGGCCGCTAGTCCATGGATGACGATCGAGTTCCACCACTTCGCAGACGCATCCAACAAGGGCTACGGCGAGTGCTCCTATCTCAGACTTATAGACTGCCACGGAAACCTCCACAGCTCGCTAGTCATGGCAAAGTCCAAGGTTACCCCTCTCAAAACGGTTACCATACCGAGGCTTGAACTCCAAGCAGCAGTACTGGCGGTAAAGATCGCCCGTTTCCTTAATAAAGAGTTCAATCACCTGCGAGCTCTTCATCATTTCTGGACAGACTCCCGTGTGGTTCTGGGCTACATCTACAATGAGACAAAGCGATTCCATGTCTTTGTAGCCAACCGCCTTCAGCAGATAAGAGAGTTCAACCAGCCCCAGCAATGGAACCATGTTGCTACGGATCTCAACCCTGCTGACCACGCATCGAGAGGACTCGGGGTCGAAGAAATCATGAACTCGAACTGGCAGTCAGGACTAGAATTCTTGCGACAGAGGACTATAGTGTACAATCCACCAGAGGTCTCCATTGCAGACGATGACAAGGAAGCGAAGGCATATAAGGTGCACGCAGCATCATCCGCAGACCGAGACGAAATCGAGAAGCTGACCAAAAGGTTCTCCACGCTGGAAAGTCTGTTGCGTGTCGTGGTGCGTATTATGACTTGGCTGCACTGCGTCAGAAAGACGAAATCTCCGTCACCAACCTTTACCAACACTTCACTCGAAGATAGAGAGTCGGCCTTCAAGAGTGTAGTCAGAAGTCTGCAGCTTGCTCACTACCCACCTCAGTCTCGTTCGACACATCCCGACTTAAGACAACTCGATCCTTTCACGGATGATGAGGGTATGCTGAGGGTTGGAGGTCGCCTGTCACACTTGGCCCAAGAACAACGAGTGAAGAACCCTCTGATAGTACCTCGTACTAGCCACTTAGCAGTGCTGTTGACAAGACATCACCACAAAAGGGTGGGTCATCAGGGCCGCGCCACGACGATGGGCGCTCTACAATCAAATGGCTTGTGGATTTGTGGTGCCAGAAAGGTGGTGTCAGCGGTGATCCATACATGCGTGCACTGTGTCAGATTGCGAGGCAGACCTGCAGAGCAGAAAATGGCTGACCTTCCTCCAGATAGAATCGAAATGTGCCCTCCTTTCACAAATACTGGCCTTGACTGCTTTGGGCCGTTTCTCGTCAAGAATAGAAGGTCAGAGGTGAAACGCTACGGACTGATATTCACTTGTCTGGCCTCACGCGCAGTACATCTCGAGGCATTGGAGGATATGACCACTGATGCCTTCATCTGTGGTCTCAGAAGATTCATCGCTATTCGTGGCAACGTCAGGCTGATACGTTGCAACAGAGGCACAAACTTTGTCGGGGCAGCCGGGGAATTGAACAGAGCTCGGCGGGAGATGAATGAGAGCAAGATCATAGAGCAAATGGTCGAACTCAACTGCAACTTCTCGTTCAACCCTCCTTCTGCCAGTCACTTTGGCGGCGTATGGGAACGCCTGATTGGTACTGTGCGTCAGATCCTCTCTGGACTGCTTCTGGAGTATGGTGGTCGACTCACGTCAGACACGCTCTCGACGTTGTTCTATGAGGTTGCAGGAATCGTCAACAACAGGCCGCTTTGTGTGAGCCAACTGGAAGACCCGACCGCGTGCGAACCCTTGACGCCCAACCATCTCCTTACGCTGAAGCCCGAGCCGATCTTTCCTCCACCGGGAAGTTTTCAGAAGGAGGACCTCTACTCCAGGAAACGGTAGAGACGTGTTCAGTACCTGGTTGATCAGTTTTGGAGCAGGTGGAAGAAGGAGTACCTGCCCACGCTGCAGCCACGCCGGAAATGGTACCTGCAAAGGGACGCTGTCAAGCCGAACATGTTAGTTTTGTTGTCAGAAGATGGAGCGTCAAGGGGTACCTGGAAGATGGCTCGAGTGGAGAAGACCTACCCGAGTGCTGATGACCTAGTGAGGTCTGTGCAGTTGAAGCTGGCCACCGCGCGGAAGACGGACAAAGAAAAGCTGGTGGTGCAGACGACCTTCGTGGACCGACCTGTCCATAAGCTGGTGCCGCTCAACTTCAGCGAAAAGGGCTAGACCAGCTTCCTTCCAGAACAAACTTTAAGATCAGACTGACCCATACGGATATGAATGAACGGATAATGTGATCATGAATAACTCTGAAGGTTTATTAGAACATGTTTTTCACAGACACTACCAATCTGGTTGTCACAGACATGTAGGTTTATCTCCATCCCCCACCTCCCCCCTCACGAGAAACATTAGATGGACTATGGTGTGTTTTTGAGATGTGCGTGATGATCAGGCGACTTTTGAAGTAATAGAAATGGTATCTTTTGTTCTTAGGAGAAGGTGTATGCTCTTAAGAGACGTTTGCTGAGCGATAACGTGGGCATGTATACTTCGCATTGGCTTACATTGCTGATTGAGGTTTAGGGTTGCAGCACTCCTTTAGAGTTGGAAACTGCAGTGCAGTTTGGGCCGGGAGTGTTCTTGCCCTCATTAGGGCAAGATTAATTTTTTCCTCATTTTATGTGTTTGCTTATTCTTCCTTCCTTTTTTGGAGATGGGCCTATCATTTATTGGCTTTTTCTTAGTCTGTGTTCACCCCCCTTTGTTCATTGCTTGTCTTTACCTTCTCGTCTTTCTTTATTCTTGCCAGTGCTTGGAGTTTTGGTGAGCGCGCAACCATTATTCTGTTCATTTGCACTTGGTTTTCACTCCCTCCTTCTCTCCCTCCTCTTCTCCTTCCCCTCAAGATGTCTTCAATTTCATTTACTAATGAACTCATTAGTGTTCAAGTGCACGGGAAAGAGAAGTTACCTGAGTACTGTTATCAGGTGTGAATGTAACCCTTTGCATTAGTTTTCATAATCTTTTCCTTTTGCATGTTTGTGATTTGTTTTCCCTTGCCTTTTGTATTGAGCAAGTTATATCCTGATATCGATATAGTTTTTGTGAACAGGATATCTGTTTGAATTAGGAGCACCTTTTTTCTAATGAATAACATTAATTGCTCATTGTTGCGACAAAAGCCACTCAGTAAGCTTGTTCTCTGAAATAGAGGTGATTGTTCAGAGACCTATAGACTTCTGAAATGTAACGGACTGAGAGCAACTATTATTTTGGGACATCGGCGATAACAGGTTAGATTGGTATTTGTTGCATTCTTTTGAGCAAATTTTGCAGGTTTCTTTTTATGGATTAGTTTGCTTAAATGATGTATTTCTCTTGTCTTTCTTTGATTCAAGTTCGTCATTTATTATTTTCGTTCCTTTGCTGTAAACCTCTGGACTTTGTTTATTTCTTGTTGAATAGGCAGTAGGTATCAGTCATGTTGAAGCACCGTCTGGCTCAAAATATTTTTTGTTAATAACTGATTTCTCTTGACAAGAAATTGAGGCTCTGTGTTTTTTGTTTCCCTAATGGTCGGGTAAATTTTGTAATAAGTATTTGAATTTAATTATAGTTTCCTATCTTTTGTAAACTGCGTTTGCTTTGCACATAAATATCGCCAGTTTTGTTTGGTACTAAGTCCTGTTGTTCAGTTTTTACCAGGGCATTACCAAGGCATTACCAGGGCATCATCATTGTATTACCCACGGAGGTCACAACGCATGTGAGAATTGATGACTGAAAGAAAATAAACTGAAGACTCATGTTACTGACCTTGTACTGCGTCATTACTTATCGCCAGAGAGAGAGAGAGAGAGAGAGAGAGAGAGAGAGAGAGAGAGAGAGAGAGAGAGAGAGAGAGAGAGAGAGAGAGAGAGAGAGAGAGAGAGAGAGAGGCTAGTTACGACGTCCCAAACAGAGGTCGGCGAGTACAACTATGAAACATAGGTAGTCCAGCCACTTGTTAGCAGTAAATATCACACATTTATTTCCTCTACTCTATACAAAATCTTCTAATCACTTATACTAAATTAAATGTCCAAATATCACTTCGAATAGATCGGTATTTGATAGGTATCTGCAGCTATTGTTTCTTCATAGGACTGCTCGATCTGCCTGTCCTATTCCGGTTTCTGGAAGAGGGAACTATCGCACATTCCATCTAGAACAGTTTTGGTGCACGATTTCGTTAGCACTTAGCTGTGTTCAGTTGAAGAGCTGTGTTGTGGTGGAGTGTTTTCCTGGCTGGCCGACTGGTGTGTGATCGTAGCTCAGTGCTCGAATCCACTGCAGGCCGAATGTCAGAGCTGACGCGCAATGGTCTTCCTTCAGTTTCGGGCCAACGGTGCCAGCTCGTGTGCAAAATATGAGACGAATTTCTGCCACACCGTGTATACTAGGTGTAGGCAGAGCGTCTCACGGACGGCAAAAATAGGCCTCAGTGATCGCTCCACTAATACAAACAATGGACGATCATTTTTCTACGTCAGTGGTCCACTGGACACTCCACTCTAATTCTTATACATCTACACAGCATGGCTAAACTAAACACATGGACAAATAATCAACCATCTACATATTCTCCGGTACAGCCACTGGTCTGCAAGGACACACATAGGAAAAACAACAGTGGGTCTGCAGGGGATACTTCATAGTGGCGAAACCGGTCGTGTGTCTGCCACGTGGTCACGCAAAGTTTGACTAACATTCACAATTCTAAACATGGCAAACTTCATAAACATCATTCAACAATAATATCAATAAATCGCGAGGAGACAAAAGATAGATCATTTGCCTTTTTGACAATGTCAGGCTGTGGCTAACTAGGTTGAATAGAATTTCACCAGTTCCTGCTTTTCGTCTTCCAGTAGAAAGATCTATTAGAGCCTAGCTCCTTCCTCGATGCAGTTTACACAACGAATGAATCTACCTAGTCTGGTCCACCAAAACCGGGTAGAACTAGTATACCTGAGCGCCCTCTGGCCAGGGGTGAATACGTCAGCTCAATGAAGTCATTGCCTAACTGAGCCAGCGTCAGCATATACACGCATAGTCCTCCACTGACTTTCGTCGTCTGCTGCACGCCAACGTTAATTTACATAGGCTAGTAGGCTGACTATTCAATGTGAGTATACATAGTGCTGATTAAAGCTAGTCTCTCGCAACACTGGCATTGATCTATCCAGTTCTCCTTTGCTGTGTGCATGCCTTTTCGGATGTCATAGTTGATTTTTTGGTAGGCATCAGCTCCCTGTGGTTTTTTTTTTAAATCTCTCTTCGTTTATCACACAGGTCCAAAAGTTCAGGTATGATCCACAGCTTCTTCTTTGGCCGGTGCTTTCCATGGCGGCGGCATCTGTCACAGCTGAGTTGAAGGTGGTGGTCGTGGTGTTGACATCTACTTCACCAGCTCCCAAAAGGAGCAGTGGTGCAAATTTCCCTCCAATTGTGGCCTACCAGACTGTGAAGCGGCTGACAAGTGTTAAACAGCCCAAGGTCTCCTAGGTAAGACTGCTGCGCTCCCTTGTCATCTCCATCTTCCTAAATGCTTGTGAAACATGGACCCTCACAGCAGATCTACAACGAGGGGGTCACTTCCGGTCTCAATATGGCAACAACTGTCGAAATTTAGCTATCAACATTTTTCTGGTTTTCTGTAAACTCAGCAGTGCTAAAAAAATGACAGCGCGGAGATCAGTGAGAAAAAGAAGACAGAATGAGAAAGTGGAGGAAGAGGTGGCCACGGAAGAAGAGATTCAGCTTCAAGTGGAGGTGGAACCGGCAACATTGACTGCAGACATCGCGGTCAACACTGAAATGGACTGCAAGAGTTGCCAGTGTCAGACCCAAACCCTACGTGAGCTGAAAATCTTGATCGACAATTTGCACGGAACGGTCGCCAATTTACATGGGATTGTTCTGGATCAAGCAAAACTGATCAAGCAACTGCATGAGCAAGGGATCCGAACATCGAAACGAACGGGTGCTGAAGAGCAGACGACGCATTTGCAACCGCCACAGCCCCGTGTTTCATACGCGGCCGCAGTAAGATCGGCACCATCGACTTCGCGTGGCAGTCAACAGCAGCCCTCGCAAACATCATCTCCTCCCCCTAAAATCAACGTGGCTGGTAAAAAGGCAAGGCAGAAAAAAGAGAAAAAACAAAACAAAAATGCTGTTGATAATAACATTATTGATGACGTCAAGTCTTCTTCCTGTGATGCAAGACCAAAGTCAGGAAATAAACAAGAGTATGATGATCTGGATCTGGATCTGGTCGTATAGTTGCAGGAACCAATGTCGGTTATCTTTGCAACTGGGGGAAGCGCATGATTGATGTGATTGCGAGCGTACATGATTCTGTTTTGAATGGCGTTCAGGCAACCCGACTTGGTCATTCCTACGGGTTTGAAGTAATTAAAACTAAAGCGTCGGCCACTAAAGAAATAATTGGGGCACTGCACCGGATTCAGGAAGATGTCAACACCCCACTGAAGACCATCGTGATCCATGTGGGTGTGAATGATCTAAAAACCAGGATCCAAAGTCCGCCAGCAAGGAATTCGTACAGACCATCAAGACCGTGGCAATTCACCATCCTCTGGCCAAAATTGTCGTCAGTAAGATTGCAGCAATAAATGATATGATTCTTCGCTCCAAGAGAGATGTGTTTAATGCTCTAACAGTCTCAGACCTTCTGGATGAACCAAGGGTTTCGTTTGTTAATCATGACAACATGCCCATCTACACCCTCCGAGACAAGGTGCACCCAAACCGAAAAGGATCTAGTATTTTAGCTGGAAACATTGGCAGATACCTCCATAGTCTTCTGTGGAAGAAACCAGGCCGTAGGAGACTTGCTCGGCCCTACCAGGCAAGTGACTGCCTCGGGTACTATGACCTAAGAGGCAGGTGGCACCTTTCTCCCAAGTCAGTGTTTCCAGTTCATTGGTACTAGCTGATTTACTGCTACCAGAAGAGTTGCCATCGTGACATTATTTTACATTTACTGAAGGAATTTTGACATTAATAGATAAAACATTATTATTAAATGTTCAATTTTATTTTTAATTTTTTTTTCTTTTCTTTTCCTTTTTTGATTAATTGAATAACTTTCTATAAATGAAAGGAGAAAGATTGTCTATATTTCAGTGGAATTGTCGACCTATTGCCACAAATATACAATACTTACGTGAATATTTGTCCAACAATGATCATCATATATTAACATTACAGTCCTTAAATGTCAGCAGCCAAAAATTGCCAAAGTTTCAAGGTTTCTACTACCCGCCTGTGACTAACTTTAATAGGAATAAAATACAGTTTGCAATTTACATCAGGAATGATATGGATTATGTAATGACCACATCTCCGGTTCCTAAAGATGCAGATGGCGTTTATGCAGCTTGTATTAAACTTAAAGTTAAAAAAGACTTGTGTGTGAATATTTGCTCAGTCTACTATCCGAGAGGGCCTAGTGATAATAATAGGGATCTTTCGAAAGCGGGTGAAAGTGAATGTGAATCGGGACTACTTATTGATGTGACGTCAGCAATTTATGTGACGCTTTAACTTCCCGTGGTGAAAGGTCACGAAGTCTGCCTACCACAAGGAATAAAACTTCGTGGAAAACCTGATTTCCACGAACTAATGTTAGTGAATACATTTTGGTTATTAAATTATTAAATCGTTTGTAAAATGTCCAAAAATGATTTGAATTTGTATATGGTACATTACTCAACCATTTTAGAAGGAATAATGGGGATCTAAACTCGGTCTCAGACTTAAAACGTATTTTCAAACGAGCTACTGAAAAGCCGTCATGGCTGTCTAGAATCTATAGATCTATTCTGTATCACCAATCAGCAGTCCAAAAACTGTTTTATGTGACAAAAATGAAACTCGAAGCTAGAATGTAAAATATCTTCAATGTTAGAGCACTAATCCATCTTTAAAGTTCAACCTAATCGTTACATTCGTGTCAAATCATGATTTGTTAGAAGAAGCCTTACGTAGGCATAATAGTGCTCTGCCTCTGGGCCTGCCCTGTGTGTGCTCAATAAAATCACAACGAAACTACGTGCTGGAATCGAAAGCGCACAGAAACACGTTCGTTTCGTTTCGTAACGCGGCGTAAGAATCTCCCGGCGTGCATCTCGTTGGACGAAACGAACACACAATCACTTTCACTTTTACCCGTTCCGAAAGACCCCTAATAACGATTGGATTAAATCTATTACAGATTCAGAACTGTGGATAATCAACGGTGACTTTAATGCTCATTCGCCGATTTGGGATAAACTGTGTGTTCATACTTCTAACATGCAATTTACTGAGGCCATTATAGACTCAAATTTAATTTTATTAAATGATGGACGATTTACTCGTATACCAGATGTTCCAGCTCATAGACCGTCAGCAATTGATTTGACTCTTGTTTCTTCTAATTTCGCTTTTATTGTGAGTGTGTTACGTTGAAACGCAAACGAAAGTATGTCTGAAACGCGCACGATAGATCTAATCGTTTCGTTTTGCAAAGTATTCAATAATGGAGTTTATTTACCTTTGATTTGAGTTTGCATTGTTGTTAGGAGAGGCTTTGTATAACGTTGATAATTTGCGTTAGTCGATATTATTGGAGAATTCTCTGGATCTGCGTGTTTACTCTCGATAGAAATTTCCCGATAAATGTCGAAGTAAGAGAACGTTCCGGGTATGTGTAGAGAGATGTATGACGTAAGTCAGTGATGACGATCTTTTTTTTTGGTTGGCTGTAGTGCGTCATTCTAGTCTACCGTGTTCTAAATTGTTCGGGAAGAGAGAGAGAGAGAGGCTATATATTTTATGCTCAGCACTGTTTTGAGTTGATAGTTGTTGATAGTGAGTTGGAAAGTAAAACTTGAGAGTGGAAAGGCGATTGAGCGATTGTATGCAGTTGTTGATGTGTGCTGAATAAAAGTGGAAAACTTCATACGTCGACTCAAGACTTGTTGATGAGTGAGCAGGCTGCGAGGATAAACGAATCAGAGTTACACCTTATCAGGACTTCAGCATCGGGGCTGAATCAAATACTGATAAAGAAAAACACCATCATCGATTTGAGTGTAACATTTTGGGGGTCAAGCCGCGATTCACGCCATAGCCAAGGGTTCAACTGCGACAACAAGCGAGTCAACGTTACGAGAGGCAGTCATCGAGGGTAGCCGCCAACGAGTTGCGTCGAGAGGGGCCAACATACTGGGACTACATCACCGATAGGTTCGGGTTGACTGCAAGGGCGTGTAGTCGCTGAAGAGTTGCTTCGTGAGCGAACAACAGATCGGGACTACTTGACTGCCGCAAGACTACGTCGAGGGACAGTCTCGGAGCTACATCGCCAGTATTAGAGAGAGCGACGAGCGGACGTCGCGTCTACTTCAGCACAGGAGCGTATACATCAACATCAGCGTGGTGCAGCGTCGCATACGACAAGGACAGCGGGGCCTGCGTCAGCGAAAGCGACTAGAGTCAAGCATCAGCGCTACTGCAGAAAGCGTGCTGTTCTAGAACAGTCTAGAAAGGTACAGCACAGTCAAGAACTTTCCAGAAAAAGAATTCTCCAGTCAAGAACTTTCCAGAAAAGAACTTTCCAGAAAAGCATCAATATGGCTGACTTCTGGCAAAAAGGGGTTGAACTAAATCTAAAAGGCAAACAGCTGACGGACTACGTCAAATGCCAGGAGAGAATATTGCGTGAAGAAAGAGAAGAACAGCGACGGCGCGAAGAACGAGAATTAGAAGAGCAGTGTCGCCGTGAAGAAAGAGAATTAGAAGAGCAGCGTCGCCGTGAAGAAAGAGAATTAGAAGAGAAGCGTCTAAAAAAGGAAGAGCAGCGTCGCCGTGAAGAAAGAGAATTAGAAGAGAAGCGTCTAGAAAAGGAAGAGCAACGTCGCCGAGATGAAAGAGAAGAGCGGCGTCAAGAAAGAGAGATGGAAGAGAGACGACTTCAGCACCAGCTAGAGTTGGCGCGTATCCAAAACAATCAGCATGCGCCACAAGTCGTCAGCGACCACATGGCTCCAAAATTGCCAGCCTTCGTCGACGGGAAGGACCAGATCGACAGCTATCTGGCGAGATTCGAAAGGTTCGCCGAAAGCTCCAACTGGCAACCTCGAGACTGGGCGATTCGACTAAGTGCACTTCTGACAGGGCAAGCGCTCGAAGTTTACACCAGACTGTCGAACGATGACGCCAAAAACTACGACGTCTTGAAAGAGGCCCTATTACATTGCTACAGCTTCACAGAAAAGGGCTACCGTAAACGCTTCCGTGAATGCCGGCCTTTGTCAGACGAGACTCCAAAGCAGTTTGTGGAGCCCTTGTCGTCATACCTGCACAAGTGGGTTGAATTATCAGGCAAAGGGAAGTCTTACGATAGTCTCCATGACCTGATCGTGAAGGAGCAATTCCTCAATGCCTGTCACAAGGACCTGGCGACCCCCTTGGAATTACAGAAGCTGCAGACGCTTAAAGATGTGACCGAGGTTGCCGAAAGATATCTCCTCGCTCACGGAAAAACGCTGGGGCCACCCAAGGTGACGAAACCATTTCAGAAGACTGGAAACCATGGGAACCAGATCCAGGGGAGCCAGACGAGCCAGAGATAGACGGACTCCACGCCACCTCCCAGGGAAGGGCATTCAAGAGGTTGTTTCACCTGCAACGCTACAGACCACAGAGCGGCTAACTGTCCTCAAAACAAAAGTAGCGGACAGCGGAGCAGTACGGACAATTCAGCGGCGGGCAACCGGCAGAGGCGGTTCTCCAATCAACGGCAAACCAGCAGATCTGACCATCAGGTGTGCGGCGGGAGCGTCATTCTTCCGAGTGAGACCGAGCGCACAGCTACCCCTGCGGACGTGCAAGAGTGCATGACTGATGGCCAACTCCTCCTTGCCAACGGGAAATCCATCCCCGTCGTCGCTAGCGCAGCTGTGACCGTACAGAACATGCCTGTTTCCAAGGGACGCGTCGGAAATCATGAAGTGGCTGTTTTAAGAGACTCTGGCTGCAGTGGGGTCATCGTCAGAGAAGACCTAATCGCTAAAGAACAATACACTGGCGACTCTAAATGGACACTCATGGCCGACAGCAAATGTGTGAAAGCGCCAGTTGCAAAAATTCATGTCAACACCCCTTTCTACATAGGCGAAGTCAAAGCGGTTTGCCTGAAGAAGCCGCTGTATGATTTGATGATCGGGAATATCGACGGCGCGAGACGACCCGACGACCCCGATTCAGAGTGGAGTCCTGCCTCAACCCAACGCGTCGAAGTTGTGGAGGAGGATCCATTGCCGTTTCCCGATGGAGACCTTACAGAGCTGCTACGGGATAATGTGGCTAATACGGCTCAGCCCTGCCGACCAGAGATCGTCGGTGCTGTTACTACCAGGGCCCAGGCCAAGAGAGACAAGACGTCTACGCCACTGAAAGTCGCCGACAACTCTAAAGCTGCCATCGTGGACAGAGATAAGCTGATCCAGCTCCAGGAAGCTGATAGTACTTTAAACAAGTACAGGAACCGCCAAGACCACGTGACCAAAGGCAGTGGTACGGTCTATTTTGAGGTGATGGCCAAGATCCTGTACCGAATCTTCCAGCACCCGAGGGTCAACGGAGGAAAACCACTACGTCAAGTCTTAGTACCGTTACCCCTAAGGCGCCAGGTGATGGAAGTAGCGCATGACTCAATCAAGGGAGGTCACCTGGGTATCAAGAAGACGGATAGAATCCAGGCGGTGTTCTACTGGCCAGGACTTCATGCGGACGTCAGCCGTTTCTGCCGTTCATGTGATATTTGCCAGAAGACCATACCTCGAGGAAGGGTCCCGAAAGTGCCTATGCAGAGGATGCCTCTGATCGACCGACCTTTCAAGAGGGTGGCCTTAGACTTAATCGGCGAAATAAGACCTCCGAGTGAAGAAGGTCATCGGTGGGTACTGACTTTAGTGGACTATGCGACTCGGTACCCAGAAGCAGTGCCTCTGAAGAAGATTGACACTGAAACTGTTGCAGAGGCGCTGGTGGACATGTTCAGCAGACTTGGAGTGCCTGAAGAGATCCTGACAGACCTCGGGACGCAGTTCGTCTCTGACTGCATGAAGGAGGTCAACAGACTGCTGAGCATTCGGCATTTAACTACGACACCCTACCATCCAATGTGCAACGGGCTTGTCGAAAAGTTCAATGCTACGCTGAAGTCCACC
>JBAHVR010000098.1:0-50000 GCA_036898135.1 Oncomelania hupensis
CCGCCGAGACACACTACGCGACGTCGGAGAAAGGATGCCTTGGACTAGCCTGGGCCATACAGAAGTTTCAACTCTACCTGTATGGAACCCACTTCACTGTTCAGGTGGACCACCAACCACTATCGTTCCTGGCAGCCTCCAAATCTTTGAACTCTCGCCTGATGCGATGGGCACTCACCCTTCAGGCATACTCTTTCCAAATCGAGTACATCCCCGGCAAAGAGAACCATGGAGCCGACTACCTGAGTCGTCATCTCGTGGAGGACACCTCAGCTGGCGCCCACCCAACACAACAAAGGGCCACAGCACCAGAATTCGTCCCCGTCCAGTAACACCCTGTCACTAGTGTCCATAGCTACCTGGCATAGCACTGCAGCGCAGGTAGAGCAACTTAACTAGTTTGTAAATAGGACCCTAAGATAGTGCAGTGTTAAACTAGGCTCTGTAGTAGAAAAAGGTCGAATCCAGTAGTCATCGCCTTTTTTCAGTTGAGGGAGCCTGTAACAAGAGCCGGTTTCCACTGTTTTTGAGCTTTTTGCTTATTTAGTCAGTTGTAGGCTTAGAAGGTTACGGTTAGTCTAAAGCAGACGACAGAAGTGATCATGCGTAACACAGTTGTAGCTTGATGCAAGCACAGTTAGTGACATCATCACAGCTGACGTTAGTGAGTTTCGAATTTTACAGCCACTTAGATTTTTCATCCAATGAGAACACAGCTAGGTTAGATAGAACCAGTTCTGGGTGATTCAAGCAAAGAGATAGAACGTCAGTCCAGTTTGAAACGCTGAGCAGTACACAGTACACTCAAGCAGAAATCTCTCTCCTGAGAAGATTAGACAGCAGTACTTGTTGAATATTCGAATTCAATCAAGTAGCCACGACCTGACATTGTCAAACAGGTAAATAAACATACTTCTGTTGCATTGTGATGTATTTATATTATTTTTGAATTATGTGTGTGAACTTTGCTATGCATAGAATTGAATTGTTAGTCCGACTTTGCATGACCACATGGAGAATCCGACCACGAGGCAAGCATGACCGGTTTTGATGCCATGTTGCATACCTGACGGAACCACTGTTGTTTAACCTATATGTGTGCTTGCAGACCAGTGGCTATACCAGAGAATGTTAATAATATTATTATTGTTACCCACCTATGTTCAAAAGTTGAGGAGAGAGAGGGTGGAGACTAAGCTGATCAAGGTGTGGGATTCTGATGCTGTGGAGCAGCTGAGGGGTTGTTTTGACTGCACAGACTGGAAGGTATTGACAGAGGAAGTCACCGATGTAAGTCATGCCACTGATGTTGTCACAAGTTATATGTTGTTTTGTGAAGACATGATCATGCCAAAGAAAAAGATTAAAATTTATCCAAATAACAAGCCTTGGATTACTAAGAAGCTAAAGGCTAAGATTGTACAAAAAAACAAGCTGTTTGCTGAAAACAAAAAGTCTGAGGGGAAAGTATTACAGAAAGAAATAAACAAATTGATTAAAGAAGAGAAGTTGAGATACAGAGACAAAGTGGAGGGGAGGTTTGTTTCAGGGTCTGTCAGGGATGCATGGAGGGGACTGAGGGAGCTGGCGGGGAGGGGGGAGGTCAGGGAGAGGGATGATGGAATGAATGAGGAGGAGAGGATGGATTTTGCTTTGAGACTGAATACATTCTACTGCCGTTTTGATACGCAGGACTTTTCACAGGAAAGGAATAAGATATGTGATACTCTGAAAGAGAATCTAGATAGTGATATGATTCCAAAAATTGAGCAGGAGACAGTAGAGAAGGTTCTTAGCAGGGTCAACCATAACAAAGCCTCAGGACCTGATGGTGTTAGTGGCAGGTTGATCAAGGCATGTAGTAAGGAGCTTGCTCCTGTATTCTGTGATATTTTCAATGCTTCAGTAGAAACACACAATGTGCCTCAGTCTTGGAAAGCGGCCACTATCTGTCCGGTTCCGAAGAAATCCAACCCCTCCGGCCTGAACGACTATAGACCAATAGCACTAACCTCAGTACTAATTAAATGTTTTGAACGGATATTGCTGGGCATGCTGAAACAGCAGGCGAAGCCTGCGCTTGACCCTCTTCAATTCGCGTATCGGCAGAACAGAGATGTCGAAGACGCAGTTATCTCCCTGCTTCATTTTGCTCACTCTCATTTGGAATTCGGTGGTGCCTATGTTAGGATCCTCTTCGCAGATTTCTCTTCCGCGTTCAACACTGTTCAAACGCATCTCCTTGTAAGCAAACTCCAAAATATGAATATCAATCCGTACCTGACCCTCTGGATCTCTGACTTTCTTAGCAACCGTACTCAAGTTGTTTGTGTAAGGTCCTACTCTTCTTCTTCTTCTGTCTGTTTCTCATCAACCAAGTCTATCAACACCGGAACACCCCAGGGGACAGTTGTCTCACCTTTTATTTTTACTCTTTATACCAATGATTGTAGGAGCTCCAGGGATGATTCGCAGATCATCAAGTTTTCAGACGATGCCGCAGTAGTGGACACTTCCGACTCGGCCATAAGCTTTGAGAGGAGTGTGGTTGACTTCGTCACCTGGTGCGAAGGTAACCATCTGGAGCTCAATGTCGACAAAACGAAAGAGATGTTGGTGGATTTAAGAAAGAATCGGACAGATGTGGCTGCACTTCACCTTAGAAATCAAACTGTAGAGAGAGTGGAACAATATAAATACCTTGGGACCATGATTGACCACAAGCTTTCTTTCACAGCTAATGCCGAAATGATATTTAAGAAATGCAGGCAGCGTATGTACATGTTGTATCAACTCCGATCTCTTCTGGTTTCGCAGAGCATACTTAAAAATTGTTATCGTGCCTACGTGGAATCAGTTCTTACGTTTTCATTCATTTGCTGGTTTCAATCTCTCAGTGTCAAAAGTAGGAATTCCTTGAACAGTATTACCAATACCTGCAGCAAAATCATTGGTGAAAGCAGACACCTCTGTGTTAATTGTTTCAGAGAAGGGCCCTAGGCAAAGCCAGCAGCATCAAGGATGATTCCACCCACCCTCTCTCTTCTTGGTTTAAAATTCTACCTTCTGGGAAACGCCTCATGAGCCTTAAGACCCGCACAGTACGTTACCGATCCAGTTTTCTCCCCTCTGCTGTGGCCTTGATCAACTCAAACCTGACGCGCTGATGGCTCTGCTTGAGGCTCCTTCCTCTTCCTCTTGCTTGTTGTAATCGGCTCTACAGTGTGTAAGCGTGCGTGCGGTTGTGCATGTGTGGTTTGATGAAGCGGAAGGAGGGGAGGGAGGGAGAGTGGGAACCCGAAATTAGGTTACATGTGTATATAGACGTATGTATCGTTTTTAAAATAAATATTAAATGTGTTGGTTGTTAATACATTTTAACTTTAATTTTATTAATTCCTGTATGGGACTGTGATATCTTGCACGTAAACCTTTTTTTTTTTTTTTTTTTTGTGTGTGTGTGTAATGGTTCTTTGTAATAACTGTACCCTGACTGAGTCTGTGATTGGAGGGAATAGCCTCTTCTGTGAGAATTTGTTTTACATTTTTTTTACATAATTACTACTTAAATTAATAGTGTAGGTGTGTATTTGTTTGTCCATATATAATCGTATCCTACTTGTTGTAAAGATTTTCAACAAATATTACTTTATACTATGTTTAATTTTTTATTTGCATTTTTCTTTTTATTTGTTTTATTTTAGTGATCAAGTGCCTGTCACAATTCCTTGTAAGAGGTAATAAAGATTTGTTGAATTGAAAAAAATTGAATTGAATTTCTTTATGTGTATAGTTAGCCACGATTTATATTTATATATGTATAGGAAATTAGAGTGGAGATTCCAGTGGACCACGGACTTAGCAGAATGTTCGTCGCTTATGTATAGAGATGTGGAGCTAATCACTGAGGGCTACTTCGGCCTTCAGTGAGACCCTCTGCACAAACCTATTATACAGAATTTCGTCTCATATGTTACAGCCGAGAAGGCGTTATTTCGTAAGCCCAACTCAGCAAAAGACAAAACCAAGTCGACGCTTACAGTTGGCTGCTGAGGCATCTCCAGCATTGTGCACAGATAGCCCAACCCTCGTACCACAAAGTCAAAGGCTCCACGACAACACAGATTGTCGCAGAAGCGACCTCAACGCAGCGTTTCAACCACGCAGTTAAGTGCTACAAGAAACAGTGCACTAAAACTCTGTATAAACAGGACCACAGTAGTCCACTCTTCAAGAACTCTGACCATTAAGGCAGAAAGTAACCAGTGCCCTATGATGAAAAAGTAGCTGCCTAGATTGTCAGCAAGCGAACCATTTGCATTGACAATTGAACTTTAAGTTAGTTTTGTACTTCGAATATCGTGTATAGAGTAGAGGAAATAAATGTGTGATTTTTACTGTTATCAAGTGGCTGGACTACATATGATTCATAGCCGTGTGAAAGCTAGTGTGACAGTGATCTTTTACCGTTTTTCTATCTATCTCTGTACCCCAGCCTTAACACAGACCGAGCTAAACAAATAAATGTATTAAGTGAAGTCATAAGGAGATAACTAGCTATCCCCATAGACTAAGACGAGTAGGTAATAGCAGTCCATTGTGCAGAGCCCAGCAACAATAAAAAAAACCGTCACATCCGTTACAACCAAAGATTGCTTTTATAACTCATAATGGGACGTACAGTGTCTAAGAATGCCTTTTGGCATGGTCAACAGCGGTGCTATCCTAAAAGAGGAATGAGGAAGGTGCTCAAAGGGATGGACAACTTTTTGTCAAGTTGCCGATAAAAAGGGACAATAAAGCGTTACTTACCAACGTCGTATGTTACTATGACGACTTGCTAGTCCACACCCATACCTTGAAGGAGCATCTGATGACCTTGAGGAAGCTGTTTCACCGTCTATTAGAAGCTAACCTGACTGTGAGACCTAGCAAGTACCTTTTGAGAACTGACAACGTCGACTTCGTCGGTCATTCGGTGGAAGGAGGAACCAATAGAGGGTGCACTGACTCCAAGAAAGCCCAAGATATCATTGTCGTTGACCCTACATTACATTACATGATTATTGCTTTAGGTCCAGCGGACTCTTTCGAGCCAAATCAGGACCGGACAACCCCTAATCCGCATAAAAGATCTGCTGAAACAACCCTAGTGGTAAAACTGAAAGCTCTCCACCAGCCAGTCACTTTACAATAAAGACATCCCACGCAGGGGACGCTGAGGCTGTACTCTAAGTTATCGAACCTCCGTTTACACCAACAAAATAGAATACAAACATCATTATAAATTATCAACAAAACACATACATATAAAATGCCTACATTGCTAAATAATAACATCATAGGAAGCCCTAGTTGACCACCTGGCAGAAAGCGTCCAATATTCCCAAGCTGATCCAACAGACCTCATACACAAATAAGGAGTCTTGTCCCGGAAGAGTTTTCAAGAAAAAAGGTAGGTGACTGGTCTAGCGAAGAAGAAGATAGTATAGCAGATTGATAGAACGGAGCAGGAATAAGAAAGAGCATATGAGAAAGACAGCGACAGTGGGAATTTAAAGCACTAAATTTCCAGAAAGGGGGGATACTATTTATGCTGAAACCCCAGGCACCCCAACGGGGGTGTCTTTGACCCTGGGCCGATGACAACCGCAACTGATGAGAGCACTGGCTCCATGCGGATGAAAGAACATTGACAGTATCCAGACAGATTGACATAAGTTTTAATTCTGGACTTTCTTGGTGCATCGCGTCTCAATGTTGTTGACAGAAATTAAGTAAATTTCTTGTGTAGGGGGTATTGTTAGGGTTGAGACGCGCGCGATAGATCCGATCATTTTGGTTTCCAAAGAATGCAATAATAGAGCATATTTACCTTTGATTTGATTTGCGTTATTGCTAGAAGTAGCTTTGTATACTGTTGACAATTTTCGTCGGTCGATATTGTTGAGAATGTTTTATAAGTACTTGTTTACCATCGACCGAAGTTTTGAGATGGCACTGGCAATAGCTAGGCGATTCTACTAACCTAATGACGTAAGACAGTGCATAGTTCAGGTGAAGAGTTTTATTTTGATAGGGTGTTATTGATTCATGCTGGAATGTTCGAAACTTTTCTCGACTGCAGAGAGTCTATATAAATAATGCACCGTCTGCTTGTAGGAATGATTGAGAGAGATTTATTAGCTGATTTCTGATGATGATCTTGGAATTGAGACCTATTTTTCAAATGTTTTTGCAAGGCTAAAATGACCTTGACCACCAAGATCAAGGCACAATAGGAAATATATATTAAAGATCAATCTTTCATCACTAAATATAAGTTTGGACTTTATATCTCGCATAGTTTAGGGTCAAGGTAACTTCAAAGTACCTATACTAGCCGGCTTTGGACAGCTCCAGGGACTTTGACCTTGGCCCAGAGCGAGGTTGACCAAATTTGCGCAGTGTGTGTGTCTAAATAATATCTATCATGCATCAAAAAATAAAAAGTTCAAAGAATCTTAAGTTCAATATTAATAACTTATAAAAAAGTGAAATTTTGTGAAAAATTGTAAATTTTTTTTACTAACAATTGTTGACCCTGTGACCTTGACCTTTGAAGTGAAGTCATTAATTCATTGATAATTTATGAGGTCTCGTGGATATCCTATCCCTATCCTATCCCGTAACTCGGAGGTCGTAGGGGCACCACAGATGATCATTTAACCAGTGTACTCCATCTTTCTCTGTCATCAGCAACTCTAATGGCTTTGCTCAGTGTCGTGGATATCCACTATCTTAAAAAGTTTATTTGTAATAGTTAAAATATGTTCTGAGATATTAATCCACTTGCAAGTTTTGCACGTCCAGATGGCGAACAGATATACGGACGGATGGACAATTGTTTTTCAATGTAAATTTTGGGCTATTTAGGACTCACCTAGCACAGATCTTGGAATGTTTTTTGGTGGGTGAGAGGCGGGGCTGGGGTCGGGTGAGCACACAGACTCACATTGCTATTCATGTGAGAGTAATAAAATTTCAGTTTTTTACTATCATTTGTAGACCCCGTGATCTTGAAGTGAAGTCATTCACTCACTGATCATTTTTAATGTCCCATGGAAATACACCATCGTATTGTCTAGATTCATTTCAAATAGGTTCCGAAAAATTAAGCCACTTGCAAGCTTTGCACATACGGACGAAAAGGTTATATTTTTAATATCATTGTTGGACATACTTGCAAAATCCTCAATTCCTTTTTTTGGGGGGGTTCCGATTCTAAACATGGACAGGTCAAAATGACTATTTAAAAAAAGCACGAAATAAGCTGCTACTATATTTAATGGACAAGTGAGATTTTATATAATTTCTTCAGCAAATAAAGTACAGGAAACGATTAAATATATCACGACTGTTCGGATTTATTGAAAGTTGGGATAAACTGCAGTCAATAACCCAGTAGTTGGAATATAGCCTTCCAGTTGGTTTCTCTTTAAGCTAGAGTGGAAAGAACACATACTATTATACCACTTAAGACCTGTGGGAAAGTAAAGGTAAGAGAACACAAAGCTAGGGGAAACGAGAGCTATGAGGATATTGCGCTGAGAAAAGAGAGGCTTAATGAAGTTTTCTCTCTGGCATGGAATGCTACAAAACGCTTTTTCATTAAAAAAACAAACAAATGAACTTTTCAATAAAGAGAACAGTAGCGCATTAGAAGCATATTTCTTAGGTTGCTTTCAGAATGGGTGTCTATATGATATTTTTCTGTACTTTACCATCCTCTGTTCGACAGTAATAATCGATACGATTGTAGTGCACCTAGCTGTCTCAGTCCTTAATACAGAATGACGCTCACCCATACTCACATGGAGTTCATTGTTGATTAACGTTATGAAACATAAGCACCCATCAGAACCAAAATGATATCGTGACTAATGTTTGGACATGCACATACAAACGATTGTAAACTAAACAAGTACATTGCTTTACGATAACTTACCAGTAAAGATGATAGACTTGCAAGAGGCATCGGAGGTTACTTCGAATGGTGGATTAGCCGGAGATACACACAGTGATGTGGTTAATGCTCCACCTTTACGGGAATCATCCACAGGAAATTTAAATGTGTAGTAATAGTAGTCAGCTGTTTCCTGGGTACAACCACATCTGTTGTCGGCGACAGGCCCGTTGCAATTGGGTGGCGGTTTGTATGAACAAGATGCAAGTAGTACTAATGACGTCGTCCCTTGTGGTGTAAAGGAAAAGGCCACATTACTGGTAAACGCACAGCTTGCAGCAGTTACTGCTGCTTTGTCGATCTTAACTGTGACATTATTCGTGGCATTCACGGTAAACACTGGAGGACAGCTCAAATGCATGGCAGACGCTTTGGATCCTGTCGGGAGGAAAATATAACATGATACTTTGTTTCGATTTAATGTACATTTTAATGGTAATTTTTGTATATTCCATTTTAGTATTTCAAGATCATACTTTTAAATAATCGGGAATAAGAAAGAGCCAAAATCCTGTCTGCACGCCATATTTTAAGAACCACTGAAAGGATTATGACCATACTTCATAAGAACATTTCCTAGTTTAGGAGCCAGCCTCCTGTGCCACCATATTTGCTCTACTGTGAAGGCCAAAGTAGTTGAAATCCATTTGTTGCTAAGCACTCAGTGCTCAGTATCTTAACTAGAAGGGCAAAGCTTATAGGACTTGGGAACTTCTTCACAATATTCTACATGAAAACAAGTTCCTAGTATGGATTCTTTTTTTTTTAAACTCAAAACGGTTACTTCAATGTACTTGAACCAATGTTGGACAGGTCCAGTGACCTTGACATTGGAGTAAGCTTGACCAAACATGCGTGGTTAATATCTATCATGCTTCAAACAATCATAAGTAAACTATTAATAACCTTGGACAAAGTTTTAATTTGTGAAAGTTTTTAATGTTTTGACTAACATTTGCTGACCTTGTAATTTTGATCTTTAAGTGACGTCACTCATTTGCGGATTATTTTCGAGCTTTAACGGCTATACCCCATCATCCCAAGTTTGGGTGTGAAAGATAAAATAACCACTTTAAAGTTTTCCAAAGACGGACAAACAGACCGACAGAAGGACTGACATTTTTTTTAATATTATATTTGGATTATTTAGGACTCCTCTCTCGCAGATTTGCAAAAGCATCTGAAACATTTTGATTATTGAGTACATAGACTCACATTGTGGAGAGAAATATAAGTGAAAAATGGCTTAACCGATTCCGTTGATGTTTGATATGTACATAATACTTCAAATCATGGCCAATCCTTCCGTTGATGTTTGATATGTACATAATACTTCAAATCATGGCCAATCATTCAGTTGATGTTTGATATGTACATAATACTTCAAATCATGGCCAATCATTCAGTTGATGTTTCATATGTACATAATACTTCAAATCATGGCCAATCATTCCGTTGATGTTTGATATGTACATAATACTTCAAATCATGGCCAATCATTCCGTTGATGTTTCATATGTACATAATACTTCAAATCATGGCCAATCATTCAGTTGATGTTTCATATGTACATAATACTTCAAATCATGGCCAATCATTCCGTTGATGTTTGATATGTACATAATACTTCAAATCATGGCCAATCATTCCGTTGATGTTTCATATGTACATAATACTTCAAATCATGGCCAATCATTCAGTTGATGTTTGATATGTACATAATACTTCAAATCATGGCCAATCGTTCCGTTGATGTTTCATATGTACATAATACTTCAAATCATGGCCAATCATTCAGTTGATGTTTGATATGTACATAATACTTCAAATCATGGCCAATCGTTCCGTTGATGTTTCATATGTACATAATACTTCAAATCATGGCCAATCATTCAGTTGATGTTTGATATGTACATAATACTTCAAATCATGGCCAATCATTCCGTTGATGTTTCATATGTACATAATACTTCAAATCATGGCCAATCATTCAGTTGATGTTTGATATGTACATAATACTTCAAATCATGTCCAATCATTCAGTTGATGTTTGATATGTACATAATACTTCAAATCATGGCCAATCGTTCAGTTGATGTTTGATATGTACATAATACTACATAATACTTCAAATCATGGCCAATCATTCCGTTGATGTTTCATATGTACATAATACTTCAAATCATGGCCAATCATTCCGTTGATGTTTGATATGTACATAATACTTCAAATCATGGCCAATCGTTCAGTTGATGTTTGATATGTACATAATACTTCAAATCATGGCCAATCATTCAGTTGATGTTTGATATGTACATAATACTTCAAATCATGGCCAATCATTCAGTTGATGTTTGATATGTACATAATACTTCAAATCATGGCCAATCATTCCGTTGATGTTTGATATGTACATAATACTTCAAATCATGGCCAATCATTCAGTTGATGTTTGATATGTACATAATACTTCAAATCATGGCCAATCATTCAGTTGATGTTTGATATGTACATAATACTTCAAATCATGGCCAATCATTCAGTGGCAGTCTGGTTGTCGGCCTTATTGTCCATCCCTCTGAAGTTCTTTTTTTAATACTGTAACCAAATGACGTAGCCTTGGTTAAGAATGTAAAGAATAATCTCTGGGACACTCTACATCTAAAAGCTAACGTGTTTCAAAACTACCTAGTAGTAGTACTACACACTAGTCTAATTATATTATTATTATTATTATTATTATTATTATTATTATTATTATTATTTTTATTATTATTATTATTATTATCTAACTAATTATTATATTATACAAATTTTTAAATACCTAGCTGTTCTGAAGTGCTTAAGAGAGCAGACTCTGTCGATGCATTTCGCAGAAACTTGAAAACACATTTCTTCTTTTCTTGCTATCATGATGTTATCGATCATGATTCTGCTGGTGATGATGGTTTCCATGATGGGGCTGGCGCTGATGGTGGTGGTGATGTGATTGATGATGCTGGTGGTGGTGATGAGGGTGATGATGTTATTAATAGAAACTTCGAAGATGCCATTGCTGGTGTCTTTGATGATGATGATGATGATGATAATGATGGTGGTGATGATGATGATGATGGTGATGATGGCGCTGATGATGGTGGTGATGTGATCGATGAGGCCGGTGGTGGTAATGAGTGTGATGATAATGTTATTAATACAAACACCGAAGATGCTATTGCTAATGCCTTTAATGATAATGATGATGATGATGGTTGTCACGTCCCGACTGCCTGAACAGCGGTTCGGCAATGAATGTGCTTTCACACGAGAATAAACCCAACACCTAAATACAATCTAAAAGACAAAACCAGAAGTGACAAGACAATTTCTTTTATTTCTCTCACACACTCACACTCAAAATTAACTCCCTTTTCCCCCTTCCCAACCTTCCAACCCTCAACCCCACTAATACAACCCAAAACTATACATAAAACAATTATTCACTCAAAATAATAATGGAAATTAAATCAGAATGAGAAGATGACTAACTACAGAATGTACAAAAGATTTATGATAATTATGTCTGGATCAGCTTACTATGCACAAAGTAAATGTAAGCAAATGCTTTAAATCTTTACGTATTTTCGAACCTTGTTTCACCTAAACTTTAAACAGCTGTTAACAACTCTTTTCTATTATATAAAACAATAAAGAAAATTTATATTTTATACAAATAGAATTTGTAAGAAAATTGTTCAACTTGATAACTAATAATGGTCTGGCGAATTAATTCCCCCAGACAAACTATACATCACAATTTTTTATTTTTTTTAATCAGTTTATAGTCCCCTCTCTTCCCGTTAAGGATTTTCAGAGAGGAGACTCTGATACATCACAATGTTATGTTATTAGTTTATAGTCCCCTCTCTTCCCAATAAGGATTTTCAGAGAGGAGACTAATATGAATACATCACAATTCAATTCAATCTGTAAATTATAGTCCCCGACACATCAGCATATAGGGGACTATGTGATTAAGAATACAAATTATAAAAAATAGGGATGAGATGGGATAAGGAAATTAAAAATGTGTATTAAGAGCCTCATATCAGGGAATAAAAATCCTATCAGGACCACGTTAAAAGGACAAGACACCATATAAAAGTAAGATTAAAAGAAATGTATGTATAAAGTGTAACAAAATAATGTTACGTCCGAAGCGATAGGTCAAAGTGACACAAGTATAATATATGTACATGTAGAGTCCCAAGTCGAGAAACCGAGACGCCATAGGGTCCGGATACTATTAGTTTACATCACAAAAGCTATTCTACTTGGTATGTAATATTTCAAAGTCAAAAGTTATTACTCAATTCTAATTAAATATATACCAATCTACTGTAATTTACAAGTTATCACATGTAAATAACTATTTCTTTTTCACAAATGTTCCTTGATAGTTATAGTTATTTGTTGTGTAAATGCAGGGTGCGTGTGTGTGTTATGTAAACAATTATAAACAGTTTTATATAAAGTACAGCTTTTTCCTCGACAACAAGAACCTTAACCCAAGGTCAACCAGAGGAAAGGGCGTTGGCTCAGAACGCTTCACAACACGCAGCCCAGCTAGGATGTGGAACAGTCAACACTGAATCTGGTTTTGGTTTTGGTACATCTGCAGCAATACATACAAAATACATAATCATAAATAATTATATTACAACATATTGCACAATCATCCCTCTGACGGTATGATTGTCTCCCTTACATCATTCTTAATCTTTCTCCCTGTCATAACTTCTGTCATTGCGCACATGCACTTCTATTCACCTCCTCCCTGTCATTCCTTCGCTACATAACAGCGAATTCTCTTATATTAACTTATAATCATTTCATTTATAATTCATTTTAGAAAATCCATCCTCTCTCTTTGGTATTTATGTAACAAATAATATGAAACATAAAAATAGAATCAAAGAAAATATAATCAATTAACCATCCACGCTCACATTCACAACCCAGCCCCCGAACGATATGGCCAACTGAGAAATTGAAACAGGCGACTTACAATACCAGTGGGAATCCTCTGGCCTGTTGGAGACAAGGACATACAAACGATGTAACAGACACACAGGCACAGATGATATTCAAGGTGATACACAGGCACATGGAAGTCCCAGGCGGCGTCACAGGGCACTCAACGTTACACGTACGCAACTCGAATTTCGCCGTAAACACACAGCAGGTATTAGATCGGCTTAGGAATATAAAAGTTCAACAAACACTTCCAAAGTGTTCCTTAAATAAACCTCCTCTTCCTGCCTAGGCTCCTTTTCGTTGACAGTCTGTTCAGAAAACGTCTCACAGATACTGCCACTATCTGTCACCTTGAAAAAAACACAGATCCACCGAACTTTACTGTACGCCGATCTTACTACACAAGTGATGTGAAAAAGTTCTCTTCCCTAACAAAATATGCAGTGCAAGAGGTTTTATACTGTTAACCTAGAATGTTCTTGAATATACTCATTTCAATTATAATTTACTTCTAGAAGCATTCGCGGTTCTAGCACGCCTTTCACACATAGTAAATCACATGGCAGCAATCAATCTTCTCATAACAAAATAGCCAACTACTCTTTTCTAACACTAGTACGTTCTGCACGGGCGTGATTCGCTTGCTACTTTTATTAATTATAAAACTTAATTAATTTATCCCAATACTCTCCCCTTGTACAGTAACTTTTAACCTCTATGTACAGGCTGATGATTAAACTATATACATAGGCGCACGACTGCAAACTGCGTAACGTGACACAGCACCCCACCAAGACGAAAACTAACAGTTTTAGTTCTTAACAACCACGCTACTCAGTTCTGCTCAAGAAATCAGCTGCCACATTGTCCTTCCCTGAAATACTTTCTACTATCAAATCGAAAGGTTGGAGTTGAAGTGCCCACCTCATGAGCCTACAATTTGTAGTCTTTGCTTGTTGCAGGTATTGCAAAGCTCTGTGGTCGGTCTGTACAATGACCGTACGATCATACAGGTACTGCTTAAACTTTTGTACCCCCCACACCAATGCTAAGCACTCCTTCTCTATGGTAGAATAGTTCCTCTCTGCTTGGTTTAGCTTCTTGCTGGCACATGCAATTGGCTGCAAACCCAACCCCTGGTCTTGGTACAAAATCGCGCCTATCCCAATCTCTGATGCGTCTGTCTGCAGCACTAACGGTCTCTCCATGTCTGGCATACAGCATACCGGTTTGGAACATATGCGGTTTTTGAGTGTCAGAAATGCCTCTTCACAAGCATCGGACCACTGTACGGGACCTGATTTGCCTCCCTTGGTTAAGTCGGTCAGCGGCACCGCTATCGCAGCAAAATTCGGCACAAACTTCCGATAATATCCTGCTAAACCTAGGAATGACCTGACCTGTTTCTTGGTAGTAGGACGTGGTGCATTCTGGATCTTGTCCATCTTGCCCTGTTCTGGTTGCACTCTATACAAAATGTTCTTCTTCTTACAGAAGCTAACCATCGCTTTGCCTGACCTGAGTTTCGTCCCTTGCTTCTCGCACCCTCTAGCTCTGGCTAAAGTAGGATCTTCTTCCTGCAACTTTGCCAACTGATCGGGTGTTACGTCGAGTTGGAACGGTTTTGGAATTGGCAGTGCTTTTCCCTGCTTCCCTTCTGCTTTGGCCTGCGCCCTGGTCTGAACGGCGGCTATCGCACACTCATTCCCGTCTACAGCTACTGGACTGCGATAACCTCCCTTGAAGGTGACCCAGTTGCCTAACATGACATCAGGTACGACTTGTTCAATGACAATCAATTCTACTGTACCCTTCACGAATGATGAGTCCACCTCTATATACGCTGTAGGATATTTTCCTGATTTGACCTGATCAGCGAACATGACCTCAATCTCTCTGCCTGTCATATCCTCGGGACGCACCCACTTGGCTGCTACTGCCCCCACCTCGGCACCAGTATCTCTCAGAATTTTCACAGGCTGACCCCTGACTGTTCCCATGCTCCAAGGGTTATACGGCTGAATGGTGCTAAAGCTAGTCCTAGTCATTTCAGAGTGAATCGGTCCTGAATCCGGACTAACAGTGATGCGTAGCACCTGTTTCGGACTACGGCACGCCTTCGCTATGTGACCCAGCTTCCCGCACCTGAAACACTTCATAGGACGTTTCTCCCCACTAGCTTCCTTTCTCTTGTCCTCCTCACCCTTGTTGCCGCTAGGACCACTCCTCGCTGCCCCTACAGACTGACTGACAGCACGATTACCCCCCTTGTATGGCACGCTACCAAACACTGGTCTATTACTCACTGTCCGTTTCGCGTCTACAAGTAACTGGGCAATCTCAGCTGCGCGCTCGCCATTCTCAGGCTGCCTCTCCCTCACAAACAGCTCTAACTCAGGGTTCATTACTGACAACAACTGTTCAGTCAGAAAGACATCAAGCACTACGCCCGCATCATCTATATCCTTCTTAGCCAAAGAAAACCATCTCTTTACTAAGACTTGTACTCTACTCAAGTACTGCGGAAAAGTCTCTGTCATTTCCTTTCTACTCCCCCTGAACTGTCTGCGGTAGTAGTCAGCATCTCTCCTAAATCGTTTCAGAAGAGCCCCCCTGACCACCTCGAAATCGCCTATCTGCTCTGGAGTCAACTTCAAATAAGTCTCTCTTGCCTCCCCTGACAGCAACGGTGACAACCTAGCCGACCACGTTTCTTCCTTCCATTTCTGCGTTCTAGCGATTTGCTCGAAATGCTGAAGATAGCTCTCAATATCTTCTTTGCCGTCAAATGGTTGGGCCTTGATCTTGTAGCTATCAGGCTGAACTCTATCCCTCCTACGTTGGGCTTCTAGTTCTCTCTCTTGCTCCAACTGTTGCCTAAGCCTTTCCCTATCGTCTTCACGAGCCTGCTCTCTAGCCGTGCGCTCTTCCTGCAGACGCAACTGAACACTCTCGTTCGACCTTCTATTTTCCTTTCTAAGAGCTTTAGTTCTTTAGCTTTGTCTTTGCGCTCCTGCTCTAGCCTTCTTTCTACTATGGCTAATTCTTCTACCCTCCTCTTCTCTTCCCGGGCCAACTCTTCTGCTCTTTTCTTCTCTGCCCTGTCCAACTCTTCTGCTCTTTCCCTACGCTCTCGTTCCATCTTTCTCTCGAGCCTAGCCGTCTCCTTTGCTAACCTAGCAGATTCCTCTGCTAATCTAGCGGCCTCTTGCTCCCTAGTCACCCCGTCTACTACAAAACTGGCTAGAACAGCGTCCTTCAGCCCCATGCTAGTACCCAGCTCTCTGTATTTAGCCCATATGTCCATACTATCACTACCTTTCCCTGCAACGGACTTAACTGAGGTAGGAGTTAGATTGGCTGCCATGCGAGATCTATGTGCGGAAGGCGTACTCACTGTGGTTTTTTCGTCAGACGGTCCCGGACGCGAAGCGGCTGCGTCGGTCCCGGTGTGCTGGTCCATCGCTCGCGCTTGCTCAGCTGCTCTGCGAGTCGCAGCTCTCGTCAGCATACAGTCGCGGACTAAGAATGAAAATGAAAATAATAGGTGAATAACAATGAAACAAATAACGATCAACACATATACAAACAGTCGGACAAATGACAAGTAAACAGTAACAGGAGCCGGAGAAATCCCTTATCGTCTAGGCCTCGATGACAAAGTTGCCTGCCTCAATTTCCCGTTTGTGCACACACGTTCTGGGTGTGAACCCTTTTGCGCAGCGCAACCTCACTCCCGACCAACCACCCACTGGGCCAATCATCTGACACACAAGACGACAAAGAAACAAACACTGGCTTCTGGTATCTAAACACTTAACAAATAAAGCTACCCTAACTACTTCCCCATACCCTATCCTAGATCTATCCCACCGCTGCCACCACTATGTCACGTCCCGACTGCCTGAACAGTGGTTCGACAATGAATGTGCTTTCACACGAGAATAAACCCAACACCTAAATACAATCTAAAAGACAAAACCAGAAGTGACAAGACAATTTCTTTTATTTCTCTCACACACTCACACTCAAAATTAACTCCCTTTTCCCCATTCCCAACCTTCCAACCCTCAACCCCACTAATACAACCCAAAACTATACATAAAACAATTATTCACTCAAAATAATAATGGAAATTAAATCACAATGAAAAGATGACTAACTACAGAATGTACAAAAGATTTATGATAATTATGTCTGGATCAGCTTACTATGCACAACATAAATGTAAGCAAATGCTTTAAATCTTTACGTATATTCGAACCTTGTTTCACTTAAACTTTAAACAGCTGTTAACAACTCTTTCCTATTATATAAAACAATAAAGAAAATTTATATTTTATACAAATAGAATTTGTAAGAAAATTGTTCAAATTGATAACTAATAATGGTCTGGCGAATTAATTCCCCCAGACAAACTATACATCACAAAAGCTGTTTGTAGATTATAGTCACACGACACTTTCGCATATAGGTGACTACTGGACCGATTTATACTGACACCAGCGGGCCAGTTGTTGGTAAAAGGGAAAATAATATGATCACACGTTGACCAATCCGGGATTCGAACCAGCGACCTTTCGGTTACTAGCAAGACGCTCTTACCAACTGAGCTACCAGGCCCCACCACAAAAGCTATTCTACTAGGTATGTAATATTTCAAAGTCAAAAGTTATTACTCAATTCTAATTAAATATATTCCAATCTACTGTAATTTACAAGTTATCACATGTCAATAAATATTTCTTTTTCACAAATGTTCCTTGATAGTTATAGTTATTTGTTGTGTAAATGCAGGGTGCGTGTGTGTGTTATGTAAACAATTATAAACAGTTTTATATAAAGTACAGCTTTTTCCTCGACAACAAGAACCTTAACCCAAGGTCGACCAGAGGAAAGGGCGTTGGCTCAGAATGCTTCACAACACGCAGCCCAGCTAGGATGTGGAACAGTCAACACTGAATCTGGTTTTGGTTTTGGTACATCTGCAGCAATACATACAAAATACATAACCATAAATAATTATATTACAACATATTGCACAATCATCCCTCTGACGGTATGATTGTCTCCCTTACATCATTCTTAATCATTCTCCCTGTCATAACTTCTGTCATTGCGCACATGCACTTCCATTCACCTCCTCCCTGTCATTCCTTCGCTACATAACAGCGAAATCTCTTATATTAACTTATAATCATTTCATTTATAATTCATTTTAGAAAATCCTTCCTCTCTCTTTGGTATTTATGTAACAAATAATATGAAACATAAAAATAGAATCAAAGAAAATATAATCAATTAACCATCCATGCTCACATTCACAACCCAGCCCCCGAACGATATGGCCAACTGAGAAATTGAAACAGGCGACTTACGATACCAGTGGGAATCCTCCGGCCTGTTGGAGACAAGGACATACAAACGATGTAACAGACACACAGGCACAGATGATATTCAAGGTGATACACAGGCACATGGAAGTCCCAGGCGGCGTCACAGGGCACTCGACGTTACATGTATGCAACTCGAATTTCGCCGTAAACACACAGCAGGTATTAGATCGGCTTAGGAATATAAAAGTTCAACAAACACTTCCAAAGTGTTCCTTAAATAAACCTCTTCCTGCCTAGGCTCCTTTTCGTTGACAGTCTGTTCAGAAAACGTCTCACAGATACTGCCACTATCTGTCACCTTGAAAAAAACACAGATCCACCGAACTTTACTGTACGCTGATCTTACTACACAAGTGATGTGAAAAAGTTCTCTTCCCTAACAAAATATGCAGTGCAAGAGGTTTTATACTGTTAACCTAGAATGTTCTTGAATATACTCATTTCAATTATAATTTACTTCTAGAAGCATTCGCGGTTCTAGCACGCCTTTCACACATAGTAAATCACATGGCAGCAATCAATCTTCTCATAACAAAATAGCCAACTACTCTTTTCTAACACTAGTACGTTCTGCACGGGCGTGATTCGCTTGCTACTTTTATTAATTATAAAACTTAATTAATTTATCCCAATACTCTCCCCTTGTACAGTAACTTTTAACCTCTATGTACAGGCTGATGATTAAACTATATACATAGGCGCACGACTGCAAACTGCGTATCGTGACAATGGTGGTGATGGTGTGATTGATGAGGCTGGTGGTGGTGATGAGTGTGATGATGATGTTATTAATAGAAACTCCGAAGATGCTTTTGCTAATGCCTTTGATGATAAAGATGATGATGATAATGATGATGATGATGATGGTGCTGATAGTGGTGACGGTGTGATTGATGAGGCTGGTGGTGGTGATGAGTGTGATGATGATGTTATTAATAGAAACTCCGAAGATGCTATTGCTAATGCCTTTGATGATAATGACGATTGTGATTATGAAACTACTTATGCTGGTAATTCATTTGATGATGTTCGTGATGACACTGTGATTCATGTTGACTGTGCTGGCACTGATGGTAATGATGGTGTGACTGATGAGGCTGGTGGTGGCATAGATAAATATGAACCTAAAAACTTCCTATCTTTTCTAGCCTTAAACGTTTGTGGTGTTCAAAGTAAGTTGCTGTCCCCCGATTTTGTGCAGCTTGTTGCAGGTTATGATATTGTGCTTTTATATGAAACAAAACTTGACGACGCTGATCATATCTGCATCCCTGGGTATACAATATTTTACAAAAACAGAAGTAAATTCAAGAGGAAGTCTGGGGGCCTAGTTCTCTGTGTAAAAGACAACATTTCTCAGTATGTTAGCGTGATTGAATCTAATAATAGACAGGATAAAGTAGATACGTCAGTATTATCTTATTATAAATTTGTTGACTATGAATTGAGTCACAATGTTTTATTTTTCCAGCTAGATAAGTGTTTTATAGGATCATACCTATTATTTGGTGGTGTCTATTTTCCTCCTGAGAACTCTGGTTATTTTGATCGTTGTGCTTTTACAAATCTTGAAAACTCAATCGCTTGCTTAAATGCAGACAGATTTTGTTTACTTGGAGATGTTAATGCTAGGACAGGTTGTTTATTTGATTTTGATGTGAGTTGCATGAGTGTTAAAGCTGATAAAAATAATGTAGATGATCATGGTAATGATGATAGCGATGTTGATGATAATGATCATGACACTAATGATTTTGATGTTGACGAGTTAAGCCAGATGAATGAGCTCATTTTTGATGCCAGTAATATTGTCTTGCCAGAACGTCTCTCTGATGATAAATTTGAAAACGTAATGGGTCATAATTTAATTAACTTTTGCAAAATCATGAATGCCTGTATAGTTAATGGCCGAATAGGCCTACCCGATAATAGTAAACAGTTCACTTGTAAAGATGCTAGTGTTGTAGATTATTGTATTATCTCAAATAACTTGTTTAAACACATCTCAGACTTTTATATTCAAGATTTCTGTGAACTGTATTCAGATGTACACAAAGCAATAACATTAAAACTCTGGATTAAAAATGTCAATGACGAATTGGTCGAAGAAACAAATAACAGCAGATCTAACTGTAAAACTGAAGCTATTAATAAACCAAAATGGTACCCAGATAGCAAACAAAAGTTTGTCAAAACCCTTAACATGGCGGAAGTTACCTTACTAAATTCTTCACTTTACAATATCTTAAATAATAATTCTATTGACCTTCATCAAAGTGATATTGATGATATTTGCAATAAAATATGTAACATCATGAGGCAAGCAGCGGACATGATATGTTTATTTAAAATAAAGAAAAAAACGCAGAAAACGAATCGAACAAATGAAAACCTTCCGTGGTTTGATAGTGAATGTGAAAAGAGTAGGAAAGAATTTCTTAAATCTAAAAATGCTTGTAGGAAAAATACAAACTCATTTCTTAAGGAAATTAAGCACAAAGCAAGCAATAATTATAAAAGACAGTTAAGAATATCATTTAAAAAATATCAATCAAATTTAATTAAGAAAATTAGAAAATTGAAAAGTAATGATTCAAAATGCTTTTGGAAGCTTCTAAATGGTACACGCACTGAGAAAAGGGACACATATGGTAAAATAACATGTGAAACGTTTTTTGAACATTTTAAGAAAAGTTCTGATTCCGATGTTGAGAATGACACTCTTGACCAGAATACAAGCATGCACGACACCAAAACACATTTTCTCCTTGATCAACACTTCAATGAGGAGGAGGTTAAAGAAGCTATACGTACTTTAAAACATAACAAAGCTTGTGGTATAGATTATATAACTAATGAATTTTTGAAGTCAATCCCTTATGAATTCATTAAGTTGATAACTAAATACTATAATATTGTACTACAATCTGGTAAAGTGCCCGAGGATTGGACTATAGGGATTATTAAACCTCTTTATAAGCAGAAGGGGGACAAAGACGATGCAAATAATTATCGTGGAATATCTATCTTGAGCTGTTTTGGTAAATTGTTTACAAGCTTAATTAACAAAAGACTAGGTTCTTTCTTGGAGTCTAATAATGTTCTGGGTGAAGAACAGGCTGTATTTAGGGGTGGATACTCTGTTTCTGATCATATATTCACTTTACACTCTCTTGTAGAATTCTTCCTATCAAAGAAAAAGCGTTTGTACTGTGTTTTTATTGATTATGAAAAGGCATTTGATTTTGTTAATCGTTCTTTGTTATGGCAGAAATTATTAAATTCTAATGTAAACGGAAATATACTCCATATAATAAAAGACTTGTATAATAAAGCAAAATCACAAGTACAGTGGAATGATACTCTCTCTGATTATTTTTCTTGTAAAACAGGTGTCAGACAAGGTGAAAATCTGTCTCCGTTATTGTTTGCTGTATTTTTGAATGATTTAAAAAGTTTTCTTGGTGAAAAACTAATTGGTCTAAGAACTGTTAAGCTTGCAGCATCTTGATGATGACTATATTGAGACTCTGTATAAAATGTTTATTTTGCTATATGCCGATGACACCGTAATTTTTTGTGAATCTTCTGCTGAATTACAGTCTTCTTTAGATGCTATGCATCAATATTGCACTAAATACAAATTAAAAGTCAATGCTGCTAAAACTAAGGTCGTTGTTTTTTCAAAAGGCAAAGTCAGAAATCTACCTATTGTATTTTACAATGGTGTTAAATTGGACGTGGTATATGATTTTCAGTATCTCGGAATTAAAATTAACTATATTGGTAGCTTTAAACCAGCCCAGAAAAATTTATATGATCGTGCCTCCAAAGCTATGTTTTCTCTTTTAAGAAAAATTAGAAAGCTTATGTTACCACTAGAAATTCAAATTGATCTGTTTGAGAAAACTATAGTTCCTATTCTGTTATATGGTTCAGAGATATGGTGTCCTCAAATGAGTGACCTTGCCACTAAACTGCAACTGCGTTTTTATAAATTAATTTTAAAGCTGGGTAAGTCTACTCCTTCTCAAATGATTTTTGGTGAATTAGGGCAAGTTCCTCTGGAGTTACAGGCAAAGCAAAGAATGTAAAATTTTTGGTATAAGCTTGTTCACCCTGATAACAGTAATAAATTGTCCAGCGTTATGTACACTTTTTTGTTTCACATTGATTTGCATAAAGGTTATAAATCTTCATTCCTCAATTCAGTGCGGAAAGAGTTAAATAATCTAGGACTTGGTAATTTTTGGTTAAATCAGGAGCTAACCAATGTTATGCCTTCTGCTTCAGTTTTTAAGTGTACAATTAAACAACGCCTACATGATCAGTTTATTCAAGGCTGGTTCGAGGAAATAAACAATAATGAATTTTACTATAATTATCGAATGTTTAAGCTACATTTTGAATTTGAAAAATATTTGCATGTTCTACCAACAAATCTTGCAATATCTTTTCTAAAGTTTAGGACACTTAACCACAGAATGCAAGTGCAGAGAGGCCGATATTTTAACATTCCTAGACACGAACGTGTATGTCAAAAATGTAATAGTGGCGATATCGGTGATGAGTTTCATTATTTAATTTTGTGTTCACATTTTTGTAACTCGAGAAGAGATTTATTAAAATCATATTATTATAGAGATCCCAATGCCATCAAATTTCAAGAATTATTGTCATCTAACAAAAAGTCAGAATTATTAAAGCTTGTAAGTCTAATGAAATTAATAATTAAACAAATGTAACGTTTTATCCCATGTCAAAAATTAATATAGTTCTGATGTCGACAGGTTATGTGTAATAAAAATTATTTCAGTAGTTTGTCATTGATGTGTTTAGGTTGAATTGTATTGTTAGTTATGATTCATAGTTGATGTCCCCAATCAAGTTCTTTTTCTTCTTTTCCCCACTCAATACCTCCCCCTGCCACCTCCCCCCCCCCTCCACGCTATCCCGCTGTATAAATAAATAGTTTAAATTTTTTTTTTTTTTAAATCTAAAATGTTAACTAATTATTGTGCATGTTTGTGTATATTATTTTAACCATGTCCATGTGCCCTTAATGGGTTTTGTCTGGAATAAATTTGCCTTGCCTTGCCTTGCCTTGCCTTGCCTTGCTAATCTGGATGTATAATTATCTGATCTCATCCCAATTTCATAAGTCACTGCTTGAAAGTATTGCATAAATGTTAATTGACTGGTCTGCCTGCTAGAATGTGTTGAGCGATAGTGAAGAAGTTAAAATGTTAAGTTATGATCTATGCACCCTTCCCGCCACTGTGTGTGTGTGTGTGTGTGTGTGTGTGTGTTTATCCACCTCCCTCCCACCAGCGCTGCGATCATGCCCGTCGGTGTGGAGATATTTACGCGCTTTATAAATTATTAATTCATTCATGTTGGGACAGAGACATTATTTGCGATGCCAAGTTTAACAGCCCTGATGGGAAAAATGTACAAGGTGCGGAGATCAGAGCGTCCAGGGTTTCCTGGATCGTTGGGTGACGTTGGGTGACCAGTCCAGCTTGTCGTCGATGACAGTCCCCAGGTACTTGTAACTGTGGACACGTCGCACCGGTTCGCCCTTGATGGTCAGTGGCTCGTGGTCACGTGGTTGCCCGCGGAAGCCGAGGATCATTTCCTCTGTCTTAGTGACTTTGAGGTGCAGGAAGTTGCAGTCGCACCAGTCCACCAGCTCGCCGACCCCACTCCTGTAGCACTGCTCGTCGCCGTCGGGGTTCACCAGCCCAGAGAGGGACGTATCATCGGCGAACTTCACCTGGATGTTGCG
The DNA here is from genome assembly GCA_036898135.1 of Oncomelania hupensis. Taxonomy (NCBI): domain Eukaryota; kingdom Metazoa; phylum Mollusca; class Gastropoda; order Littorinimorpha; family Pomatiopsidae; genus Oncomelania; species Oncomelania hupensis. The sequence continues at coordinate 24,206 of JBAHVR010000098.1, forward strand.
GCGTGAGTCAGTGGAGCGGCAGTCGGCGGTGTAGGTAATAAAGAGAACTGGTGACAACACGCAGCCCTGCGGAGCACCGGTGTTGGTCACCAAGACGTGACAGAAAAGAGAAAGCTGCCAACCCTCACCCTTTGCGGACGCTCGGTCATAAAGGACTGGATCCATGTGATGAGGGTGGGGTTGACGTCCATGGTCAGGAGCTTGTTGGTGAGGAGGTGGGGCTGCAGGGTGTTGAAGGCTTTGGAGAAATACACAAACAAGACCCGCGCGTACGTGCCGAGCTTGTCGAGGTGCTGCTGGAGGTGGTGAAGCAGTGTCAGCACGGCGTCTTCTGTGCTGCCGCCATGGCAGTAGGCGAACTGCAGCGAGTCTTGATGAATTGCAGTCTCGACTCTCAGCTGCTGAAGTGCCACTCGCTCTAAGCACTTCATGGGCACAGATGTGAGTGCCACAGGCCGGTAATCGTTCATCTCCTTTGGGGATTTCGTCTTTGGCACTGGGACGAGGGTCGACGTGCGCCACAGGAGTGGAACGTGGCTCTCATCGAAGAAGCGTTGGAAGAGAGTGGTGAAGACGGGGGAGAGAGAGTCGTGGCACTTTTTGAGGAGATTGTTGCTGATGTGGTCGGGCCCCGGGGCGTTACGGGCGTTTAGCCTCTTGAAGAGACCCCGGACCTCTTCCTCGTTGACAGTGATAGGGATGGCCTCACGCTCCTGGGTCCTGTGCAGCGCCTGTTGCTGCTCAGCGTGGAAGTCGTGGCCGTCGAAGCGGGCGTAAAAGCAGTTGAGGTCGTTGGCCAGTTGGTCCCCGTTGTTGGTAGGCAGCCCACTGCTCTTCGACTTGTAGCTGGTGATGGTGGTGATATTCTGCCAGACCTGACGTGAGTTGCTCTGCCTGGAGTTGTCCTCCAGCTTGGCGGTGTAGTTCCGCTTGGCTTGTCTGATCTTATTGTCAAGTCGCCGCTGTAGTACCTTCATGGTGGGGATGTCGTCAGCCTTGAGTGCGGCGTGCCGCTCGCGCAGCAGCTGTTTTAGCTCTGTCGTCACCCATAATTCGGAGTTGGCGTAGCTCTTCACCTCCTTGGTTGGCATCACCAGGTCTTTGCAGAAGCGGATGTAATCGCTGACGACCTCGGTTGCCTCGTCCAGAGAAACGCCCTCTTGGAAGACGCTCCAGTCCGTGCACTCGAAGCAGCCGTTGAGTGTTTTCGCTGCCTGTGGTCCACACCTTGTTGTTCTTGTAGTGGAATTTTGCTGCTTTACTCTCTGACGGTGGATAGGGGCCAGATGAACCATTCGGTGAATCGAGCGGCCCAGATTGAGAAGGGGCTTGGACTTGTAAGCGCCCGGAATGTTGCCATAACACAAGTCCATTGTTTTGTCATTGCATGTCACACAAGTGACATACTGCCTCAGAGTGGGCAGCACTTTTTTCAGGCTGCAGCTGTTGAAATCCCCCATGAAAAGGCAGAGGGTATCGGGTGATTCGGTCGCAAGTTGATGGTAAAGCTGGTAAAGTTTGTTCGCAGCATTCTTACAATTAGCGTTTATGTGGCTGTAAACTGCACTTACAAAGATTTGTCCGAATTCTCGAGGCAAGTAGTAGGAGCGTAGGGCAATACTGAGGAGTTCGTAATCCGGGGTGCACAGACTTTCTTTCACTGTGACGTTACTGCACCAAGCACTGTTGACTAGTACACACACACCACCGCCTTTACTTTTGTTGGTAATGTCTTGCACCCTGTCACACCTATACACTGTGAACCCAGGGATGTCGGGGTCGGGCATTGAATCTTTAAGCCACGTTTCTGTCAGGCAGACTAGATTCGGCTCACGGAATTCGTTCATAAACCTGCAGCATGCTGCTTGTTCGTCGCACTTGTTGTTGAGTGACTGGGCATTTCCTGACACAATGGAGGGGAGTGGGAGACGCAGATGACGTCTTCTCATGCGAGTTGTTACACCACCACGCTTCCCTCTTTTCCTACAACGGAGAGAACGAAAGTCCGGGTTGCGAAGGAAGGAGATCAAATGAATCAGACCCCGAAGTTGGCTTATTTAAGCTGAGAAGCTGAGTCCTAGTGTAGTGAACTACAGACGCCATACGAATAGGCCTATGCTAACGTAAACAAACATGGCGCCACAAACCCGGCAAAACCATCATTCACCGCCGGTGGAAACATTCCGTAGATCGGTACAATCCAACACTTTCAACTCACACTTACACTACATTAATGCTCAATGATCACTCAAACACCAATATGCAAAGTAAGAACACTGTAAACACAGTAAAAGTTACTGAAATAATAAAATGTTGAGAGGGGATTGTGCACTGCCGGTCGCTAACACAATTAAAAAGGTAAAAAAAAAAAAAAAAAAAAGGTAAAGGTAGTCCCATAGCCTTGTGGCCGTAGAGGAGCGTGATGTTGGAGATCACACTTATCTTGGGCCAGCGTAATGAGGGTGATGCCCATCTCCCTCCCTCGCTGCTTTACCTTCCCCACCCTTAAGAGAGAAGGTACTCAGTCACATTTGAGTCAACTGGGGGCGTTGTTATTTGTCGCTTCACGTTTTGCGGTCACCCATCCAAGTGCTAACCGCACTGGACGGTGCTTAACTTGCGACACAGTAGCGAGTGCTCCAACCACTGCGCTATCCGACACCCCCAAACAGAGTTGCGCCCCTTAATCCCTTAATTTTAGTTTTGGCGACAATATACTAGTTAGTTTTGTATTGCTTATATGAAAATATTTGTTATTTTAAAGATTAGAAATGGTGCGGTATGTTAATTATAATAACAGTTGTTTTTATGATTGTTTTGTTAACATGTTTGGCACGATTTTCTGTTTTCTCTTCTTCATAGCGATGGTGAAATAATTTGCAGCTTCATCCCTGCTCACCAAAAGGTTATTTTGTGCAGTTTTTTTTAATTGAGACATGCTGGAAAATTATTGCATTTTATAGTTGAAGGTACCAGATATGCAAAAATAACAGTTTTGATTGTGTATTTGACTGTATTTCTGCATAATTTGATGTTGAAAATGTTGATAACAGACCATGTGTTGTGCTCAGAATCTAGTAGTTTCGTCATGTATTGTAACTGATGCTAAATTTGGGGTCGCATTTATAGGTGTCGCCTAAGCAGCGTTTTTTTTTAGTTTTGGGTTTGGTTTTGGTTTTTTTCTAGAGAGTTATTTTTCTTTGTTATAAGTTTTATTAGGCAGTTTACTTTGTAAGTGGTCAAGTTATATTGTGGGGTTTAGTCTTAGTGTTGGGTTAATTTGTTTGAATTATTGTGGTATTTTTGAGGATACAGAAAGTAAAAATAGAAATAGCTAAGAAACAGAAGTTATGTTAGTGGTTTATGGTTATTATTGTTTATTTTAATTAAGAAATCCCAGTGTACCACCCCCTTGCCCCTTCTCGACGACATAGAAATAAAAGAAATATCAATAAAAGTTGTTGAACTTAATATCTTATTCTTTCTTTATTTTTGTTTTGTAAATGATTTCTCTCTTCTTTTGTTGTATGGAGAGATGTGGGTGTGTGGTCTTTCCTGCCTAAATAAATTTAAAATCTATATAACCCATCACTCGGTTACATACATATATGTTACCGGCAGTCTGTTTATTCAGCGAATACTTGTATTGTCTAAAATAAATCAGTCAATTCGTATATTAGCTGTGACCACTAGCCAATACATGTAATGACTAACGTTTCCAGTCAATACGTGTATTGTCTTAAAAAAATGTCCTGGTCAATACACGAATTGACTGAACTGTCATTCAGCATTTAAATTGCAACTGGTTGTAATTGTAAACATGAATGAATTAATGACCACACAATCATGTGTTGTTCTTTTACTTCAATAGGCACACTCACAGGGACACATCCACACAGCTAAACCATGTTAAGTAGAAGTTAGTAAATATTAAAAATAAGCTTAAAATGTTAACACTTAAATTTAAAACTCCAAGAGATAGAGCGAGAGAGAGAGCGAGAGAGAGAATACTTTTTATGACTGAAATTATCAAAAAACAGGTAACAATCACATAAACACACGATCTGGTTTTCCATGGTCTCTGGTTGGATTCACTGAGGAATTTCTAACTGTAGCTGATTTGCAAATTTACAGCTTGCACATCAACAACATATCATATTAGCTAGATGGATTGTGTCTTTACTAAATCAAACAGAGAAATTTTTGTAATAAATTTTTTATTGAAGTGTCCAGTGTCTTGTTTTGTTTTTCTACAAAATTGTTAATTTTTTTATAGTGAAACTGAAAGTGCCCAATTTAAATCCGACTTTGACAATTTTTTTAATGGCCCGATATAATTGAGGCAACTCCACTTTAATTCACTCCAAGTGTAAGGTTTTAAATGCTGGAAAGTTAAACCCTTGTCATGAATATACAATGATTGCACACGAAGACTGTAGAACGGCGAATAACTGCACTGAAGACGGAGGATTACATTTGATGAAGAATTTACATTTTAAGTGCATCTCAATGAGACGATTGCAAAACAAACACAAAAGTCTGCCATAATCCGGAGATCTTTTATCTTACTGCAAACATTTCAATATGCCTGTGTAAAATGTACATTGTTAGTTGTTAATCGTAACACTTTTTAACACCCGCTAGAACAGGTTTGTTTCATTGTGGACTAACTCGTAACTGATTTCCGAATTTAAAACTGTATTTCTCAGAAAACATTTTTGAACAGCCCTGTAAACTGAATGCTTTTGTGAGACAGGGACACTAACAAAAAAACGAGGTTTATTCTAGTCCATGTGAACTGAAATGAATTATAAACATTGTCCACAAAGCAGTTTCTATTATCCTCTTTCACTCGCCTGTATTATTACGTTATTTTACATTTAAACACGCTTGGATAATACCTTCCATCGAATGTCGAATGGAACGACAGCACAACGTTCGGGATGTGATAGCGCTTGAACTGCCTGGCGGTGAGACAGTAACCTGAACCCCTCTACAAACTAGTCACCTCTTGCCGTCTATCCCTCTCAGAACTTAATTCCTTGATTGCAACAATCTCGGGGTGCTGTTATTCTTATTCGGGCTTCGAATCACGGGCTCGTGAGAAGAACTCGCATACTATTACTACAACTACTACTACTACTACTACTACTACTACTACTACTACTACTACTACTACTACTACTACTACTACTACTACTACTAAGAAGAAGAAGAAGAAAAAGAAGAAGAAGAATCGATGGTAATGATGATTATAATGATTGTGGTGATGATGATGACTACTTTCAGAGCGACGGAAGAAGAGGGATAAGTGGGGGTATGGGAAAGCAGAGAAAATGCCTAATTGGGGAATGGAAGGTAACTTGTCTTTTTGTTTTGTTTTTAGTCTCTTAGAGTTATCAGGGTGGACATCCTCATGAGCATTTTGTTTCACAACACTTTGAAAGCTACCCACAGCTGCAAGCTTTTCTTCCAGAAGGGGTAGTGGTGGTGGTTGCAGGGCAGGCAGTGCAAGGCAGAACTAGCGGACATAGTCAAGATCAGCAACTAAAATCAACCTTTCATTAAGGTTTGATGGAGGACAGAGCAGAAATTATAGGAGAGAAACTGTGTTCGTTTGCAAAGAATACCCGCCCAGTGTTAGACAACTTTCAGCGCAACATGCGGACAAGCTGGCCAAAGTTGTTTACCCTCATACTTCCAAGCATGGTCTATTGATTTTGGCGCTGTTCGTCCGTGCGCGCCTTTCTCTAAAACTAAAAAAACTAATGGACGGTTTAAAAAACAAAAAAACAATTTGATATGCAGTTAAACCATAAGGCTGCCTATTAGCTGACACAGATTTAATGGATGAAGTCATCATGGTCACATCATCATTTTGCTTTTGATTTTATTCTAATACCATTTTTCCTAACTACTGGAGGGATTTGGTTCAAACTTGTTCCGTTCTTCAGTACAAGAATTGAGTAGAAGATTGCGATGCTGTGCTATGGCAGCCTCCATGACTTTGCGCCATCCTTTCTATCCGATTTGTTGTCCGTGAACCTTTCGGCCAGAACTCTTCGCTCTTCCGGCGCCGGTCACATTGCTGTGCCGCGCATCCGCCTGGAAACGTTTGGGAAAAGGTTCTTCTCATTCGCCGATCTTACCGTTTAAAATTCCCTATTCAGTCTACATTCCAAGGTAAGGATGCTGCGCTCCCTTATCATCTCCATCTTCCTATACGCTTGCGAAACATGGACCCTCACGGCAGATCTACAATGAAGAATACAAAGCAAAAGATGAGGTGGTACAGAAGTCTACTGGGCATTTTCTATACCCAGCACATCACCAACAACGAAGTCCGAGAGACCATCCAACAAGCCATTGGACAACATGATGACATGCTCACAGTGGTGAAGAAACGGAAACTCCGATGGTATGGCCACCTCACCAGAGCATCAGGCCTTGCAAAAACCATCCGGCAAGGCATGATGATGCAAGGAGGCAGAACAAGAGGGAGACAAAAAAAGGAGGTGGGAGGACAACATTCGAGAATGGACTAGTTTGCTGAGGATAGAGAAAGATGGAGTACGCAAGTTAAAGGACCAACTGTGGTGCCCGAACGATCTTTGAGTTACGGGATAGGATAGGATAGGATCAAAGTCCTCTCGCGATCTACCCACTTTGCCCGTCTTCAAATCTGCTTTGAAACCCCATCTGTTTAAGAAATACCAACTTGACGACTGAAAGCCACTTTGTCTTCCCTTTTTTTACACCCCGCTGTTAATCAGGTGCTTTCAGGTGCAAACTTTTCCAGGAGCAGACATCGGAAGTGACCACGATCTCGTGATGATGTCTTTCCGGCTTCACTTGAAGAGAGTAAACACAGCAAAGTGCACTAGACTGAAGTTCGACCTGGACAAACTGCAAGACCCGGAGGTGGCAGAAATATTTCAGGCCACAATTGGAGAGAAATTTGCACCACTGCTCATTTTGGAAGCTGGTGAAGTAGATGTCAATTGCATGACCACCACCTTCCACTCAGCTGTGACAGATGCCGCCACAGAGATCCTTGGAAAGAAAATGGCCAAAGAAGAAGCTGTGGATCACACCTGAACATTTGGACCTGTGTGATAAAAGAAGAGAGAGGAAAAAGAAAAAGAACACCTCAAAAGAGCTGATGCCTACCGAAAAATAAACAATGACATCCGAAAAGGCATGTGCACAGCAAAGGAGAACTGGATAGAAGATCAATGCCAGGAAATAGAGAACAATCTGAACAAGAACAACAGCAAGAAGGCCTACCAGACTGTGAAGCGACTGACAAGTGTTAAACAGCCCAAGGTCTCCACGATCCAAAGCATGTCTGGCACATCCCTTACAGAAGAACAAGAAGTCTTGAATAGATGGACAGAGTACTGCTCTGACCTTTACAACCATAAACCAAATGGAGACTCATCCATTCTAGCATGTCCAGAAAACTGAGAAGAAGAAATTCTCTCAATTTTCCGAGAAGAAGTTGAGGCAGCAGTGCAATCGCTGAAGAAGGGGATGTCAGCGGGAGTGGACAACATACCCGCGGAACTGCTTCAAGCAGGAGGAGAAGCGATGATTGACGCAATCACCATTATCTGTAACAAGATCTGGCACAGAGGGGAGTGGCCTACACCATGGACCCAGTCGCTTGTCCTCACTCTTCCCAAAAAAGGTAACCTTCAGGAATGTGAAAATTACCGCAACATCAGCCTCATCAGCCACCCTAACAAAGTCCTCCTGAAAATAATACCCAACAGGTTGAAACCCCAAGCTGAACAAATCACAGCTGAAGAACACGCAGGATTCAGGGCAGGGCGAAGTACCACTGAACAGATTTTCAACCTTAGAATAATCTGCGAGAAATACCAACAGCACCAACAACATCTATATCATGTGTTCGTAGACTTCAAAAAGGCGTTTGACCGAGTCTGGCATGCAGCTCTGTGGGCAACCATGAGAGTGTACAACATCAGCCCTAAAATGATTGAAGTCATCAAAAGCCTTTATGACAAGGCTACCATTGCAGTCCTCCATAACAGCGCCATCGGAAACTGGTTCAGAACAACAATCGGTGTGCGTCAGGGATTTCTACTCTCTCCAACACTCTTCAAAATCTTCCTAGAGCGCATCATGTCAGATGCCCTTGCAGATCACTAAGGCAAATTCAGCATAGGGGGAAGAACAATCTCCAACCTTCGTTTTGCGGATGACATTGATGGATTGGCTGGGAGGAACAAGAACTTGAACAGCTGGTACAGAGGCTTGACACCACCTCCAGGGCCTATGGAATGGAAATAAGTGCAGAGAAGACCAAAATGATGACCAACAACACCAATGGCATTAACACGGACATCAAAGTCCAAGGCCAATCCCTCAACACAGTGCATAGCTTCAAATATGTAGGAGCCATTGTATCAGACAATGTGTCCCGACAGGAAGTCCTCTCCAGGATCGCACAAACAACTCCTGCCCTGGCAAGGTTGAAGCCAATTTGGAAAGACAGGGCCATCAGTCTACATTCCAAGGTAAGGCTGCTGCGCTCCCTTGTCATCTCCATCTTCCTATATGCTTGCGAAATATGAACACTCACAGCAGATCTACAACGAAGAATACAAAGGGGTGCTACAGAAGACGTCTGGGCATTTCTTATACCCAGAACATCACCAACGACAAAGTCAGACAGACCATCACACAAGCCATTGGACAACATGATGACATGCTCACAGTGGTGAAAAAACGGGGACATACTAGAACTGATGGGTCTCCGTTTGGTGAGTGGTTGGTAAATCGTTTGTTTCGTTAACAACTTGCTAACTAAGGCTGATTTTTCGGACATTGGTTCTGAGTATTACCCTCGTAAAACAGCATGTTTGCCCATTTGAATTTGTGACAACTAACATCTATACTAAAATAACCTCACTAAAACTCTTATCTCCGGAACATCTGGTAACTCAGAGAAACTGTTAAAATCATGCAGTATTCAAAGTTCATAACGTGACCAAACAATAGTTTTTCCGTGGTTTATTTCAAAAGTCAGATTTAATGTAAAATCAGCCTTAGTCAGCAAGTTGTTAACTAAACAAACAAGTTTGCCTTGGCGTCTAGTATAAATTAATCCACAGCTCACCACTACAGCTGGGCACTACAGATAGTGTATTAGATTTGAGTCCAGTCATACCCATTACTATAATTTAGAATGTTTTTGTGATCACTTTAGACTAGTCATTTGTGTTTTACTATATCTTTCTGTTTATCTGTTATTGTTGGGTATGCTGTGCGAGTGCGTGTGGTTGTGCATACATGTGTGTATTTGTGTATGTAGGTATATGTGCGTGTGTGTAAGAGAGAGAGAGAGAAAGAGTAAGAGACAGAAAGATAGAGAGATGTTAAATCTAAAACATTTTGCCATTGTCCAACACCAAATAATATTACGATTGTTGTATCTATTACATGTCAATTGGCGAAATAAAGTCCTGTTATCCTGTTAGACGAACACCGCGCATGCTCCGGTAAAGAAGCAACCAGGCAGTCTGCTTACAAAGACAGAAACTCGTGCAACAATGTATACGCCCGCTTAAGTCGTGAGTGAACCGGGAAGTTGTTTGATGAACTTTCCGTTTGGAGCCGTCTGGTAAGTAATGTTTTTGTTTAAAGACGAAGGGTGGCTTGCAGTGCGTGTATTAGATTTGAGTCCAGTCATACCCATCTTGTACACTCAACTATTTTAACAATTTTTGTTTGGGAATAAGAATGCTGAATTTAACAGTTCCTCAGTGAAGTACCAAGACAAAGTTGATAACTAACAATCGTGGACGACTAATCAACAACATTATAATTCCAAACCTGGAAAAGTCTCCGTGTTGATGTTCAGTGGTTCATTAGACTATATCATGTAAAAATCGCAGAACTGACTGAAGCGCAGATATTCAAGGTAACAGGTTCGTCCTGATATGCAGACATGTTCTCAAGCTTTTGGACCCTTCTATGTTTGCTGGTTTGCTTTACATACGTGTCAGGTGCGTACATTTGAACACTCAAATTTGCAGTCTAAACGTACAACCTGCATACATGTATGAAACTTAGATTTTTACGTGTTTTCACGTAGTAAGCGTGTATTTGAGTGATTATTTAACATGGAAAAAAATAGTGGTTTGTTCCCTTTGTATTTCCAGAAGTGGTCGGGAGGGGGGGGGGGAGGATGGGGATTGGAGGAGAAACCAGAATTAGCCAGTTGTCGATATGTCTAGCTGTCGATCCATTGGACGCTATATCTCAAGAACCACTGAACGGATTTTGACCAAACTTCTTAGGAACATTGTGTTGCTAAATACATTTCGCTCAGTATCTCTAAGACGTCTGAAACGGTTTAGTTGAGCTTTGGTATATAAGTACTGAGCCGATTTGGAATTTTTTTTTTTTGCTTGCAGATAGTGGCATATCCTGCCATGTTTTCCTTTTTAACACTTTTAAAAATGCCTATTTTTCAGCTATGTGTGTTAGGGCCTTGAAATACAATTGAACTGTTTGCCATCTTGTTTCCTCATTTTATTTTATGCTGCTGTATAGTTTCTTTTTAAGACCTGGACATTTTATAGCCTATTATCATACTAATTAGTATTTAATCATGGTTGTGTTGGCCAGTGACTTAATACTGTTCCGTCGTTAACTCTTTCAAAACATGCCTGTTGTGCTAGTGTGTGCGCGTGTGTACTGGTGGTGGTGGTGGGGTGTGTGTGTGTGTGTGGCTATATAGAGTGTTGAATTAACAGATATTATCTTAATTATTGTATGAGCGTGTATGTTGGTATAGATCGCCGCGTTTTGAGCCTTGGGGAAAGGCGCGTACATAGCATCCTGTATTATTATTATTATTATGTCCCTTTATTGAACTGATCTGAAATAAGAACGAGGCAAATGTCGGTTCGTCCGTCTGTCTGGATGTCTGTCGCGCGTCATATCTCAAGATCCACTGGACAGATTTTGTTCAAGCGTCATAGAAAAATTTTCATTGTTAGGGGCCAGCTTTTCTTATCATCGGATATATGCTCTACCTCAAAATTAAGGTCGCTGGGTCAACATTTTTCCTTAAAACGTTTTGCTCAATATCTCATAAACGGCAGAGCCCATTTTGATAATTTCTGGTATACAGGTACTTCAATTCGTGGCCAATCACTCAGTAGTAGTCCGTTGATTGGTCAGTCGACCCGTCGGTCAGTATTTCATTTATGTGTTCAGGAAGCACTCACGCACAGGCGCACAACATTAAATTAAAAACTACAACAAGATAAACAAGGCAAGGCAAGTTTATTCCAGAAAAAAACAACACATTAAGGGCAACTGGACATGGTTAAAATGATATACACAAACATGCAAAATAATTAATTATATAACATTTAAAATTTTTAAAATTAAAACTATGTATACAGATGGATTGCTGGGGGGTGGGGGGTGGGGAGAGATTGAGTGGGGAGAAGAAGGAAAAATAAATTGATTGTGGATAGCAACTATGAATCATAACTAACAATACAATTCAATCTAAACACATCAATGACAAACTACTGAATAAAGAAGTAGAAGAAGAAGCAGCAGCAGCAGAATAAGAAGCAGACGAAGAAGAGAATAAAGAAGAAAAAAGGTAACCAAGAAGAAAAGAATAAAAAGAAGAAAGAAGAAGGGGACGCAGAAGCAGAGAACGCTGAAGAAGAAGATGCAGAAGAAAACTAAGAAGAAGAGAACGCAGAAGGAGAAGAAGAAGACGAGGGAAGGGAGGACGAGATAGCGCAGGCAGATAACAGACTAGAGAATCGAACATAATCTCAGTGTGACTATTTACAACTTTTTTTTTCTTTCTCTCTATCTGTGGACGGTGATTGGGATTTATGTGGTATTTTTGTAAGTGTTGTGTGAGTGTGTGTATATATATATTCTCTCAACGGATTTATTCTGCGAAATTGAGTAGAAACAATTGTATAAACCTTCTGATTCTTGTTGATTTCTGTACTGGTGCTGTTTTGTTGATTCTTGTTTATGGTTTAAAAGAGGGTTTGACAACGTAGTTTATTGACCCATATTTTGTATGTCATTGCAAGGCCTAAAATGGTCTTGACCATCAAGATCAACGCTAAAAAGGAACATTTAAAATATCAATCTATCGTCTCTAAGTACAACAAGTGTGAACTTTATATCTCTCATAGTTTAGGGTTAAGGTCACTTCAAAGTACCTATTAACTGACTTTGGACAGCTCCAGTGACCTTGACCTTGGAATGAGGTTGACCAAATATGCACAGGATGTGTGTCGCATTAATATCTATGAAGTCATTCATTCACTGATCATTTATGAGGTCTAATGAATATACACTATCTTACCAAGTTTGGTAGTACAGTTAAAATAGGTTGTAAGATATTAATCCACTTGCAAATTTTGTACGTCCAGATGGCTGACCGCAGACGGACAAATAAAAAAAAAACAAAAAAAAACACATTTTTTAAAGTTTGGGTTATTTAGAACTCATCTCGCACAGATATGCAAAATATATATATATATATATTTTTTTTTTTGGGGGGGGGGGGGGGGGGTTAAGCACATAGACTGACATTGCTATGCATGCAAGTAAAAAAAAGAGGTGAACTAACCGCTGTCTAATTTTGCCGTCTAGTGGACAACAGAAATCGGCTGTAGCGATACGCAGTGATCCATAATTATTAATAGTTCAATAGTATCACATAACGTAATCAGGAACACACTTTCCCCACAACCCCCCCCCCCCGCCCCCTGTGCCCCACCAAGAGTATAACTGCCATGACATGAAGTTAATTAGTCAACATCTTTATTACAGCGATCGTGGAGTTGTCAAGCTGTGTGGACGATGGCGGGTCAGAGAGATTTACTGAAGTCAAACAGTCGTCTGCCACTTCCTTCTCTTGTTCTGGATTCACGTCTGCTGAAATAGTCAACTGGAACATTATACCCGATGGTGGACAGAGGTATTCCGTTGGATCATGTGACGAAGTGGCCAACTGCAATGAAGGAAACGTAGGACCGAATGACGGTTTCACACTGACCAGACCAACGTCCACGTCGTCCACCATGACCATTGACACCAAAATCACAGGCACGGCCGGCGTCGTTCAAAATGGATCACTGCAGTGTAATACAGTATCACAATCCTCACAGTGCAAGATGGACCTCATCGGTGAGTAACTAACGTCAGTTTTAAAACAACGTTTTAATGGAAGTCAGTAAAACAAAAGCAGCATTTTAAGTAGTTCACATTAACCCCTTGGGTAGCAAGAAAGTGCAGTGGTTAGGACACACGCTACTGTATTTAGGTTTAGCCAGTCCGGTTACTACTTGTATTGCTGATCATCAAGTGTTGAGATAAATACATCGCACATGAAACACCCCAATTCATATACCTATCAATGAGTACCTGTCTCTCTTAGGAGCAAGTGAGGGTAAAGCAGTGACGGAGAGAAAATTAGCACTGCCCTCACAAAGACAACCATGATAAAAGAGAGACCTTTACTGTCTTTCATCTAAGACCCGCAAATTACAAAATCTTTGTATTTTATTTTTAGTTCTCGTGACTAGTAAATTCCAACATAAAACAGTGGTGAAGAAACGGAAATTCCGATGGTATTGCCACATCACCAGAGCATCAGGCCTTACAAAGACCATCCTTCAAGGCACGGTGCAAGAAGTCAGAAGAAGAGGGAGACAGAAAAAGAGGTGGGGGGGGGGGGACTACATTCGATAATGGACTGGCTTGACACTCAGCGAAGCCATGAAGGTTGCTGTGGACAGAGAAAGATTGAGTACGCTGGTTAAACGATTATCTGTGGTGTCCCAACGACTTTCGAGTTACGAAATAAGATATGGGATATGGTCCCATTGTTGAGGAAACCATGATGTGCTCCAACACTTTACATGCTAGAGATCTTCAATTAAAGTGTAGCCCACTGCTTGCTTTTTGCCTATGTGACACGATATTACTTGTTAACCCAAAAGATAATCTGAAACGTGTTGCTAGTTGGATTAGATCTACCACTTAATTGAATTTGCTGTAATTTTGACAACATTAATCTTAAGATGCATCAGCGATAAAATGAAACCGAAGTTGCACTGACACGTGCAAAATAGACACAGACAGGTACACAAACAAACTTCGAGGCGTGCAAAATGCGGAGGAAGTAGTATCAAGTCAAGTCAAGAATTCTTTATTCCAAAAAAAGCGGCAGACGGGCAACATCAACACATTTACAAACTAATAAATTAATTAAAGGTAAATATGCCTAAATATATGCACTTCTGGTATATCGATGGTGTTTGTGTGTGTGTGTGTGTGTGTGTGTGTGTGTGTGTGTGTGAGTGTGTGGCTGACAGTAACATGTTACAAAGAACACCTTTATATAGAAATCAGAAACAAAATACACAAAAAACACCAAGAAAAATATAAAATCAAAGACTTACGGGCTACGCCCATCTTCAGTGATGAAAAATAAATAAAGAACACCTTTATGAAAGAGGTGGATACATGTTGTGAGCTTCAATTTTTTAGAAGATGAAAAACTATAACCAAATCTCTCTCTCTCTCTTTCTCGCATCCACCCATACACATCATCATCATCATCATCATCATCATCATCATCATCATCATCCATCCATCCATTCATCCATCCATCCATCCATCTATCCACTAGTATTGCACGTATTCGAGCATACTACTTCCTCTGCACTCGGAACGCTTCGAAGATTGAGTGTCAAGATTGAGTGTGTAACCTACCTGTCAATGTTTAACACGCATCGTAATTAATGACATGTCAATGCAAATTACTTTTAGAAATAAGCACAGAGTATAAACATAGACAATAAAGCGAAGTGCATTAAAGACGCGAATTGAATAGGAATTCATGTCCATATTCCTTTCAATATAACGATAGCAATCAAAAGCAAAATAAAACGTAAATACAATGGAACCTCCGGTATACGACCGTCCAAAATCTGTTTGTTTTTAGATTATAGTCACACGACACTTTCACATATAAGTGACTACTGGGCCGATTTATACTGACACCAGCGGGCCAGTTGTTGGTAAAGGGGAAAATAATATGATCACACGTTGACCAATCCGGGATTCGAACCAGCGACCTTTCGGTTACTAGCAAGACGCTCTTACCAACTGAGCTACCCGGCCCCTCAATCCAAAATCTGAGAAAAAACGGTCTTATAATAGAGGTCTTATACCGGAAACAAGGGGTGGGGTGGGGGGAGGGGGGGTCAGGCTCGGAGGGGCATGTAGTCATAATTTTCACACTCACCAGCATGTATTCTCTGACAAAGGAAATTGTAAAACATGTTTCATTTTTAGCTTTGTCTTTTATTCACAACTTCAAAAATAGAAAACAGTCGAACCACTGCCAGACGCGTTCATCCAAGTCTGTCAGTGCAGAAGCTCTCAGTTTCGATGTTTCCCTTTTCGCCACTTTCTCCACTCGCCCATCGTAGTTTCACAGATTCCTTATCCTTTATAATGAGCTAAATTTGGGTCTTCCCAACGTCTAAACTTCTTGCAATAGACAAACAACTCTCCCCATTTTCACTTCTTTCAATCACTTTCATTCTCTCTGCCAAACTCAAAACGTTCCTCTTGCGCGACGCCATTTTGAGAGCCAGTGTAGGCGAGTAATGTCCCTTATTTGCGAACCGGAAATAGCAGACAACTGCAGGCGTACACTAACATGAGAGAAAAAACGAAAGTTACAGACAGCAAATTAACTGATATCTCTTTTAAATTGCCTAAAGACGGTCGTATACAGGGCTTAAGACGCGGTCGCTGGTCGCATAAACGAGGTTGTCGCATACCAGAGGTCATTTATTATTGGAAGTGAATTCGTCAGAAGTTTTCAGGTCACATAACGGAGGGAGTCGTATACCAGAAAGCCGGATACCGGAGGTTCCACTGTACCAAAAACAAGACACCAATAAATTCCTACAACGCAGTGCTTCGTTTCTTTTTGTAGATTAACGTCCCTGGACACTTTCGCGTGTATGGGATGTACGGAACGCAGTGTGAAATAACTCTGAATTTATAAATAATAGCATCAACTTAACGTTCCATTTTTGGAAGAGTGGCAGCGATCGGATGTCCAACGTCATTACTAGTATAACTACAAGCTCCTAAAGTACATGACTCACATAAGGCCTATACGCTGCTGTGCAGCTGTATACAAAATCCTTCCTTTTGTTTGGGTGCCAGATTGACCCCTTGATCCCAGGCACAAGTAGCAATTTGTGTTGATTCTAAGGCTGTGCTCCTTGCCTTAAGAAATTGGAAAAGCAAAAATCGTACAGATTTATTGTTTGAAATACGATTTCTTATACATTGTTTACGTATGAAAGGTACCAGTGTGACTTTTGGTTGGGTACCATCTCATGTAGGTAGGTATTTATGGTAATGAGCTCTCGGATGCGTTGGCTAAGTCAGGAGCGGACAATTCTGACGCTGTCATGCTCAAGGTTGACTTAGCTGCATGTGAATATTTTGCCCTTTTGGAAAAAGTTGCTTACAGAAATGTGAAACTAGGAAGTGCTGTAAAAGGACCTAGAAGTGTGTCAAGGCTGGTTTATAACTTACGATTGAATTCATGGAGTACGAAATATGTGAAAGATATTACATGTATATGTTCAGAAAACATTACAGTCCAACATCTGATTGTTGATTGCCCAGTGCTGCAATCAATGTACAAAGACAATGGTGTAATTGATTGATTGATTTATTGTTGCTTTAGGTCCAGCGGACTCTTCCGTGCCAAATCAGGACCGGACAACCCCCGATCCGCATAAAAGATCTGCTGAAACAACCCCAGTGGGAAAATTGAATGCCCTCCACCGGCCAGTCACTTTACAATAAAGACATCCCACGCGGGGGACGGCTGAGGGTTGACCTCAACTACGCGAACACCCCGGTTACAAAAACAAAATAGAATACAAACATCATTATAAATCATCAACCAAACACATACATATAAAATGCCTATAGTGCTAAATAGTACATTCATAGGAAGCCCTAGTGACCACCCGGCAGAAAGCGTCCAACACTCCCAAGCTGATCCAACAGACCTCATACACAAACAAGGAGTCTTGTCCAGGAAGAGTTTTCAAGAAAAAAGGTAGGTCATTGATCTAGCGAAGAAGAAGATAGTATAGCAGAGTGAAGGACAGAGCAAGAATAGGAAAGAGTAAATGAGGAAGACAGCGACAGTGGGAATTTAAAGCACTAAATTTCCATAAAGTGGGGATACTATTTATACTGAAAACCCCCGGCACTCCAACGGGGGTACTGTTGCCGCAGTGAAGCGTCTTGCCTATAAAGGAAAGACAGGTTTTCAACTGTGGCTTTCACTGTTCCCTTTATAGGTTTGAACAATCTACAGTGGCAAGATTGCTCATGACCCCAAGGGGTGACAATGGTGTAAACGTAACAACTTGTGACATTCGACAAGTTGTGCGAAGTCCTATTATTTACGATATCGTAAACGTCATCATGAAATCGTCCTTATCAACAGTGTTGTAACTGATCACTACAGTTGTTTGTTTTATTGTTTTGTAACTAAATTAATTGTCTAATATCACTGTCGTGAAGAGACAATAAATTCAACCTTTGAATTGAATTGAATTGAATCCCAGGCACTCCTGGAATTCACCAGTGAAAGCAGCAGTAAAACTCTCTTAGCTAAGCTAAGGCTTGCTACTATGAGGCATTGTAAGATGGAACTGTGGCGTGTTATGCTAGAGGAGGTCAGTTTTCAGACTTAATTTACCCCTTTTGTATTGCAGTGCCTATCGTTCTCAATGAAAAGTGGGGTTTGGAAGGCCATATCACCGGGAGAAGGATAACAATCTTTCTGCCTCTGAGCAATATGGGTATTGTACGTGCCGTGGAGGAGGAAAACGATGCTTAACGTCCTATTGCATCAGCGTTAAGGACGATCACCACGTGGCGTGCCATCGGTTAAGGAATAATTAAATAGTACGGGCCCTCCACGATCTATATCGTCGGGATTGTTATAATCAAACTAACGCATTAATTAATTAAATACCTTTCGGTAAGATTAAAGCCATTTTGTGTGCCGGTACATACATACAAGATTGACATATATCTCGAAGATCATTGATTTTTGTTCATTAGTTTATGAGAAATCGTTGATTTTTAGTGTCTCTGGGTCCTGGATGACCCATAGTCAATCGCGAAAATTAACCTTCCCCGATGGTCCTGGGTAAAAAACAAAAATATCCATACCTCCATTAAAATCATCATAACTGTCACAGTTTTGCTTATAATAATTCCATTGAAGTTCAATGACTGTGTTAATGGATAAAGTTTTTAAATAAAAAATAAACAACAAATTTTAATTTAACATATTTAAAATCCCAATTGTTGTGATTAGCACTCCGCATATACTCCCTCTCATCCTACAATAATAAAGAGTTTTACATATACCAATATTAAAGTGTCAAACTTGATTCGTTACGAAGTTATTGATGCATACATTCCATCATAACGGACTTTAAAGATCCTGACGCTCATGTCCTAGACGGGTGAGTGCCGGTGACAAAAACACACCCAGCATGCACTTTGGTCCTTCTCCTCCATCCCTGGCTGCCCAGGATTGTGCTCAGTTGTACGGGCGTCAGACCATGCGCCCAAAGGCTGCGGGTGGGCGTCTCGGGCGGCTTGAGTTAGATCCTGTATCGGCCAGCGCCTTGAGCAGCTCTTGAGCTGGTAAAGCGCAATATAAGAACGATTAAATAAATAAAATAAAATAAAAAGTAATCAACATTTTGTTCTCGTATGGCGGTGGTTAAGCACTTTTATTATGAATTACTATTTTCAAGGCGCTATTTTCAAAACTATGTTATCATGTTATGAGATATGTTTGTCCAATGTCGTCAGTTTATTTTTTATTTCAGCGGCGGCGTCCCCACAGGACACAAAATGTACTATAACCTTTGAACCTGGGACTTGGAGGGCTTCAGGCCGCTGTGAAATCAATGCTGCAACGTCATCGTCACGTCAGAGATATTACTGTCGCTGGTACAGGACCAAGACTGGGGTGAGTCGTAAACGTCACTTTGTCTTCATGACGTCATCGTAAGTGTTTACTTTGTTTAATTATCTGTAGATGCAGTATTACATTACTTTTGTTTTATTCTCATCTAATTATTTATCGTTGATCATGTTTCTGTCAGGGGAGAGAACATGTTTGACATCTCTCACAAAGTTATATGTTGTAGTCTGTTTCTATTCTTTAGTCGACAGAGAGTGGAGGAACCAAAGTGGACTACACATCATCAGACAAGGTGTGTAACTTTGGTGAAGATATCCCCGCTGAAGACGGCGAATACATCTACAGGATCAAGGTCACACCAGGAGACATTAACGTCACAGCTTTTAACGGAAACAATCAAATCCGTGAGTGAAAACTTCAAAAGTTAATGATGAGCCAAATATGGAGTGAACTCGAAAATATCTTTATTTCTATGTTTTTTTTTTTTTTGACAAAAGTGTTAAGGGTGGTCGGCAACGTAACCTATTTTATTATATCATAGGTTCCAGTACGATGACATTCCCAAATATCTAATTACATACGCTTCCTTATAAGACGTTGACTAAATCTTCTTTCATCAGAATGCAACACCTAGCACACAATACCTCCATAGTATGTACATTTCTTACTATTGCATTGTCAATTTGTGTATGAAATTAAGTTTGTCAGACCCACAATAAGGTGAGTGCGTGTTTGCCTGAAAAGAAAAGGGCTTTTTAAAAATGTAATATTATTATCCCTCTTGTCCTGGGTAGTGCTGCATTCACTACAGTTGTCTTACTTTCGTTGAGAAAGGAGTTCAAATTACACCCGCATGGATGTCAAGCAATTCTGTCCCTCCCTCTGTATATATCTCTCTGTATCTGTCTCTCTCTGTCTCAAGTCTTTCTGTCCCTCCCCCTCTCTCTATCTCCTCACCCAGGTACAATCCGAAACAATGAAGTTTATGGAAAGCCTTCAGTCAGAATACAGATCTAATGGAGGATTTGGAATGTCTCAGTACAAGGTGGTTGTTACAGGAACTCCCAGCAAGACCAGCGTGACAGGGTGTGAGGCTGACTATGTTCAGGAAAACACCACTGTCACCTGCACCTGCAGCACCGACAACATCGGACTGCCAAACGGACGTCTGAAGTGGACTGTGTCCAGTGACAACAACGCGCCTTCAGGAAATACCGGCGTCACCTCTCTCCCCATGTCACGTGTTATATTACGTAGTGATCACATGACCACGCAGTTCCGTTGTGATGTCATCTGGAAGACCAATATCACGGGAGATG
The DNA here is from genome assembly GCA_036898135.1 of Oncomelania hupensis. Lineage (NCBI taxonomy): Eukaryota > Metazoa > Mollusca > Gastropoda > Littorinimorpha > Pomatiopsidae > Oncomelania > Oncomelania hupensis. The sequence goes on from JBAHVR010000098.1 coordinate 44,612, forward strand.
TGTTCAATTTGAGTGTCGGATGTGAGTCTGTGTCCGTCTCTGTCTCTCTCTTTCCTTCCCTCCCTATCTGTCCGTCTCCTTTTTTTGTTGATGAATGATTGCAGTCTTTTTTTTTCTGAAATTGAGTGCTGAACACAACTGTGCGAGTACCTTCTTAGCGACATCTGTTAGCATAGCACTATTATTTTACCTCATTTCATGATAATGATAATGATGATGATGATGATGATGATGATGATGATGATGATGATGATGATGATGATGATAATAATAATAATAATAAGAAGAAGAAGAAGAAGAAGAAGAAGAAGAAGAAGAAGAAGAATGATAATGATGAATGCCACTACTACTGCCACTACTATTACTACTACTTATGGAAGATGCATTCCTTCAGAACATTATTTACGCAGCTGTATACTTTGTACCACTGCAGGATCTTATGGAAGATGAAAATGGATGAAGTCCTGATTCGGTTCATTGTAGTCCGCTGGACACTTTAACAATGATTAACTAACTAATTACATGAAAGGGAATAATTTTTTTTTTGGGGGGATGAGGGGGGGGGGGGGGGGGGGGGGGGCTCGTACACATACAATTACACAGAATGATTTTGATATTAAGGAAATCGCAATTTTTAGACGTCACGGCCTTAAGCATTCAAAAATAAGAAATGGGACAAACTATTTCTTAAGTAGATCTAATTATAGTTATTATTAATTTTATATTTATTAACTAAAGACAAAGTTAGGTTGTTGTTGTTTTTGTTTGTTTTAACAGCTCTTGAGCTGGAAAAGAGCTGTATAAGATCGATGAAATAAACTAAAAAATTAATATATTTGTGCAGACAAACCGGAAAAACTGCTGATGTCGGTGAGTAAAGAGACCCTGTCAGAAGGTGATGACGTCACAGTGACGTGCCAGGTGGAGGGACGACCAGTGGTAACGCTAGTTTTGACCAAACTTGGAGGATCCGAACTTACAAAAAACAACACCTATCTGAGGCACTTCCTGTCAAAGGTCACGTGTCGACACGCCGGGCTCTACAGTTGTGACGCAAGCAACAGATTTGGTAACGATCGCGTCACTAAACGACTCTACGTCAACTGTGAGTAACAATTGCACTGAGGAAGGATGAAAAGTATTGCTTAGCTGTCAAATTTCCTCACCTTTAGCATTAACATATTACTGCGCAAGTAAATTGACAAATTTGTAAAAACTCCAAGCAGTAGTAGCCATTTAAAACAAAAAATTCTTTTAAAGTCACTTCTATTGTTTAATATTTATACCCTCTTTATTAAAACGCAATAAGCAATTGCAACCGTTTCCTCTGTAGAAGCATTGGAAAGTTAAAAAGCATCAGAGTGGCAAGTTATAACTGGTACCATCCCTTGCACATTTTTACTCCTGACGCCAATATTTGTGAATGATGACATAATTCAATTAAAATATATGTACCTGTTTGGAAGTCGGTCATAAACACATTTGGTGTGCTGCCTGTAATTCACTCAGACTATTATGGATTATACCTTCATTAAGGTAATTGTCCATCTTTGTTACTTTATGCAAGTAAATATTCTTTTTAAAACTGGTTTTTTTTATGTCATACATTATTGTAGTTTATGTTTGGCACCACGATGTCATTTTTCAGTGAGGTTATCAGAGTGTTACTGTTCCCATTCGTGTTAAAGGCGGGGTAGAATGGGGAAAAAAACCTCCATGGATGTTTGCATCACCGCCATAAGCTCAAACGGTGTATTTTTGCAGGCAAACCCAGAAGTGAGGTCACTACTCTGCCCACAATCCTGTTCAACAACCAAACCGCCATGTCCGTCTTTAACCTTGAAGCCTACCCTATCCCTACGACCTTCACCTTCACCGGGCCGGAAGTGAACGGAACAACCGTCAAGCCATCCCTCTCTAGGCTCAATGCGACTGTGACATGTACGACGAAGGACGACGTGGATTTCCTGTTTACGTGTACAGTAATGGTGTATAGTATTTCGTCACAGGACTCTGGAACGTACACGTTACGAGTCAAAAACAGTGTGGGTTACCATGACTACCGCATCAACATCACATATTCTGCAGGTGTGTTATGTACTTGCCTTGATGGGTTAGGCATTGTCGATCGGTCTTGTTAGCTGATGACTCTCTCTCTCTATTTTACTACGTATTTTACCTTTTACCAACAGACTAAAATTTAATAAAGGTGTTTTCATGCACAAGGTCCTTTCTGGCAATGCACCTCCCTATCTTTCTTCTCTTTTAAAAAAAAACAAACTGCCAGATCGTTCACAACATTAAATATTTCGATTCAAAGACTTGATCTCTTCAAAACTAGTCTGGCTTGTTCTGGTTCCACTTTGTGGAATAACTGTCCTGAAGATCTCCACACTCCAGCATCTAAATTTACATCATTTAGAACACGTCTCTTAAAACACATGAAAAATTAAATACACAATGATGACTTCGTTTATTTGTTATTGTTTCATGATGTGAATGTTATACCATTGAGTTGTATTTAATAGTTATTGTTAAAGCCCCAAGGGCAAGATGTAAAAAGCGCATCCAGCGCTTACTCTTTTCCCATCCTCCTATCCTATCCTGTCCCGTAACCCGGAGGTCGTAGGGGCACCACAGATGATCGTTTAACCAGCATACTCCATCTTTCTCTGTCCTCAGCAGCCCTGATGGCTTCGCTCAGTGTCAAACCAGTCCATTCTCGAATGTTGTCCCCCACCTCTTTTTCGGTCTCCCTCTTCTCCTACCTCCTTGCACTGTGCCTTGCAGAATAGTCTTTGCAAGGCCTGATGATCTCATCATCAGGCCTTACTCTTTTACGCATGCAAAATAAAATTGTTATCTTATCTTATCTTATCTTATTTCTCTCTTTCTCTCTGTTGTTCTATTTTATGTTTATTTCCTGTCAGGTTAAACCTTTTTTTTTCTTACGCAGATGAATTTTCGGACAAAACCACAGAACTAGAAGACGTGAACGTTGGGGCAATTGTTGGAGGAGTTGTAGGCGCTGTTGTCGTAGCCATCATCATCATCGTTATTACCTTTGAAATAAGACGCCGAAGAAATGGTTTGTACATTTAACTTACTTTTCCAAAGAATATATTATTGAAAACATGTTTTTAAAAACGCATGTTTTTACATCAGCAAATTTGCATAGGTAGGCAATGTTTATTTTAAAGAAACTATAACTGCTTGTACATAATTATATTCTTAACAGTTTGACTATTATAACAGCATAAGACAGGCGAGTGTTACCGTTAAGCTCCATAAACTATGTAACTTTGCTCTATTCCAATTTTCTTGAATGATCAAGATTGTACTTTTTTTCTGTATTTTTTGTAGTTCCAAGAAAGTCAAGAATACCCAGCAGCCCTACAACAGGTAATTGTGTTGTTATTGTAGTAGTTGTTAGTGGAATAAACTTGTAAAACTTGTAAACATACTATAGTTGTTTCAAAACATTACTGGTAAGTTATTTTATTTGTTTCTGTTTAACTGTGCAGTTTCAGCTTGGTTTTGCGGAGGACATTGATGGAATGGCAGGAGAGGAACAAGAATTTGAATTGTTGGTACAGAGGCTTGACACCACCTCCAGAGCCTTTGGAATGGAAATAAGTGCAGAGAAGACCAAAATGATGACCAACAACACCAAAAGGCATCAACATGGACATCAAAGTCCAAGGCCAATCCCTCAAAACAGTGCATAGCTTCAAATATTTAGGAGCCATTGTATCAGACATTGAGTCCCGACAGGAAGACTTCTGGGCATTTCCTATACCCAGCACATCACCAACGACGAAGTCCGACAGACAATCACTCAAGGCATTGGACAACACGATGACATGCTCACAGTTGTGAAGAAACGGAAACTCCGATGGTATGGTCACGTCAGCAGAGCATCAGGCCTTACAAAGACCATCCTGCAAGGTACGGTGCAAGGAGGCAGAAGAAGAGGGAGACAGAAAAAGAGGTGGGATGAGAACATTCGAGAATGGATGGGTTTGACACTGAGCGAAAACATCAGGGTTGCTGAGGACAGAGAAAGATAGATTACGCTGGTTAAATGATCATCTGTGGTGCCCCAACGACATTCGAGTTACGGGATAGGATAGGATAGAACTGTGCAATGCAATGTAATAACTTCTGTATTAAAACGTAGACGATTACATTGCTAGAAAAGAGACAATATCACCCATTCCTTAATGGGAGCTTGGAAAAGCTAGTTATGATATTCATTATTCTATGGAAGATAAGAGTGATAACTTAAATATGATAACTATGGATGCTAGAAGTCATTTAAATGAAAACATTTTATTATAACTAAAATATATAAGGATGGTTCTGTTTTAGAAAATGGTGATGCAGGAGCAACTTTCGTAATATATGAGTTTGATAACAGAGTCGTACTTTATTGGAAAGGGATATTTAATATTTACAGCAGAACTATAGGCATTTTTTTTATAATGGCCCTAAAAAAAAAATTTTTTTTAGCACTTAACGTAATTAGCATAGTTTATTTTGTTGACTCTGTGTTAGAGGCTTTTAATCCAAATATTAGTAAAGAAAGAAAATAAATTATTTTTGAAATAAAATGTGCAGTTCATACTCAAGTTACATTTTGTTGGAATCCTTCTCACTGTGGATTTATTGTCCAATGACTGGGCTGGTCGAGCTGCTAAAATGGGAGCTGCTAATGTAAATGTGTTATCCCTACAAATACGTCTGTCTTCTAATGAACGATTAGTGGAAAGTAATATTAAAAAACGTTTGACTTTAATAAACAATACGAAAAGCACTGTGGAATATCCAGATCAGTTGTGACAATGCAGAATATTATTGAATTCTATTAGAACTAAATATTGCAGTAATGTTAATTGTTCATGTGATAACATTGTTTCTTCGAGTCATGTATTATTTGATTGCAACTGTACACGTGGATATTTGCCTGTCAGCTTTCAGTCCTTAACTTTAATGGATAACGTTGACTTTAATTTATGTGTTGATTTGGCCAAATCATTGATTGTTTCTCTAGTTGGACAGTTTCTTTGAGGTGGTTTGATTGTAAACCTCTGTGTGTGTGTGTGTGTGTGTGTGTGTGTGTGTGTGTGTGTGTGTGTGTGTGTGTGTGTGTGTTTGCATCTACCATAGCAATCACCTTACATCAGCATTCCATTTACAAAAGACTAAATACATATATTTGGCTTCTGAACAGTACACACACACTCACACACACACACACACTCTAAAAATCGCACGTACACACAAACACACACACACACACACACACAAACACACACACAGGAGCGCGCGCACGCGAATCATTTTTATATAAAAAAATAATGTGTGAATTAATTTCCTATAAGTGTCG
>JBAHVR010000099.1:0-25000 GCA_036898135.1 Oncomelania hupensis
TGTTAAAAAAATGAATTTTATGTCATACAATTCTTGCTGTGTTATACAATTAATTCTATATACATATAATTCATTTCATTCACATAAAATTAAAAAACACAACTAATAAATTGTAACAAAATTTAGAATTTAAAAAAAGATATTGTATGACACATCACCACATCGGATCATCACCACATCGATCACATCATCACATCACATCACTGCATCACATTGCTTCATCACCATCATCGTGAAAACGCACCACCACATAAAATCACATCATATTAACAAATCATCACATCACATCAGCCGACATCACAGCAGCAGCACATCTTCACATTGCAGCAGACAGCACATATCATGGCATCAGTGAATCACATCACATAATCTAATCACCCCACCCCTCCCACCCATCACATTTGTGGTGCAGTGTGGTGTGATTTAGAGTGATGTAGTGTGGTGATGTGATGTGGTAATGTGTATGTATGTATCTGCAATACAGCTCTATTATGCCTTAAAAGCAGTGCATCAGACCACATCGTCACATAACCTAATCACTCCACCCCACCTACCCATCACATTTGTGGTGCAGTGTGATGTAGAGTGATGTGGTGTGGTGATGGGATGTGGCAATGTGTATATCTCTCTGCAATACAGTCCCATGCCATAAAAAATGTTCTCTATACCTTGACAGTGCCCCAGTTTTTACTATTTTAAAAAAAGTGTATATATTGATTTCATTCTATAACATAGAATGAAGTCTATGACATAGAATGAATTCTATGACATAGAATGAATTCTATGACATAGAATGAATTCTATAGCATAGAATGAATAGTATAACATAGAATGAATTCTATAGCATAGAATGAATAGTATAACATAGAATGAATAAGATGACATAGAATGAATTCTATGACATAGAATGAATTCTATAACATAGAATGAATTCTATAGCATAGAATGAATTCTATAGCATAGAATGAATTCTATGACATAGGATTCATTCTGTAACATAGAATTCATTCTATGCTATAGAATAAATTCTATGTCATAGAATTCATTCTATGCTATAGAATTCATTCTATGTTATAGAATTCATTCTATGCTATAGAATAAATTATATGTCATAGAACTCATTCTATGCTATAGAATTCATTCTATGTTATAGAATTCATTCTATGTCATAGAATTCATTCTATGTCATCTTATTCATTCTATGTTATACTATTCATTCTATGCCTATAGAATTCATTCTATGTCATAGAATGAATTCTATGTCATAGAATTCATTCTATGCTATAAAATTCATTCTATGCATATAGAATTCATTCTTTATTATAGAATTCATTCTATGTTATACAATTTATTCTATGCACATAGAATTCATTTTATGTCATATAATTTATTTTATGTTAAAGAATTCATTCTATGTTATAGAATGAATTGTATGCACATAGAATAAATTCTATGTTATAGAATTCATTCTTTGTAATAGAATTCATTCTATGTTATAGAATACAATTCTATGCATACAAGTGCATTCTATAATATAGAATTGTATTACATACATAGAATCTTATTCTCTATTATAAAATGTTATTCTATACATAGAATTGTATTATGGACATAGAATTTTACACTATATTATAGAATGTTATTCTATACAAAGAATTTTATTCTATGACTTACAATATTGGTTTCTTTTTTATAAATGGAATTTCAACTAATGAATGCTTTTTGTGTGCATAGAATGCTTTCTATGTGCATAGAATTTATTCTATGTATAGAATAGTCACATAGAATAAATGGACACATGGCGCCCCATACCCCGGGGGGCGGATCATTCTCGCTCAACCCTACTCTCTTCTTTGTTTTACACTTATGTACAATCTCTCTCTCTCTCTCTCTCTCTCTCTCTCTCTCTCTCTCTCTCTCTCTGTCTGTCTGTAAACACACACGCACGCACACACATGCATTCGCACACACACACACACACACACACACACACTGTCACACATACACAAACAGTGTGTGCGACTGCTTGTGGAGAGAACTTGTCAATACTGTAATTTATTCAAAGCACGTCACTTCCCGTCGATATTAATGTGACATAGGTACGAACATCCATGGTGATTGATGACATTGTGCCTCAAGATGGGTAGGTTTGGTAGAAGGAGAGGGAGGGAGGGGGTGTAGGGAGATGAGAGTGTTTGTATGGGGGTGAGGAGGGTGAGTGTGACAAGGGTTTGTGAGATTGGGTGTGTGTGAGGAAGAAATGGGATGGAGAAGAGGAATGGAAGACAGGAGGGGAAGAGAGTGTGTTTTGGGTTGGGGATATGACGAGAGAGGGGTTGTGAGTGTGTAGGGGGGGTAGGGGGAGTGTGGAACGGGGAGTGTAAGGTTTGTTTAGAAAGAAGGGAGGGGGCAAAGGGTTGAGGACAATAATATTCCAAGATTTTAAAGGGATTTGATGACGATGGGCAGGGAAGTGAGGGCGTGTACAATTGAGCTGGGAGTGACAATGTAAATAGGTTTGAGGGAGGCCTGTGCTAGGTATAAAAGATTCGAACCTGGGGCGGACCACGCATTGTGGGGCGCAGCGAGAGAAGCTAGCGGCTGCTGTGAAGAACCATCGAGGACCCCCAACTCTTTTTGTTGAGGTCTGTTTTGACTTGGTGTGGTTTCTGTGCATTAGACGCGTCTTCTACACCTCGCAGACTCTACGGTGAGTGAAAATGTAGCATTGTCATCGTCGTCGTCATTCTTATTGTTGTCATCAGTGTCGTTGTGATGGTTGGAATTGTCGTTGCTATCTATATTCATCATTGATGTAATTGTCCACACAGTTGCTAATTCTTTTAACGAAGCCATCTGTTATGTCCTGTCTTAATTAGAAGGTTCGTAAAGGTTCAAAACCTTTTCTTTTTTCCCCCGAGGTTTTCAGATCGTGAACCTAGGTTTTCCTAACCTTTGTTGTTGTTGGTGGTGTTGTTTTTGTTGTTGTTGTCCAATAGGTTCAGCAACCTAGGTTCGGAATTTGAGAACCTCGAACAAAAGCTTTTGAACCGCCCCGAACCTTTCAATTACGACAGTCCATTAAAGAAGAATAAAAGAGGTCGAATAAACAAACAAAAGAAAACAAAATAATACAAGAACAGGCCAATTAAAACACACTGATTTATACGCATATTTGTTTCAAATTTAAATACATATACATACGATCATAGGTTTTATATCACATACATGTATAACGAACATACAATAAAATGAAAAACTAAATGAAAGAAACTCACAAACAAAACTTAAATAATGAATTACTTTATTTATTATTTAGTTTTTCAATTTTAATTCTGTCTGTTATTGTTATTTTCATAACATTTTGGTATTTTTAGACTTATCTCTCACATTTACCTGGAAGTAATCTACTTTGAAATGGTCAAAATTCAGAACAAGCACAATGGCGGTCTGTCCGTCCTTCATGTCATCGGTCCGTCGTTACGTCGCACGCAAAGATCTATCTGAAGAACCATTTTAACCGATTTTGATCACACGTCCTCGGTAAACCTGTTTTAGTGGTCAGCCTCTCGTCCCATCATATTTGTTCAAAGGTCAAGGTCGCTGGGGTCAATTCTTTGCTAAACACGTTTTGGCGGCTGGACCAATTTTGACGAGTTTTGGAATATAGGTACTTCAACTGATGGACAATCATTCTGTGGGTGTTCGTTGGTGGGTCCGACGGCCGGCCGATCGGTCGAATTGTCACTCAGTGGGTGGAACCGTTGGTTGGTATTTCACCTTTCTGTTCAAGTCCTACTTTTTGCATTTTCTCAAAATTGACTGATTTAGAATGCATTTACTTCGCAGATAAAAATACGTTTTGCGCCGGATCTCAAAATGGAATAAACAAATTTGGATACATTTAATAGCATGTCTTTCCAAATTATGATTTTGCCTCTTTTAGATAAAGTCGAGACAGAACAGCGCCCCGAAAATTAACACTTTTGAAAATGCCTGACAAATATGTTTCATATTTAACAAATGAAATAAAATGTCTAATTCAGCTTAACCCAAAATACTAAAGGCTTTTGTTCACTACTACTACTATTTCTCATAATGAGGAAAAAACTTCACTGATGTGCCTGAACAATTACATTATTATTATTATTATTATTATTATTATTATTATTATTATTATTATTATTATTATTATTATTATTATTATTATTATTAATTACCACTTTTTCTATGCAGCAGACCGAATATCAATACCTTCAAATCAAACGAGCGTTGTGGCCGAGAGGTTTAAGGCGGGACTAACTTGCCTTGTCCACAGACTAGAAACCAATGGCGTTTGACAGGTGTGGGATCATTCCAGCATCTGAGCGTTATGTTTTTCCGAATATTAGTTACTTTCGACTCGGGCAACGTCTCGGAGGCTTTTTCCGGGTACTCCGGTTTGCTCCCCCAGCAAAATTTCAAGAAACACAACTAATATTATGTAGGTTGGATTTGGGCGCGCCACAGTCTGCGACTACGCCTTCCTCAGGGGAGGCGGCCCAGAATTTCCCGATAAAAAGGGACAATAAAGAGTCAGAAATCAAATTCAAATCAAATCAATCAACAAAGCTAATTTCTTCTCTAAAGTCTTCTCCTGATCTATTTTTTGTTCAAACTGCTTTTTCCATTTTGCCTCGTTCATTTTGTGCATGTGTGTTTGTGTGGGTGTGTGTGCGCGCGCGTGTGTGTGCGTGCGTGTGTGTGCATATTTGCGTGTGCATTTTAATGTGTGCATGTGTGGGGAATGACTTTATTTATTACTGCCTCTGCCCAAGTCTACTTTGATTTCTCTTGCTCTCTATACTGCCGGTAGTTTGTCTTTACTCAATGCTCGGGCAAGGATGACACAGGGGTAATAAAACATCAACGCAGCAGAAGCTTTGCAGCAGAGGAACTCCTGTCTATGTACAACACAAATACGTCAGAACATATTTTCACGTCATTTGAATTGTTAATTGTTGACGTCACCTCATGCGTTGAGATTTGGCAAGTACTTACACGTTAAAATCACACTCATTTTACGTCACTTTGCGCTTTGGCGTCAGACCATTATTTCATTGAATGCAATCTGAAGTCGTCGCCACGGCGTCTTCAGTGTCCACCCACCGGATGCAATTGATGGTTTTCAGCGCCGCCATCATGGGTGTCGTCATTTCACGCGGCTCCACGGTATTCATTTAAACGACGAAAGGAAGGTCGTAAGTGTCCATGACGTGACTGAGGCAGAAGGTCAACTCGAGCCGACACCAAGGGCTGCGGGCGAAGTGGTGGGTGAAGACCGTCAGCACGTTCATGCTGCTCTGCACGCACTGGACGATGTTGTCCACGATGTTTCGGCATGTGATGAAGTCTTCGTCACACGGGCACAACCGGAGGCCTCAGCTCCGGATAAAGGCATCGGTACAACCATTCCCGATCCTCTAAGGCGTAGGACACGAAGACGTCGAAACAGAAGTCGTTGGTCGGGTAGCGTTGTCGTCTGGCGTCGCAGTCACCCCGCGCTGCGTCGTACAGAGCCAGATGAATGTGCCAGCGATAGTGAGACAGCAGCACGGACAGCAGGAAGAGGACAAGCAGTAGCGAACAGATCGTCACGATCACTTTGCTGCTGTGAATTAACAACAAACAGGCTTGGGCAGACACATCGTAGCCTATAACTCGCCTCCCAGCTAGACTACTGCACTGCAGACTCCGCAGGCATGTCTGTTGGAAATCAGGCATATTGTTTAGCCGAAGGTTAAGCATAGTCTTCTATAAAGAACACACAGACGTTACTTGTGTGATTTTGCTAATGTACAGTTTGCTCAGTTCTTTTAGGTGGCAGAACCCAGACAGGTTGAACTGTGCAGACAGATGGGGTTGATTTTCCAAGCTGAGATCGGTAACGTGGGACTGAAGATAAGCAAAAACGTCTGCAGGCGGCGAGTCACGGAGTTAGTTCTTCACCAGGCTGAGGGTCTGCAGAGCGGGAAGGGACAGAGCCTGTCCTGCAGAGTCAAAGCTGTCGATTGAATTGGCGGTCAGTTCTAAAATTTTGAGATTCTTCGTCTTCACGTACGTCAGCGAGTTGTTGGGAAGGCAGAGATCAGTCAGTTGGGTGAAGAAGGTGCTGTCCATCGAAGGGGTGGACGTCAGCTGACAGGACTGAAGTATTAGAGATTGGACGTCTGGGGAGCATCGGAAGCCGTCACGCAAACAATCTCACCCCTTGTCTCTCGCACATTTCTGGCCCGCACATGCACTGACACAGGTTATTCCCGCTCTCTTCTTCATCCTGCTCGGCCACGGTCAACCACTCAACTGTGGGGTTTGCCGACGTTGACTACAGACATATGACGTCACTCATCGTCAGCAAGGCCAAGAGGAACGGAGTAGTCCTGGAGAGAGAGGCCCTGTTCTGAAACACGTAGGGACCCGGATTAAAAACAAAACGAACACTATACCAGCTTCCATTCAAACGAAATAATCCTTTTGGGTTCTTAACTTCTACGACCATTGTTAGCATCAGCGTCATCATCATCATCATCATCATCATCATCATCATCATCATCATCATCATCATCATCATCATCATCATCATCATAATTCACTGGCGGACCTTGGGGAATAGGTGTGATGAGGGGGGACGAAAGGGTGAGGGGGACCAGAGGTTTGATGTGTCACAATAGGATGTTATACCTGTCAGTGACCCTCCAGCTATCTGAAGAGAGTTGTATAAGGGAGACAAACCATTGGGTAAAACACAGTTACTGTAGTAGTTGTCTTGCCTTAAAAATAAAAAAAAAGGCGGGACAGGAGCAACAGGATAGCATCCTGGCTAGAATTGACTGACTTGTATAAGGCGTGAGATAAACAATAAACCTTCTGTTTGATAAATGCCAAATACTTTTATTTAAAAACATGGACAATAAATCATCTTGTATCACATCGCGTTCCGTGTACTTTGGTAGTCCAAACATAACACTGGTCTGCTATCATACAGGTTTATGACCCCCACACCCTAAACCCTTCTACCCACAAGTATATCAACTTAGTTGATATACTTGTGTTCTACCCTAATAACAACCATCATGAAATAAATAAAGAAATGCATATTTTTAATGTAAATACATACATACATGCATACATCCATACATACACGCATACATACATACACGCTTACAGCCACATATACAGACAGACATGCAGACAGACAATTAAATTAATTTAATTTCATTTGTTTTCAAAGAATTACAACAATCAAATTAATACATAAATACAATAAATAAAATAAGAAAATAATTAAAACTATTTCATTTTTTAAATTTGTTTAATTTATTTTTAATTAATTTTATGTTTTTACATTGATAAAATAAATAAATAAATAAATTTAAAAAAATGAAACATATAAATAACTAACTATTTTCTGACCTAGTCTAAATAAATAAATAAATAATGTATCACAATAATCAGACTACATGTATACGGCAAGAATACCTGCGAAATCACGAAGACTGCCTGTAGAGAATACCTGAGTAAAAACATTCATAGGCCTAATTATGATTGAATGACGGCCGTATTCTCTTTCCAGTCGACCAGTTGTATTTTTGTAAATTTATTTATTTATTAATTACATTATTTATTTATGTATTCATTCTTGTATTTACTAAATCCTTTACTTTATTTATTAATTAAATATTGTATATATTTATTTATTCATGTATTCATTTTCTGATCGGAGACTTACCTTACAGATAATTTTAACAGAAGTAGTATGTGACAACGACAGCGGTGGTAATGATGTTCCCAGTTATCATCAAAGAGCGAATGTGTGCGAGTAAACCAGCAGTCAATAAGGAAAAGAAATATTATGATAGTGATCCAAGCTCCGCCCGTGCTGGCCTGTTGAAAGTTTTCCGTTGCATTGTCGCAGAGAAAGTGAAAGAGAGAAAGAGGGGGGATGAGAGAGAGAGGGGGAGAGAGAGAGAGAGAGAGGAGAGAGAGAGAGAGAGAGAGAGAGAGAGAGAGAGAGAGAGAGAGAGAGAGAGAGAGAGAGAGAGAGAGAGAGAGGATGTGAAAGAGAGGGGATGACGATGATGATGATGTCCATTTATAACGCGCTTGTCTCCGTCCATGGTCCAATGCTCAGTGCGCAAAAAGGAGAAATGACCCACACAAAAATTAAATAAATAAATAAATAAATAAACGACAGGAAAAACGAAGTCCGGTGGGAGTGGGGGGATGGAGGTGGACAGCAGAAGTGAGAGAGGTGCTTGGTTCACCGAGTTCCTGCAATGTCAATGACGGTTCTTCTCAGAGCCTAAGAGCAACGTCTCTGTTTTGTCGTCATTTCATTTTAGGCGCTTTCACAGCTGCGCAACAAGACTCTGGTCTTTTAATGACCTCTTTTGAAATCACAGGATCAGGTTGAGGAAACCTTTTGCCAATTGTGTGTCATCTGCAAACGACTGACGATCAATCTTGTATTGCTCTGTTATTCTATCTAACTGTGAAGTGTAGATGGAGACGAGAATGATGATGATGATGATGATGATGATGATGATGATGATGATGATGATGATGATGATGATGATGATGATGATGATGATTGTTACACGTATTATCATTTGTCGTTTCAGCCCGGATGCTTGAATCTTCAAGTAGGTTAGCAACTTGTGATCTGTCTGTAAACGAATTTAACTCCAATAGTTTCCCTTCGTGTTCTTGCATCACGACCACAACATTGGACCTGTGGGGAGGGTTGGGAGGGACTGGACTCTCTAATGATGTCCATCTTCATCATCTCATCGATGTCTTTCTTCAAGGATTCGCGGGTTTTGAAAGGGATCGGGAAGGGTTTGGATCGAACGGGAATGTCTGAAGTAAGGCGGACTTCCTGTTCGACCAAAATCGTAGGGCCTGGGACATCACTGAAATTATGGGGAAACTCGCCCATTAGGTCCTTGAGCTACATCTTTTGACCCTCCGTCAGGCTTGGTCCTAGCTTAACGTCATCGATGCCTTCTTTGCTGTGGAAGACTCCAATTTCTAACAGTTAGTTCTTCGCTGTCAAAGCTGTCGTCAATCTCACCGGCTGTTGCTGCGTGTACAGTTTTTGGTAGCCTTTCCACGTACAGCTTAAGGAGATTGGCGTGCGTGGTATATCTTGGAATGCTGGCCGACCTTCACCTTGTAGTCTTTGATTCCTACGATGGACTCTACTTCGTACGGGCCTTTCCTCTGCATCAGCAACTTATTGTGATCCTTTGGTACTTTGGTAGCAGCACCAGCGCTTTGTTGCCAGGTTTGAACTTCCTGTTTACAGCCCTATGATCGTAGTAATGCTTTCCACAGTCATGGGACATCTTCATGTTTTCTCTGGCTATCTCGAGAGTCTGCTTCAGCTTCACCCATAGCTCAAACACGTACTGGAAGCTGTTCTTAACCTATGGGGTGTATCTGCTTCTTTCGTTCACAGTTTTTTCAGGATGTGCCTGGGCCCCCTGATGGTTCTTCCGTACGACAGCTCGAACGGACAAAAGCCGGTGGATTTCTCTGAAGGCGAACAGTAAGGCGTTGACGTAGCGATGCCATTGTCTGGGCTGCTCGCTGCACAGTATCTTCAAGGTGGACTTCAGCGTAGCATTGAACTTCTCGACGAGCCCGTTGCACATTGGATGATAGGGTGTCGTAGTCAAATGCCGGATGCTCAGCAGTCTGTTGACTTCCTTCATGCATTCAGAGACGAACTGCGTCCGGAGGTCTGTCAGGATTTCTTCGGGCCATCCAACTCTGCTAAACATGTCCACAAACGCCTCTGCCACAGTTTCAGTGTCAATTTTTTTTTTTTATCAAAGGCACTGCTTCTGGGTACCGAGTCGCATAGTCCACTAAAGTCAGTACCCACCGGTGATCTTCTTCATTCTGAGGTTTTATTTCTCCGATTAAGTTCAAGGCTTCAAAGGTCGGTCGATCAGGGGAATCCTCTGCATAGGCACTATAGGGACCCTTCCTCGAGGTATGGTCTTGGCAAATGTCACATGATCGACAGAATCGGCTGACGTCAGCATGAAGTCCTGGCCAACAGAACGCTGCCTGGATTCGGTCCGACCTCTTTTTGATGCCCAAGTGACCTCCCATGATGGAGTCATGAGCTACTTCCATCATCTGGCGCTTTAGAAGCAACGGTACCAAGACTTGACGAGTGATTTCCCTCCGTTGATCCTCGGGTGCTAGAAGATTCTGTACAAGATCTTGGCCTTCACCTCGAAATAGACCATGCTACTGCCCTTGGTCACGTGGTCTTGGCGGTTCCTGTACTTGTTTAAAGTATTATCAGTTTCCCGGAACTGGATTAGCGTATTTCTGTCCACAATGGCGGCTTTGGAGCTTTCTGCGACCTTCAGTGACGTAGTCGTTTTGTCTCTCTTGGCCTGGGCCCTGGTAGTGACAGTACCGACGATCCCTGATCGGCAGGGCTGAGCCGGAGTAGCCAATTTATCCCGCAACAGCTGTGTAAGGTCTCCATCTGGAAATGGAATTGTGGATCCTCCTCCGCAACCTCGAAGTGTTGAGTTGAGGCAGGACTCAACTCAGTATCGGGGTCGTCGGGTCGTCTGGCGCCGTCGATATTCCCGATCATCAAATCGTATAGCGGTTTCTTCAGGCAAACCGCTGCTACTTCGCCAATGTAGAAAGGGTGCTGACTTGAATCTTCGCAACTGGTGTCTTCACACATTTGCTGTCGACCATAAGTGTCCATTTAGAATCGTTAGTGTATTGTTCTGTAGCGATTAGATCTTCTCTGACGATGACCCCATTGCAGCCCGAGTCTCTTGGGACAGTTACTTCATGATTTTCGTCGCGTCCTTTGGAAACAGGCATGTTCTGGACTGTCACAGCTGCGCTGGCGACGAGGGGGTGGATTTTCTGTTGGCAAGGAGGAGCTGGCCATCAGTCATGCACTCTTGCACGTCCGCAGGAGTAGCTGTGTGGTCGGTCTCACTCGGAAGAATGACGCTCCCGCCGCACACTTCATGGTCAGAACTACTGGTTTGCCGTCGGTTAAAGAAACGCCTGCGTCGGCTGCCCGCCGCTGCATTGTGGATATTGCTCTGCTGTCCACTCCCTTTGTTTTGATGACAGTTAGCAGCACTGTGGTCTGTGGCGTTGCAGGTGAAACAAGCTCTTGATTGCCCTTCGCTAGAAGGTGGCGTGAAGTCCGCCTGTCCTTGGCTCGTCTGGTTCCCCTGGTCCTGGTTCCCTCGGTTTCTAGTTTTCTTAAAATGAGTCATTGGGTAGCCTCAGGGTCTTCCCGTGAGCGATGAGATATCTTTCAGCAGCCTCAGTTACATCTTTCAGCGTCTGCAGCTTTTGTAATCGTAAGTGGATCGCCAGCTCCTTGTGGCAGGCAATGGTGAATCCATCCTTCACGATCCGGTAATGGAGACTGTCGTAAGTTTTCTCTTCACCTGATTTTCGCCTGATAATTCCACCCTCTTGTGTAAGTATGACAACAAGCGCTTCACAAATTGCTTTGGTGTTTCGTAAGACAAAGACCGGCATTCACGAAAGCGTTTACGGTAGCCCTTCTCTTTAAAGCTGTAGCAGTGCAATAGGGTCTCTTTCAAGGCGTCGTGGTCATTGGCGTCGGTGTTCGACAGTCTGTTGTAGACATCGAGAGCTTGCCCCGTCAGGAATGCACTGACTCGAATAACCCATTGTTGAGGTTGCCAGTTAGAGCTTTTGGCGAATCTTTTGAACTTCGCCAGATAACTGTCGACTAGGTCCTTTCCATCGACGAACGCAGGCAATTTTGGGGCCTTGTGGTCGCTGATAGCATGTGGAGCGTTTTGCTGTTGCTGGATACGCGCCATTTTTTGCTGGAACTGACGCTCAGCTTCAAGACGCTTCAGCTCGTACTCTTTTTTTCACGCCGACGCTGCTCTTTTCTTTCTTGACGCTGTTGTTCTCGTTCTTCACGCTGACGTTCCTCTTCTTTCTTTTCTTCTCGGCGACGCTGCGCCTCTTGTTCGTACCGCCGACGCTGAGCTTCTATCTCGTCACCTCTACGCTGCTCATCTGTTTCTTCACGCAATATTCTCTCCTGGGACTTGACGTAATCCGTCAGCTGCTTGCCTTTCAGATTCAGTTCAAGTCCTTTCTTCCAGAAGTCAGCCATCTTTATACTTTTCTGGAAAGTTCTTGATTGTGCTGCACCTTTCTAGACTGTCCTAGAACAGCACGCTCTTTGCTGTAGCGCTGATCCTGCCCCAGTGCCCTCGTCGTATGCGACGCAACACCAGAGTGGCTGTTGATGTATACGCTCTTGTGCTGATGATGTAGACGCGACATTCGCTCGTCGCCCTCTATAATACTGGCGATGTAACTCCGAGACTGTCCCTCGACGTAGTCTTGCGTCAGCCAAGTAGTCCCGGTCTGTTGTTCGCTCACGATGCAACTCTTCTGCGACTACACGACCTTGCAGTCAACCCAAAACTTTCGGGGATGTAGTCCCAGTATGTTGGTCCCTCCCGATACAGCTCGTTGGCGTTGACGGTCTCCAGTAACCACCAAAATGTTACACCTTTTATCATTCGTCGTTTTAGCCCCGATGCTTGAATCTTGATATATGTAACTCGAATTCGTTTATCCACGCAGCCCGTTCACTCAACAACAAGGCAGGAGTCGTATAAAGTTTTCCAGCTTTATTCAGCAAACACCAACAACTGCATACAAGATCGCTTTTCGAAAATCAGTACAAAGATCCCTTCTTGAAGCAGACAGTGCATTAATATAGCCTTTCTGCAAATCGAGAGAAACTTCGAACATTCCAGAATGACGCAATAACACCCAAACAAAATAAAAATCGTCACAGGAAATACGCACTGTCTTACGTCATAGAACATTCCTCAGTTTAGAAGAACCCCTTAGCTATTACCCGTAAGATCTGGAAACTTCGATCGATAATAAACAAATGTTTCCAGAAAATTCTCAATGATACTACAACTAAATTGATCGACGAAAACTATCAACATTATACACAACTTTTTCTAGTAACAGCACAAAATCAAATCAAAGGTAAATACGCGCTATCATTTTATGCTTTGCAAAATAAAATGATCGGAACTGTCGTGCGCGTCTCAACCGTAACAATGATGATGATGATGATGATGATGATGATGATGATGATGATGATGATGATGATTATAATGATGATGATGATGATGACGACGACGAAGACGACTTCTTACGCGCACAACTCCACGCTGGCAGCATGCTCAGGGTGCAAAACAGAAAGTGAGTGAGAGAGAGATAGAGAGACTTCAGACTTCAGATTTTAATGCATTTCACTGCCTTGGGCACATAGGCATACCAAGGAAGAGAGGGGAAGGGAGGTCATTCTTTCACCAAACTCTCAAACAGTGGTATTTTCTGAAAATACAACAAATTCAAACTACGCTTACACCAAACTGGACAAAGTTTTTGTAAACATAAAATGGTTACAAATAGAATTAATTTATACAAAAGAAATACATAAATTTAAAAAAAAACTATTGCATGATCAAATAAAAAGAGTGACAACGATAACTATTGGGTGATTCGATAGGGAAAAAATATACAAGTGATTATTATTAGTAACTTTATGAAAATGATTTGTTACATTTTTCAGTTAAGTTTCCATAGTTTTCCGTATATTATTTAATTAATATCAGTTAAATTTCTTTAGTTTTCCGTATATTATTTAATATATTAATTAAATTAATATGTTGCCATATATTACATTGGGGATTGACGTCTGGAGAATATATGAAAGTATTATACAGAAGAAGACAAATTGTTTATAATAAATGAGATGAAATAAGTAATCAGCATTCGTTGCATAATAGAAGTTCATAAAATCAGTGTTGCGTCGACAAGGTTATTCCTTCTTGCTACTGCGTAATGGATGTATTTGCTAAGAGAACGATATCTGCCAGAGTCATAATTTACAAGCAAGTGTGTAACAGACGTTAGGTTGTTTATGAATCTGCTGCGCAGATAATTGTACAATGGACAATCAAAAACAAAACGATGTTCATCTTCCAGTTGACTCTTCCAAGTCACACATCTTTTTTAATGCATTTTCACTATACCTGTGCATATTATTATTAATTGGTAGAACTCCAAATCTAAACTGTGTTAAGGCTTAGCGAAAACAATAAATATCAATATCTATGCATGCACGACTCTTGGTTACATTCTGCTTTAAATGAAAGAAACCATGCATATCTGTCTTTCTCATTAATAGCTGCTTCCCACTCTTTGTCTAAACATATCTTGTAATCTTTCCTTAAACATTCTGAGAAAAGCATTTACGTTACCAACCCCATGTTGCAATCATACGAAATAAAACCCACTAGTTGACAAAATATTTCGAATATCCGACACCCATGTCTGTTTACCATTTGTGTTTAAATTAACTAACATTTCATAAGCTTGCTTTGGCAATCTGTCTTGACCAATTTATAACAGTCTAAGCCAATATCTAAGGCTATGAAAACAGGAGTTAATTTATATTGGAAATCGACCAAGTTCGCTGTAAACCATTTTGATTGGAGTGGAAGCTAGAGCACCTAGATAATGTTTACAAGCAATAAGATGAACTTTTTCTAACGTATCTAATCTATGAGAGAGAGAGAGAGAGAGAGAGAGAGAGAGAGAGAGAGAGAGAGAGAGAGAGAGAGAGAGAGAGAGAGAGAGACAATTTGACAATTTGACGATTTAATGCATAAACGGCCTCTGGCCCATTGCAAACACACGTGCAAACATGCACGGCCATACTCACTTTCACACGCATATTCAAGCGTTGGCAAAAATGTTGCAATTGCAATTGGGAAAAAACTATAATCAATAGATAAATGTTGCTGTTAGGAAATACGTAATTAAGCACAGCAGAATTATAAGAAGGAGCTTTCTGTATACAAACGGTAGCTGTTATTATTACTATTATTATCACCACTATCATTACCACCATTATTATTATTACTATTATTACTACCACTATTATTATTATTATTATTATTATTATTATTATTATTATTATTATTATTATTATTATTATTATTATTATTATCATCACTGTTATTGTTGTTGTTGTTGTTCTTCTTCCTCTTAATCTATTATGTGCTATTTGTTACTTTGATATTCCAGTGATGAATATTCATATCCAAAATTTTCAGAGACACATGTAAGCCATCCGTGATAAAACAACTTTAAGAAGCTAAATTTAAAAAAAATAATATATTTTCTTATCCTAACAAGTTCTTGCGACGCAAAAATGCAAGATGGACATATTTGCTTAATAAACGAACCTTACTTGGGTCTTTCCATCGAAGTAAACAGGTTACTGAGAGAGGTCGACTAGATAGAAACCGGTCTCTAAGGTCAACATACATTGGACATTCATATAAAAACTGGTGTTCATTTTCAACAACAATTTTGCAGAAGGTACAGTTCTTTGATCCACCGTTGTTGTCGTATCTGTGGGTATTGTTGTTGATTGGCAGAACTCCGAAACGGAGCAAAGATAAGGCTACTCTGAAGCAGTAAATATCTATGTCGACAATGTAAGCTTCTTCTGCAAATTCAGTTTTAAATGATCGAAAAACATCATAGCGTTCTCCATCACGAATCGCAGCAAACCATTCTTGTTTATAAATGTCTTGTAGTCTGTTTTTAAATCGTTTCAAAAAAGAATTAATGTTCCCCACACCCTGTTGTAGCCAAACATAGTTGAAACCACAATTACCCAGTACCTGCCGAATATTAGACACCCATGTTTCTTTCCCATTGTTGTCTAAATTTAATAACATGTTGTACGCCTGATTTGGCAGTCTGTCGGGGGTCATTTGTAACAGTCGCAACCAGTACCTTAGAGTTCTTACAGCAGAGTTAACATATAACGGATAACGCTCCAATTCGCCATACACCATCCTATTGGGGGTTCGAACGGGTACACCAAGAAAACGCTTACAGGCAAACAAATGAACTTTTTCTATGTTATCTAATCGATCTAAGCCCCAAATTTCAGAGGAGTACAGCAAAATTGATTGAACTTTAGAATCGAATATTTTAAAGAATATATCTTTCGAGATCTCCTTTAATTTATTTAACAAACAACACAAATTGAACACAGCCTTTTTCCCTTTTCCAACCAAATGATTTGTACCGATCCTATGACTTAGCATGGTGGTAAAAACAAAACCCAAATAGCAATATTCATTGACAACATCCACATTTACTCCATTAAAATTCCATTTCTCAAATTTTGACAAAAATCCTCCCTTCCGAAATACCATAATTTTTGTTTTATCAATATTTACTTCAAGTTTTAAACTGGTACAGCTCTGTCTTAAACAATCAAGTTGATTTTGTAAACCTGCAGGTGTGGCTGCTATCAAAGTTACATCGTCAGCAAACAAAAGGATAAACAGTTCCATTAAACCAGGTAAGAGCTGAATACCATGTCGACCCGAGGCAGATATGTGTTCCGCAAGCTGGTTAATAAATATTGAAAATAAAGTCGGACTCAAAACACATCCTTGACGGACTCCTTTGGGGCAGTCAAAAAACTCAGTGTATCGACTGTCAACTCTTACACATGATTTCAAGGATTCATACATGGACTTAAGAACGTGATAGAATCTGCCACCCACCCCACTGGTCTGTAGAGTTTCGAGCAGCTTAGAGTGGCAAACACTGTCAAATGCTTTTTTGAAGTCTACAAAAGCCACATACAATTTTCGTCCTTTCTTAGCTAATGTGCTCTGAACTAATGAGTGTAGAGTAAAGATGTGATCTATGGTGGAATAATTTTTTCGGAAACCCACTTGATTTTCAACCAATTTATTTTCATTTTCTAACCAATTATACAAACGTTTATTTAAAATGGCTGTGAAACATTTACTAATAGCGCTCAATAAGGATATTCCTCTGTAATTGTCTGCATTATCTTTGGAACCTTTTTTAAATATAGGAACAATAACTGCTTTAGCCCACTGTGATGGATACTGGCCCTTTTAAAAAATTGCATTGAATAGAGAAGTAAGAAAATTGACTGTAATTTGTTTGCCAGCTTTCAACATCTCCGGCAGAATGCCATCTAAGCCACCCGCTTTACCAATTTTTAAATTTTTGATTGCTTTCAATACTTCCTCTTCAGTAATTCTACCATTAAGTATGTCATCATCATCATCATCATCATCACGCGATTGCTCATCTGGTAACATGTCATTATCCTCAGTTTGCGCGAAGAGGTTTTCAAAGTGTTGCTGCCATGTGTTCAAATCAATTCTATTGCTACAGTCAGATTTTTTATCGCACATTAAATTCCTTACTTGGCTCCAAAACTGAGAAGAATTTTTGGTACTAGCTGCCAGAGATGCTGCCTGCTTTTGTCTGAATCCTTTCTTTTTATTTCTAATCATACTTTTGAAAGCCTTTTTAGCAGTTACATATTCTATCCTATCACTATCCTTCCTCGATTTCCTAAATAAATATAACTTTCTTCTTGCAAATAGTTTTAGTTGCTTACATTCAAAGTCAAACCAAACAGCATTCTTGTTCTTTTTGTGCATTGAAATTTTCCTTTTCATGCACTCACCCGCAACACACATGCACTGTACAAAATAGTCTACAGCTTTATCTATGTCGCTATTTAAATTACCAAGCGCTTCAGCAAAATATTTCTGGACATTTGCAGAACTTAAACAGTTAAAGAATTCTTCTTCCTTTTCATTATTCCAGAGGAGCTTTTCAACGAACTCGTCTGGGTTGTCTAGGGGTGTACCATGCAGCTGTGGTTTTACAGATGGAACGTTAATACAAAGTACAACTGGCAAGTGATCAGATTCCAACCTATCTTCAACTGAGAGTGAATTTACATTTAGATGTGAAAACAGAGTTTTAGACATAATATAATAATCAATCAGACTGGAACCAGACTGGCCAACAAATGTACATGCATCATCAAAGCCGTTATCAATAAGGCCATTCAAAATTATACAATCAGTCATGTTACAAAAATCAATGAGCTGATCACCAAACACATTGGTTCCTGAATCTTGGGGAGATCGAGGGAAAACATCAGCATCGGGACTTGCCAAAACATCGAAATCATCAGAATTACCATTGCTGTTTTTAGCTCCAGTGCGGGCATTGAAGTCACCGCACAGCATGAGATAAGTGTCAGCGTGTTTGTCGTAGAGCTCTAGTAGACATTTATCAATCGGTTCTAAACCAAAACCGTTTTGTGATATGTTCCAGAATTTGGAATCATTAGGCGGAAGATAGCAAGCTAGGAGAATTACATCCTTGTCCACATTCATTACGTTTTTATCAAGCTTTAGAACAACAATGTTCTCTACCTCAGTGCCAATTCTATGTACATAGGTTGACAATGATTTTTTAACCAGCACCATCACCCCGCAAGCAAGCCTTCCGTGTTTTGACAACTTATGCGCATCAGCACCATATATTTCGTATTCAGGTAATACATTTATATTAAAATCTGATTTTAAGTGAGTTTCAGTGAGACAAATGATATCGAAAGTAGAAATGTATACAAGAAATGCCGCATTATCCAAATTTTGTGCCAAGCCTCTAATATTATAGATTAGGAATTTCAGGTTATGTATGCTTGTATAATCATCGTTTTCAGTAGTATCATGGGCTCCATTATCATTTATATTATCACTACCTTCACTTGCGTCACTATTATCAATAAAATAATGTTCTTCATCTGCCTCGTTATGTTCGTCTTCACCACCATCATCGACATCACCATCACCAACGACGCTAACATCATTACCGTCAATTTCAGGGGTCAAACTGCCGTCGTGAGCAAAACCATGGCGATGCTGTGCGGTATCCTGGGCCAGGCCGATTACCTAGGTGTTGGTTGTCATGTCAGCATTTGACATCAGTATAGTAGTTGTCTTACCAGCTGTGTCTTTACCAGTCAGGCAGTCTTTAATGCTGGTCTGACGGCCTCCAGTAGGCCTTGGACGGAGACCGCGAGTGTTGTCATGTATAGTTGCCGTGCGTGATTGTTTCCCTGGCGTTACTGCGCGCCCTGCACCTGAACTTGTTTGCTTGTCTGAGCTCGAGTCACGTATGGTGACATTGTCAGCCACAGCGCATGACCCTTGGCACGAATCTTTGTCAGTGGAAGGTTTATATTCTTTTGACAAAGCACTGTCTAGGGTGCCTGCTTGGTTTCCGTCATGGTCTTCGTGAGTGACAGTCTGGAGGTCATGGTTCTCGTCAGTGATTGCACCGTCTTCAGAGTTTAAGTCATTTTCGTTATGATTACCTATGTTCATGTCTCTAGCATCAGCGTTTCCATGAGATACAGAGTCTTTCGTCTGACGTCTTTTTATTTCGTAGCTCTTGTCTGTAGTGTCAGCGTTAACTATATTTCCAGCGTCAATGACTTCGCCGTCCGTGTTCGCTTCCCTATCGTCAGTGTTTTCTTCTAAGTCCTTGTCCCCATTGTAAACGTCAATTTGTGTGTCACTGTTTTCAGCTATTGTGATATCGTCAACGTCGTTCTCTCCGAGATTTTCATCAACATTGTCAGTGTCTTCAATGATGTCATCCATCTCTTCGCTACCTTTGTTCTTGTTCGCGTCAAGTGTATCGTCACAGTTCACTAAAGAGTCCGAGTCAAGTGTGTCTTCGTGTTGACTGTGTTCTGTTCCGGAGGCCTCTGGCTGTCTGGTCTGGTGTTCCTGGTTACCTCCGGTGTTCCTTGCAGTGGAATGTGCAGCAATTGTGGATTTGCCGTGATGGGGCTTCCCCGCGCCGCCCTGATGTCTTCGTGACGATTGTTGAGGAAAGGTGTCGCCTTGAGGTCGCCTAGTGTGTTTTTCTCGTGATCTGACTTGCGCAGCAGCTTCACTGTAGGAACGCTCTCCGGGTACGATTGGCTTATGGGCCTGGATCACGACATTACGTCTGGGCGACTGTCTTGTTCTACAGTCCACATCTTGGGGATGACTCCAATATTCTCCTTGACTTGCAGTAGATCCGTGTGCTGCTTTAGTGTACCCAGCGTAGGCTTCCAAAGCGTGATTGACACCTGGAATGTTGGGATGGGGCCATTGGGCAGATGGAATGATGGGATACGGGAGAGAGAGAGAGAGAGAGAGAGAGAGAGAGAGAGAGAGAGAGAGAGAGAGAGAGAGAGAGAGAGAGAGAGAGAGAGAGAGAGAGAGAGAGAGATGGAACTTCGGAATTTTTGTTTCGCTTCTAATGTGCAAAGTCTAGTGTAGTGTTAATTTTACAAATATCAAATAAAACAGGAATTGAATTTCCACCGATTGTTTTAATCGGCGAGGAAGGAAATCTCTGATGACCCTTTCATTTTGTGTGGTTTACCTTCTTCAACCCTTTGACTTGTATTTGCTTAATATTTATTTTCCCTACAAACCGTCCACGAGGCAGCGATAACATTTGCTGTGTCTCCGCCACGATCCGTGTCGCAAAGTGCAAGATGGTCATTTTTAATTTCTTACTTAATCTGGAAATACAATTCCTGCTGTTTATTATAGTGTAATCCGTTTTCAAAGTCATACTTTCGTTCCTGAGTTAAGCGAGTTTGAAGACGTGTGCATTGCTGTATGACGGCCAACTAGCGCCAAAACCTGAGAATTACAAATATCATGAGATAATTACAAATATCATGGGATAATGGCAATCATCAAGATATAATTACAATATCACTGACAAATTATAAATATCTTCGCGTGATCATGTTTAATTTTCAGTTTTGCAGTTATTCTTCAATAATGGTACAGGATGCAGTCAATATAAAAAATTTCAAAAATAAAAATTCGAATTTCTTCCGTCTTCTAATAGCGATCTTCCTGCCTTTACACCACCTGTTTGAGTGATGTATGTGTATTTGGTGTGTGTGAGGGTAAATGAGACAGATGAGCGTGTATGTTGGTATAGATCGCCGCGCTTTGAGCCTTGGGGAAAGGCGCGTACATAGCATCCTGTATTATTATTATTATTATTATTATTATTATTATTATTATTATTATTATTATTATTATTATTATTTTGGGGCTCTAGCAATCCGCCTGGACATGCGCCAAAACCGAAAATTGTAACTAATACAATCATAATAATTACAATTTTCACCTGTTAATTACAATTTTTACGTGGTCATGCTTAATTCTGAATTAGGCGGCTTACTAGCGCCAAAACGTGCATGTACTTACAGGTATCAATGATAATAGTAATTAACACGTGTTTTGTGTAATTCACATTATGGCGGCCTATTGGCGCCCAAACCTGATAATTACAAATACCATGTGATAATTACAAATAGCAACGACATATTAACAATTAATACGTAAACATTGTAGTTATCAAGCGAAAAATATTTTTTTTGGTTTTGGCTCATTTCCAGATGGATTGCTAGAGCCTAAACTGAAAATTAAACATGATCATGCGAAGATATTTGTACTTTAAAAAAAAAAGATAATTGAAATTATTCCTTGATTTTTGTAATACTCCTATGATATTTATAATTATCATGTTTGGCGCTATGCAGGCGTGGCAAGTACTGATAATAATTAATAAACACTGTGGATTACCGGTATCTCTGTAAATTACACAGAACACGTGTTAATTTCAATTATCTCGTGATAATGGTAACTCTCGGTTTTGGCGCTAGTAGGCCGTCATACTTTTCAGGCAAGACTACTACTGCTACCTGTGCTTCACACAATCCTTCTTACCTCCCCTTTATTGGAATGCTGGACAATGTCTGTTCCCTGTTGGGGTCTAAATAGCTGGGCATGGGGCGTCTTGCAACCCATGTTGTCATAGACTGCCAGCTTTTGTTACAACATAATTATATAGTTAAAAGGGTTGATTTTCCGTGTTTTTGTTCAGAAGGCAAATTTATGTTATTGTTGGCACCTTTCCACTCCAATTTCCACAACTACCCACCCCCTCCACACTCCGCCCTCCAAACACCCACCCTACTCTTTTGCTCTGTGAGCGTGAGCATGTGTGTGCGCGTGTGTGTGTGTGTGTCTGCGCGCGCGCGCGTGTGTGTGTGTGTGTGTGTGTGTGATATTTTATTTACTTACTTAAAATTTATTTACATCCTTCTTAATTTTATGTAATGTTCAATTATGTTGTTTATGCAGCCGAGTGACGGTTGTTCTGGTCACGTGACCTCAGCCAGTCACCATGGATACCTCTACAGGAGCGTCACTATGGAAACTACTATTGGTTTTGATCGTGAAGGCAGCTTGTAAGTATTGACAGCTACAAACCCCACCCAGTGACCTTGGCATTAATACCCAAATGCTTTCAAATTATACATTGGTGGCTACCTTATCGTTCTTATATAGCGCTTTATGGGCTCAAGAACGACTCAAGGCGCTGGACGATTCAGGGTCCAGCTCAAGCCGCCCGAGACACCCACTTCCTGCCATAGGCTTATCGTCTGACGTTCAGGACAACTGAGCTCAACACCCCCGTTGGGGTGCCGGGGCTTTCAGTATAAATAGTATCCCCACTTTCTGGAAATTTAGTGCTTTAAATTCGCACTGTCGCTGTCTTTCTCCTTTGTTCTTTCTCATTCCTGCTCTGTTCTATCAATCTGCTATACTATCGTCTTCTTCGCTAGACCAGTCACCTACCTTTTTTCTTGAAAACTCTTCCGGGACAAGACTCCTTATTTGTGTGTGAGGTCTGTTGGATCAGCTTAGGAATATTGGACGCTTTCTGCCAGGTGGTCACTGGGGCTTCCTATGATGTTATTATTTAGCAATGTAGGCATTTTATATGTATGTGTTTTGTTGATAATTTATAATGATGTTTGTATTCTATTTTATTTTTGTAAACGGGGGTTCGATAAATTAGAGTATAGCCTCATCGTCTTCTGCGTGGGATGTCTTTATTGTAAAGTGACTGCCTGATGGAGAGTATTCAGTTTTACCACTAGGGTTGTTTCAGCAGATCTTTTATGCGGAATGGGGGGTTGTCCGGTCCTGATTTGGCTCGGAAGAGTCCGCTGGACCTAAAGCAATAATCATGTAATGTAATGTAAGGTAATGTAATGTAATGTAATGTAACTGAGCCCAATCCTGGGCGACCGAAGATGGGTAAGAAGGGACCTAGTGTTTGCTGAGAATATTATATATTTATGTAGTAGGCACACTCGACCGTCTAGGACATGAGCGTCAGGATCGTTAAAGCCCGTACCATAGGGTGCATGCGTGCATGAGCACAGACTAGACCTGTTTATACTCTCACCCGAAGGCGTAAAACAAGGGAGGGGTAGGGGTGAGGGGGGAGGATGGGGTAACCCACCACTGACGATATTAAGGTCTCAAGCTTGTGTTGACGCCAGCTAAAGTAAGCCTAGGTACTGAGGAGAAAGCGCACAGCCAGGCAAGTTTTGTTTGGTGAACAGGTAATTGTGCACACATTCTAGCACATACTGTATTTGAGTCCAAACCCTTAAAACAAAATTTACCCTCCAATGGTACATTTTTTCTTAAGAACAATAAATTTTAAAAATCTTAACTTGCTGTTAGAGAACGGTCTATACATAGATTCTAATTATTTTGTCGAGACCAAACTAATGAAAATAACGTAGGGAATCGCGCTATATAGAAGATTTTGATGATGATGATGATGATGATGATGATGATGATGATGATGATGATGATGATGATGTAGACGTTTTCTGAAGCAGCGACGGCTTCTTGGAAGATATGTTCTGCGCAGTCTTAACAGCGTAAGGAAAAATTCCGGGAGACGTCTATGACGGCCCACTAGCGCCAAAACCGAGAGTTACCATTATCACGAGATAAATGAATTTAACACGTGTTCTGTGTAATTTACAGAGATACCGGTATTCCCCAGTGTTAATTAATCAGTATTTGCCACGCCTTCCTAGCGCTTAAATCTAATAATTACAAATATCATGAGATAATTACAAATAGTATAAGAACATTACAATTATCAAGGATTAATTACAATTATCATTGAAAAATGATAGATATCTTCGCATGACCATGTATATTTTTTAGTTTTGGCTCTAGCAATGCGTCTGGAAATGGGCCAAAACCGAAAATTGTAATTTTCACTTGATAATTACAATTTTTACGTAATAATTGTAAATATGTCGTAGATATTTGTAATTATCACATAATATTTGTAATTATCAAGTTTTGGAGCTAGCAGGTGGTCATAATGTGAATCACGCATAACCCGTATTATCACTAATACTTTTAAATGCATGTTTTGGCGCTAGTAAGCCGCCTTAGTCAGAATTATGCAGGATCACGTAAAAATGTTCTTTAACAAGTGAAAATTGTAATTGTTATGTGATAATTACAATTTTCGAGTTTGGCGCATTTCCAGGCGGATTCCTATCCTATCCTGTCCCGTAACCCGGAGGTCGTAGGGGCACCACAGATGATCGTTTAACCAGCATACTCCATCTTTCTCTGTCCTCAGCAGCCCTGGCGGATTGCTATAGCCCAAACTGAAAATTAACCATGATCACGCGAAGATATTAATAATTGTTCAATGATAATTGTAATAATCCCTTGATAATTGTAATGATCTCATTGTAATGATCTCGTGGTATTTGTAAAATCAGGTTTTGGCGCTAGTAGGCCGTCATACCTTCTGCCACCTTTCACGGCTAAACGTTCTCTTCAGTGTTTGGTATATAAGCTTATATATGAGGTATATATGAGTGTGAAACAGTTCACATGGCGACTACACAACGGGAATTCCAGGAAACAGCGCTTTAGGGCCACAACGGTCAACACAGAGACAGTCTGAAAACCTCGGGTAAAAAATCTGTCTTGAAATGCAACTTTTGGCTTCTCTAGGCATAGGTCAAACTGTCTTTTATCTACATGACTGTAGGTCAGCTGTCTTTTTCGAACCTTTG
>JBAHVR010000099.1:27500-42500 GCA_036898135.1 Oncomelania hupensis
CCTCTGCAACCCTCATGGCCTCGCTCAATGTCAAGCCAGTCCATTCTCCAATGTTGTCCTCTTTTTCTGTCTCCTTTTTCTTCTGCATCCTTGCACCGTGCCTTGCAGGATAGTCTTTGCAAGACCTGATGCTCTGATGACGTGGACCTACTATCAGAGTTTCCGTTTCTTCACCACTGTGAGCATGTCATCGTGTTGTCCAAGGGCAGCAGTTGTTTGTGCGATTCTGGAGAGGACTTCCTGTCGGGACCCATTGTCTGATACAATGGCTTCTAAATATTCGAAGCTATGCACTGTGTTGAGGGATTGGCCTTGGGCTTTGATGTCCATGTTGATGCCATTGGTGTTGTTGGTAATAATTTTTGTCTTCTATGCACCTATTTCCATTCCATATTCTCTGGAGGTGGTGTCAAGTCTCTGTACCAGCTGTTCAAGTTCTTGGTCCTCTCCAGCCCATTAATCAATGTCATCCGCAAAACGGAGGTTGGGGATTGCTCTACCCCTTTGCTGACTGTGCCTTCGTGATCTGCAAGGGCATCTGACATGTGCGATCTAGGAAGATGAAGAGTGTTGGAGAGATTAGGCATCCTTGACGCACACCGATTGTTGTTCTAAACCAGTTCCCGATGGCGCTGTTGAGGAGGACTGCACTGGTAGCCTTATCATAAGGCTTTTGATAACTTCAGTGATGTTGAACATACTCATGGTTGGTTGCCCACACAGCTGCATGCCAGACTAGGTCAAACGCTTTCTTGAAGTCTACAAACACATGATATAGACGTTGTTGGTGCTGTAGGTATTTCTCGCAGATTATTCTGAGGTTGAAAATCTGTTCTGTGGAACTTCGTCCTGCAATGAATCTTGTTTGTTCTTCAGCTATAATTTGTTCAGATGCGGGTTTCAACCTGTTGAGGATTATTTTCAGAAGGACCTCGCCGGGATGGCTAATTTTCACACCCCTGAAGGTTAGCCTTTTGGGGAAGAGTGATGACAAGCGACTGGGTCCATGGTATGCCACTCCTCACTCTGCCAGATCTTGTTACAGATAATGTGGCCTTTGTCAGTCGTTGTTTCTCCTAGGCCTTTCCAGCGCAGTTCGCTGATACCTAACATGTTCCATCGATAGTGGTCCAGCTCGTGGGCCGATTCTTCTAATTTTCTTTCCGAAGTTAGGGTCCTGACATTCCAGATTCCTATGACGATGTTGTCTCTCGTGCGGATCTTCCTAAGTTAGCACACTTAAGCCTATCACCTCCGTCCTGGTGGCCAACGGAAGGCGCGGTTCTTGGTGACCCGGGCGACGACCGATCCGGTATGGAGTAAGTGGTTGTTTTCATCATTATGGGCATCATTATTATCATCCTCATTAGTTTTCATCATCATCCTCGTCGTCGTCGTCATCATAATCATCATCATCATCTTCGTCGTCATCATCGTTATCATTATTCAAGTCGTCGTCATCCTCATCCTGATTAATATTTTACCTTACTTTCTCATATATATTTTTGTACGTAAAATTAACAAGGCAGAAATACAAAAATATGCTGCATTGTTTATTTCAAATAAATCGTTGTGTTAGATATATATATATATATATATATATATATATATATATATATATATATATATATATATATATATATATATATATATATATATATATATATATATATATATATATATATAACTTGTATGTTGCGTTTTTCATTTCAGGGGTGTGTTTCACGCACTCAGACTGCGACAGAAATGCAGCCTGTAAGGTTGACAAGTGCGTGTGCAGCGCCGGTTTCCAAGGCGACGGACGCACCTGTGCAGGTAAGCATCGCCCTCACAGTAATCTGCGCTGTTAAAAACCTTACTCGAACGCACTCAGTCCCAGCTCTACCTCAATCACAGCGACAGTCTGTCTCAAAGACAAAGGCGGCATTGAAGAAGCTGCTGAAAGCCTTCCTGTTTGGAGTGCTTTGTTTTCCTACCAATGAGATTGGACGCACAGTACTTGGTAATTTTCGAGAAGGTAGGCTAAACACCTCCACTTCATCAGCATTAACTGCGCGCATGGTATGAGTAATTTTGTTAGTAGTTGGTTTGGCATGGCAGTCTGGTTCATAATATCAAAAACATGTATAGGCCTACTGCTTGGAAATTCAGGTCTTTGTTTCTTGGGTCCTGTTGTGTACGTATAAAAATAATATCCAGGAATTGCAGTTGATCTGCACTGAACTGAAATAAACACAGACTTAGCACAACTCCCGTTGTGTGTTTAGAACACTGTAACTAGGTTAGAAGTGACGTCATTACTGGTCCGGCCACAGGCCAGTGACAGTCTGCATTAAATACTGTACTGGTAACTTTTAAACTTCTGGTGTGTGTGGGTGTGGGTGTGTGTGTGTGTGTGTGTGTGTGTGTGTGTGTGTGTGTGTGTAGGTGGGTGTTAGGGGTTAGAAAGTAGGATGCATGACTTTTATTATTTCATAAGCTACATTCATGTTGTGTACAACTGCTTTTCTGTTCTTTGGGGTGTATTGTTTTAATCCCTGAAGTCTTTTGTGTTTTATTGCTTTTGTGCCGTTGTTTTGATGAAGTGTACGCCGCACACACATTTCCTTGTGTTTTCATGGGGACAATAAAGATTCTGATTCTGATTGTGATTCTGAAGCCCAAAAGACTGAAGCGCAAGACTAAGATTTGTTGACATATGACATATTGTCACGTGACCCGTGAAATTTACGTCAAAGACATAAACAACACAGATCTTACGTACATCTACTCATACATTTTACGAGACCACACCATTTTGCTGAGTTTTTGATGTGTCACTGTTTCTTTTCTTCCACATACAACATATGAAACATGCATATCAATGAGATGAAATCAATGATGTCAACGACACAATGCATGCACACACACACACACACACACACACACACACACACACACACCCACACCCACACACACACTTGCGCAGACACCGTTATTTGGACTTTCCTCTATCGCCACATACGTTCTGTGGACAATGGGTCGCGCTACGACCCCGTTTTTAAGTACTTTAAAGTGTTCTAACCCTAACCCTAACACTAGCCCTAACCCTAGCCCTAACCCTAACCCTTACCCTAACCCTAACCCTCACGGATCATTAAATGGACGTCCCAACAAGGAGGTCTGTCCAAAGAACGTATGCAAACTTGCACTAGTTTGTCCCAATAACGCCGTGTAAACATCCTCACGCACCCCCCCACACACACACGCACACACACACACACACACACAACCGTGTAGAAACGCCGTTGTGATGACTTTCATGAAACTCTCCATACGTTACTTTGATGAAGCTCTTTTTATCTATCTCAGACATCGACGAGTGTGCCACAGGCAAGGCCCAATGTCCTGCGTTCTCCACCTGCAATAACAAGCCTGGCAGCTACAGCTGTTCCTGCAATTCTGGATACCAATTGCAAGGCGCTGCCTGCGTCCGTGAGTAGCCATGCTGATTTCTTTAGCTTTAAAGGCCACCCCGACTGTTGAATCACCACCCCACCCCCCCTTTTTTTTTTTTTTTGGGGGGGGGGTTGTTTTTTGTTGTTTTGTTTCTTTCTCCCACTGTGGGTCTATAATCCCAATACTTTTTAAACGGGCATCGAGCCCTATCCAACCCAGGCTTTTAACATTTTAGTTTGGTCCTGATAGGATTTTTTACGTTTATCCGTCCATTGCCCATGCCCTGCTCCCCTGGCCCAGGTGCCGGCCTTTGTGTCCCCTGTCCTTAGGGTCAAGGACCCACTATCTCAGTCCCTCCCTCTAAGACGTTTTTACATAGCATAGACTCGACCCTGTTTATACAATAGCCTGATTCTGGTCTGTCCGTTATGTAAAGGTATTTATCCCTGCTTGTGACACTAAGCACCCCACCCCGCCCGGTTTTTTGTCGTGGCCTTCCTGCGGTTGCCTCCCTGTCCTCTACGTTTTGCCCATGGTCTGCCCTGGCTCCCTTGTGGCTAACCTGCTCATCTGTCATCTTCCCGAGCCCAATATCCCCCCCCCCCCCCCTGCTACTGTTCCACTCCGCCTCAACTTATTACCTATGCCGGAAGTTGTAGCTGACTTGCGCGCTCCCTCTTCAAGTGGATCTCCCCTATGCATCATTCCATCTTACTTCACCGAATCTCCTATATCCAAGTCCCCTATATGCTTCTAATCTACCTGCCTACCTGCCTACCTGCCTTGATTCCCTTCTGAAACGATTCCCCTCTGAACTGAACTTACTTCCCTCCGGATTCTCCTCTTAACCAATTCTCCTCTGAACGTATTCCCTTTTGAACTGATTGACCTCTACCAACCCTGTAT
This sequence comes from Oncomelania hupensis, assembly GCA_036898135.1. Classification (NCBI taxonomy): domain Eukaryota; kingdom Metazoa; phylum Mollusca; class Gastropoda; order Littorinimorpha; family Pomatiopsidae; genus Oncomelania; species Oncomelania hupensis. Next base: position 31,845 of record JBAHVR010000099.1, read on the forward strand.
GCAGGTCCTATCCTTTCTTCCTCAAGTCAGCCAAAGCAGTAAATACCCCATTTTCCAACTGGCCATGCCCAGTAAACACTCCAAGCTTGTGTGTTTTTGGCCAAATCAGTGCTCCCGATCATAGAGCACACTGCCCAAATGGGAAGTCGTTCTTCAGCGACTTTCAGAAAGGAGTATTCAGCCTCTTTTAGCTCCGAGAGGTCCAGGAAATTTATGACACTAGAGTGCGACTTGTTTTTCGCTGTTTTCATTTTTTTTCTCCCAGACGATCCCAAAAAACAGACATTTTTTGCTATTGGCCTAACTAAGCTTTAATTTTGATGATTGCTTTTAATTGCACGCTTTGAGTATGACAATTTGATTGATTTCTGCATCTTACAGACATTCAACACTTTTGGAAATGCTGGTAATGTATGACGACTACTAGCTCCAAACCCGAAAATTACCATTATCATGAGGTATTTAAAATGAACACTTGTTCTGTGTAATCTACAGAGATACTGGTAATATACAGTGTTAATCAATAATAATCAGTATTTGCCATGCCTTCCTAGCGCCAAAACCTGACAATTATTATTCGATAATTACAAATATCATAGGAATATTACAATTATCAAGGTATAATTACAATCATCATTAAAAAGTTACAAATATCTTCTTGTGATCATGTTTAATTTTCAGTTTTGGCTCTAGCAATCCGTTTGGAAATGGGGCAAAACCGAAAATTGTAATTTTCACTTGATAATTACAATTTGTACGTGTTGATTGTAAATATGTCATTGATATTTGTAATTATCACATGATATTTGTAATTATTAGGTTTTGGCGTTAGTAGGCCGTCATAAAGTGAATTACGCAGAACACGTGTTAATTACTTTTTTCACTGAACCTGTAAATGCTCGTTTTGGCGTTAGTAAGCCGCCTAAGTCAGAATTAAGCATGATCATGTAAAAATTGTAATTATGAAGTGAAAATTGTAATTATTATATGATGATTACAATTTTCGGTTTTGTCGCATTTCCAGTTAGAGCCCAAACTGAAAATTAAACATGATCACGTGAAGAAATTTAAGTTTTCAGTGATAATTGTAGTTATCCATTCATAATTGTAATTTTCCTATGATATTTGTAATTATCTCATGATATTTGTAATTATCAAGTTTTGGCCCTAGTAGGCCATCATAATAATGGCTATTCAGGGTTGATCTTAGTCTGACGGTTGGCACGCGTCATTTCTTCCTTAATCTCCTAACCTGGCGTAATTCATTCGTAAGGTCTAGCTTATCGTTCATTGCCAAAAACGATCTGTGAGGGGCATCATAACCACAGAACGAGCGTGTAACCAGAAACTACTGTGTGCAGCCTTCTACAAGAACTGCGACGAAATCTACCGTGCCAACGGCGGGAGACTAACGGATGGAAAATACACCATCGACTTTGACGGCACAGGACCTACACCAGCTATCGAGGTCTGTTATCCACGATGATGACGACCATGATGACGGTGGAGGTGTTAGTTAGTTATTCATTACTTACAGGGTCCAGCGTACTGCAAGGAGCCGAATCCGGACCACAAAATCAAGACCACAACTTCGCTGAAAGAGGACTCACCCCTGATCCACATAAAAGATCTGCCGAAATAACCCTAGTGGTAACAATGAAGGCACTCCATCAGCCGGTCACTTTACAATAAAGATATCCCACGCAGGGGACGCTGAGGCTATACTCTAATTTATCGAACCCCCGTTTACAAAAAACAAAATAGAATACAAACATCAATATAAAATATCAACAAAACACATACATATAAAATGCCTACATCGCCAAATAATAACATCATAGGAAGCCCTAGTGACCATTTGGCAGAAAGCGTCCAAAATTCCCGAGCTGATCCAACAGACCTCACACACAAATGAGGAGTTTTGTCCCGGAAGAGTTTTCAAGAAAAAAGGTAGATCGCCCAATGATGCCGTGCTGGCATCACACCAGTTAGTCGCCTTTTACGAGACGCCGGGACTCACAGGGCTACATAGCTTGTAGTCTAATAGTGTTCCGAGTGGTTTTGACATCAGTTGCAGTCGGGAGGAGACATAGCTCTTGGTTTCGGTGGGTGCTTGAGTCTGTTGGTCACTCTGAGGGAGTCTGGTCACTCTCAGTCTGACCGGGCGAGTCTTGTAGCTAGGGGCCGTACGTGGTGATGTAGATTCTGGTTGATCTCATTCTTTCCACGGGAGCAGGCGTTCGGGCTTTGATTACACAGACGGTCCCAGAGCTGAGCTGGAAAATCCAGAACTCTGGCTACAATATTATATTCAGATATATATATATATATATGTGAAGCTGGAAAGTAAATTTGAAAGTTGTTGAGTTGAGTTGAGAATTGTATGCAGTTGTTGATGTGTGCTGAATAAAAGTGGAAAACTTCATACGTCGACTTTGTGACTTGTATGCTGATTGAGCAGGCTGTGTGAATAAACGAATCTGAGTTACACAACTATCAGGAATTCAAGCATCGGGGCTGAATCAGATACTGATAGAAAACACCAACATCGAACAGAGTGTAACATTCTTCAATGAAGTGATCGTATTCGTATTCGTATTCGTATTAGATATACTGCTATGGTTTGACCTCTGCAAGGAGTCTACAGCATCAGACACCTGCCATGTTTCCCATAAGCACACTACAATATTTGATTCTTAAGGCGAATCTATGTCTAATAATATGCATAACATATAAGAAACAATAATTGGTTTCTGTAAATACATATAACAGGAACATAATAATACGCGGCAATCAATATAATATGTAAACATAAAAGTACTAGAAAACTACTAGTGTTAACTTACTTCTTGTCTGTGGGAAACGTGAAGCTGCCTCTAGTCTATCACTATCTGGGAGATGGCTGAGTGCTTTTCACTCAAGTCTGCTCCTTTACCCTCATGGTATTACGCGCGCTTCGTGTGTGATTGCGCATTTGTAAAAATTTAAAATGTAACTGTAGATTATAGTCACATGACTCCGAAGCATATATGCGACTACTGGTCACATTATTCTGACACCAGGGAACCAGTTGATGGTAAGGGGAAAATAATATGGTCACATGAAGGCCGATCCGGGATTCGAACCAGGTACCTTTCGGTTACAAATAAGCTGCTCCACCAACTGAGATACCCGGCCCCATGCGCATTTGTCCCGGGGTGTAGGGAAGATATTGCTGTATCTACGTCATCTCCGACCAATCAGCTCGTTCTCGCGAGCTCGTGGGTATATTCTCGGTCCTCTTTGTTCTCTTGTCGTGGGGCCGGGTAGCTCAGTTGGTAAGAGCGTCTTGCTAGTAACCGAAAGGTCGCTGGTTCGAATCCCGGATTGGTCAACATGTGATCATATTATTTTCCCCTTTACCAACAACTGGCCCGCTGGTGTCAGTATAAATCGGTCCAATAGTCACCTATATGCGAAAGTGTCGTGTGACTATAATCTACAAACAACAACAACAACAACAACGTTCTCTTGTCCCGCCTCTTGGACGCTATCTTTTACGTATTGCTCTGCGTTTCAACTTCGAATGTCAAGGGAGAGGTGCAGGGTAGATTTAAGAATGATATGACTCACGTGGCCACTTAGCAGTCCAGTGATGCCGGTCAGAAGTCTAAGTGGGCTAAGTTAAATTCTTTAGTCGAGTTCTCCGTGAGACTATCCGGAGTGAACGTCTCCAGAAGGTTAATTTAATAACTGCGAACATTCCCTTAGAGAGTTGGTAAATTAACATCTGGTTTTGTTCATTACTATCTGTTTATCTCTAAGCTAAGTTACAACATCTTTGTCGTCAACATTTCTGATATTATAAGGATGATGATGATGATGATGATGATGATGATGATGATGATGATGATGATGATGATGATGATGATGATGATGATGATGATGATGATGGTGGTGGTGGTGAAACTATTTAGGTCTGTTGTCTGTACACGATGACACCGATGATGGTGGGGGTGATGATGGTGGGGGTGGTCACTGGTGGTGGTGGTGATGATGATGATGATGATGATGATGATGATGATGATGATGATGATGATGATGATGATGATGATGATGATGATAATGATGATGATTTTATTTATTTGTATAGGTGAATTGCATCACAAAACCAACGTTCGCCATCACGGAGATCAGCCCCAAGACGTCTTTTCCCGCTGTCATTCCTAAAGATGGAGGTGTCGTTGACATCCCGTATCCTGTTGACCTCACGTCCTTTATCAACAATAACCCCGAATGCAAGCAGAAATTGCGGTAAGAAATAAAAACGTCGTTGTTGTTTTCTTTGTCGTTGTTGTTGGTTATGGTGGTTTTGGAGGCTTTTGTTTCGTCGTTAATGTTGTGTTGGTGTCGGTGTTGCTTTAGGTGTTGGTGGTGGTGGGTATTGTACTGGTGGGGATAATCGTGTTGGGTTGTTTTTGTTGTTGGGAATGATTATGGTAGGGATTATGATCTACTTTTTGTTTATGGGCGACCCCCAGAGCCGCTTTAAATTGACTTTAATCTTGAGAGCCTTTCACACTGTGAGCCCTTCGGTACGGTACATGTAATGAAGGTATTAACAGGTGTGTGTGTGTGTGTGTGACTGTGTGTGTGTCTTGCTGTGTGCTGTGTGTGTGGCTGTGTGTGTGTACGTGTGTGTATGTATGTGTGTGTAGGATGGATTGCTCTGATAAGTACGATGGCGGCAAGGTCAAGTATGTGGACGGCAAAAACATCACCAGGACAGGCTTGGGAAGCAGTCAGGACGGAGTGGTAGGTCCTCGCATTTTGCTGTCTCCTCTCTGTTTTGTTTGTGTATCTGTCAATGTCTTGATGGTTATCTCTCCCTCTGTCTGTCTGTCTGTCTCTATATCTCTCTCTCTGTCTCTCTCTGTCTGTCTCTCGCTCGCTGTGCTACACGGCAATTCAGCTGCGATGTTTGCTTTTTGTGTAACTGGAATTGTTTATCCACGCAAGCCGTTCATCCAGTAACAAAGCAGGAGTTGTCGTTATATAGTTTTTTAACTTTATTCAGCAAACAGCTTCAATATCAACAACTGCAAACAAAATCTATTCCCCCCCACCCCACCCCCCAAAAAAAAAAAAAAACTCCTCTAGACAAGCAGACAACGCTACTTACATATAGTCTAGCAAAAATGTACACGAGTGCAGAAAGTTCCAGAATGACGCAATTAACCAATCAAAACAAAACTCGTCACCGGAGTTACTGTCTTAATACGTGATATAACGTTCTACAAGTATTCTTTTCTGGAGGACTTTGCTGGGATGTCTGATGAGGCTGCGGTAGTTTTAACACTCCTGAAGGTTACCCTTTTGGGCAAAGGTGATGACCAGCGACTGAGTCTGTGGTGTAGGCCACTCCCCTATCTGACAGATCTTGTTACAGATAATGGTGAGGGCGTGACTCATCGCTTCTGCTCCTGCTTGAGGCAATTCTGTGGCTATGTTATCCACTCCCGCTGTCTTCCCTTTCTTCAGCGATTGCACTGCTTCCTCAACTTCTTCTCGGAGAATTGGGAGGATTTCTTCTTCTTCTCTGTTCTGGGGACAAGCCAGAACTGATTGGTCTCCGTTTGGTGTGTGGTTGGAAAGGTCAGAGCAGTACTCTGTCCATCTATCCAAGATTTCTTGTTCTTCTGTAAGGCACAAGCCAGACTTGCTTTGGATCGTGGAGACCTTGGACTGTTTAACACTTGTCAGCCGTTTCACAGCCTGGCAGGCCTCCTTGCTATTATTCTTGTTCAGACTGTTCTCTGTTTCATGGCATTGATCTTCAAACCAGTTCTCCTTTGCTTTGCACATGTTTTTCGGATGTCACTGTTGATTTTTTGGTATGCTTCAGCTTCCTGTGAGATGTTCGTTTTCCTTTCCATATCTCTTCCTTTGTCACACTGGTCCACAAGTTCACGTGTGATCCTTGGTTTATTCTTAGGGCGGTGCTTGTCACAGCTGATTTGAAGGTGGTGGTCACGGTGTTGACATCTACTTCACCAGCTCCCAAACTGAGTAGTGGTGCACATTTCCCTCCAATTGTGTCTTGGAATATTTCTGCCGCCTCTGGGTCTTGCAGTTTGTCCAGGTCGAACTTCAGCCTGGTGCACTTTGCTGTGTGTACTCTCTTCAAGTGGAGCCGGATAGACATCATCATGAGATCATGGTCACTTCCGATGTCTGCTCCTGGAAACGTGCGTGTCCTGCCAATGTTGATGCTTGATCTGAAGCGTTTCTTGACCATGATGTAGTCGATGTGGTCGTGATGATCCCCGCTGGGACTGTGCCAGGTCTATCGTCTTGATTTGTTTGTGGGGACCAAGCGTGTTTACCAATATCAGATTGTTGTATCTGGCAAACTCCAACAGTCTCAGACCTCTGTCATTTGTCTCATGGTTGCGATGGGGTCTACATGTGTCTCTCCAGTTATGGTACGAATCTTTACCAACTTTGGCATTCCAGTCGCCTTGCACTATGACTGTGTCCTTCCTCGGAACTTGGCCAAGAATAGCCTGCAGATGTTCATAGAAATCCTCAACTTCGCTGTCGTCATAGTTTGATGTTGGGGCGTAAGCCTAGATGATGGTGATGTTGAAATGAGCTGCTCTCGGACGGATGGTAAAGAGTCTGAGACTTGGCGGCAACCCATGACAGTGGCCAGAATGTCTTTGTTGACCAATAATCCAACGCCGTGTTCGTGCCTGTCATCTCTCTCACTGAAATAAAGCTTGTGGCCTTTGTCGGTAATTGTTTCACCTAGGCCTTTCCAGCGCAGTTCGCTGATAACTAAAATGTTCCATCGACAGTGGTCCAGCTCGTGTGCCAGTTCTTCTAATTTGTCGCAGTTAGGGTTCTGACATTCCAGGTTCCTATGACGATGTTATCTCGCGTGCGGATCTTGCTAAGTTGTCCATCAGTAACCCACTTATCACCTCCATTCTGGTGGCTGACGAAAGGCTGACCCGGACAACGGCTGATGCGGCATGAAGTGAGCGGTTCTTTTCATCTTGGCCAAGAAAGACCTGGCGGGACCCAATCCTCCCTAGGCTGTTGACCACAGCCGAAATCTACGAGTACAGTATGGCGCGACTTGGCCCTGAGCACGTGGTCGTTGAACCTATAGTAGCGTGAGGTTCCTTCGCCTTGGCCGGTGACTTCTGTGTAGAAGACTTTCGCCCAGTGATGCCGTCGCGTCGTGTTGTAGAAGAATTAATTGAGTGTTTGCTTTTGTTCAACCTTATTGACTATCCTATCCTATCATATTTTGTCCCGTAACCCGGAGGTCGTACGGGCACCACAGATGACCGTTTAACCAGCATACTCCATCTTTCTTTGTCCTCATCAGCCCTGATGGCTTCGTTCAATGTCAAACCATTCTCGAATGTTGTCCTCCCAACTCTTTTTCGGTCTCCCTCCTCTTCTAACTCCTTGCACTGTGCCTTGCAGAATAATCTTTGCAAGGCCTGATGATCTGGTGACGTGGCCATACCATCGGAGTTTCCGTTTCTTCACCACTGTGAGCAGGTCATCGTGTTGTCCAATGGCTTGTGTGAGGGTCTGTCGGACTTCGTCGTTGGTGATGTGTTGGGTATAGGAAATGCCCAGAAGTCTTCTGTAGCACCTCATCTCCATGCTTTGTATTCTTCGTTGGAGATCTGCTGTGAGGGTCCATGCTTTGCAAGCATATAGGAAGATGGAGATGACAATGGAGCGCAACAGTCTTACTTTGGAATGTAGACTGATGGTCCTGTCTTTCCAAATGGGCTTCAACCTTGTCAGGGCAGCAGTTGTTTGTGCGATCCTGGAGAGGACTTCCTGTCGGGACCCATTGTCTGATACAGTGGCTCCTAAATATTTGAAGCTATGCACTGTGTTGAGGGATTGGCCTTGGACTTTGATGTCCATGTTGATGCCATTGGTGTTGTTGGTCATCATTTTGGTCTTCTCTGCACTTATTTCCATTCCATAAGCTCTGGAGGTGGTGTCAAGCCTCTGTACCAGCTGTTCAAGTTCTTGTTCCTCTCCAGCCAATCCATCAATGTCATCCGCAAAACGAAGATTGGAGATTGCTCTACCCCCTATGCTGACTGTGCCTTCGTGATCTGCAAGAGCCTCTGACATGATGCACTCTAGGAAGATGTTGAAGAGTGTTGGAGAAAGTAGGCATCCTTGACGCACACCGATTGTTGTTCTGAACCAGTTCCCGATGGCGCTGTTGTGGTATATTTACACACACACACAGGGTGGGCCAATAAAATGTTACCACTTTTTAATTGTACAAACGTTTTTACAATGAGAACGTTTTCGAAAATTGTCTTCACAGAAATGTCACGAAAGCACCAAATTATCATTTGATACCAAAGGTTTTCCGCTTTTTCACTCGTTCTGTACACAGTTTAATAATTGATTATATGCTCAATCCACGCTCCTCTTCTCTGGATTACAGTTGCAAACCGCACATTGAAGTTTGTGATGACATTGCCACACATCTTAAGTGGGATTCTCCGAATTTCCTGACGGATGCTGGTCTTCAAGGTCTCAATGGTCTGGATTGTTGTAGTACACTCTCTCCTTCATGTACCCTTGTAAGAAGTAGTCCGAGGGGGAAAGATCAAGGGAATAGGCAGTCAAGAGTTGTCTGTGCGCCATGAGATAAGACTATCTTCAGAGACAGGAAAGAATTGTTTGAGGAAACCCAGTGAAAACATTGATTATGTTTGGTATCAAATGATAATTTGGAAATATTTGTGAATCAAATTTTCCAGAAAACGTTCTCATTTAAAACACTTATTTACGATTAAAAAGTGGTAATATTTTATTGGCCCACCCTGTATAACATTAGCTATTAATTAATTATGAACTGTTCTCAAAATGTTTGATAATTTATTTTTTAAAACCTGCCTGAGGGTTGTGTTGCTAAAGACATTAAAGAATCAAATTTGTCAAATTATCTCTTTCTTTTTCCGCCTCTCTCTGTTTCTCTATGACGGCGTACTAGCGCCGAAACCTGATAATTACAAATATCATGAGATAATTACAAATATGGGATAATTACAATTATCAAAGAATAATTGCAATTATTATTGAAAAATTATAAATATGTTCGCGTGATCATGTTTAATTTTTAGTTTTGGCTCTAGCAATCCGCATAGTAATGCACTAAAATAGAAAATTGTAATTATCACATAATAATTACAAATTTCACTTCATAATTACAATGTTTACATCACCATACTTTATTTGGACTAAGGCAGCTTACTAGCGCCAAAACGTGTATTTACAGGTATCAGTGATAATAGTAATTAACACGTGTTCTGTTTAATTCACACTTTGACGACCTACTAGCGCCAAAACCTGATAATTACAAATATCATGCGATAATTACAAATATCATTTATAACAATTAACACGTAAAAATTGTAATTATCAAGTGAAAATTAATTTTTTTTATTTTGGCCCATTTTCAGATGGATTGCTAGAGCCCAAACTGAAAATTAAACATGATCATACGGAGATATTTGTAATTTGTCAATGCAAATTGTAATTATCCCTTGATAATTGCAATGTTGCTATGAAATTTGTAATTATTTCATGAAATTTGTAATTATCTCATGACATTTGTAATTATTATGTGTTGGCGCTAGGACGGCGCGGCAAATACTGATAATTATTAATTAACACTGTATCTCTGTAAATTACACAGAACACGTGTTAATTTCTATTATCTCATGATAATGGTAACTCTCGGTTTTGGCGCTAATAGGCCGTCATACTTCTCTGTCTCTGTATATACGAGGTCTCTATCTCTCCCTCTCTCTCTCTCTCTGTCTGCCTCTCTTCTCTCTCTCTCTCTCACTCACTCACTCACTCACTCACTCTACTTCACATTGTGTGGCTGTCTCCCTCTCCCCTCCTCCCCTTCCCCATTTTCTCTCCACCGCCACACCACTTGTTTCTACCTTTCGTGTGTTAATAATGGTCTTTTTTTTTTTTCTCTCTCTCAACTCCCACCCCTCATCTCGCCAGTGTGCATGTGGACAAATAGGTTACTGTACCAATGGCTGCAACTGTGGTTATGGTGTAGCGGGTGTCGACGAAGGTGTTATTTTCGACAAATCCAAGCTGCCCATTCGGAAAATGATCTTCCCACCTTCCTCTGGGACCGCTGGCAACTACTTGGTGGGAAGTGTTCAATGTGCACCCCAATTTTTTGGTCAGTCAACAGTAATGTTTATACAAATTAATGAATACATAAATAAATGAACGAATATAGAAATACATACATTATTACATACATCAATACATTAGCATGGAAGTACATGTAGGTAAGTAGATATATCAATAAATAATTTAATAATTTAATAAACAAATACATAAATAAAATAAATAATTGAATAGGAATAGGTCAATGTAATAAATAGATAAATAATAATACTGAGTATAATTTAAATAATTTAATAAATAAAAAAAATAACATAAATAAAATAAATAATATAAAAAAAAAATAATATAATAAAAATATAAAAATAAATAATAAATAAATAAATTAATACAAATAATATAAATAAAGCAAATAAAAAATAAATTCATAAAATAAAAAATTTAAAAAATGAATAATATATA
>JBAHVR010000099.1:47500-50000 GCA_036898135.1 Oncomelania hupensis
GAATGCTGGCCGACCTTCACCTTGTAGTCGTTGATCCCCACCACGGTCTCCACTTCGTAAGGGCCTTTCCACTGCATCAGCAACTTATTGTGATCAGTAGGTAGCAGCACCAGCACTTTGTTGCCAGGTTTAAACTTCCTGTTCACAGCCCTACGGTCATAGTAGTGCTTTCCACAGTCCTGGGACTTCTTCAGGTTTTCTCTGGCTATCTCGAGAGTCTGCTCCAGCTTCTCCCGTAGCTCAAACACGTACTGGTAGCTGTTCTTCACCTCTGGGGTCTCTACTTCTTTCGTCCACAGTTCTTTTAGGATGTGCATCGGCCCTCGGATGGTTCTTCCGTACAGCAGCTCGAACAGAGAAAAGCCGGTGGACTCCTGCGGTACTTCTCTGTAGGCGAAAAGTAAGGCGTTGATATAGCGATGCCATTGTCTGGGCTGCTCGCTGCACAGTTTCTTCAGGGTGGACTTCAGCGTAGCATTGAACTTCTCGACAAGCCCGTTGCACATCGGATGGTAGGGTGTCGTAGTTAAATGCCGGATGCTCAGCAGTCTGTTGACCTCCTTCATGCAGTCAGAGACGAACTGCGTCCCGAGGTCTGTCAGAATTTCTTCAGGCACTCCAAGTCTACTGAACATGTCCACCAGTGCCTCTGCAACAGTTTCAGTGTCAATCTTCTTCAGAGGCACTGCTTCTGGGTACCGAGTCGCATAGTCCACTAAAGTCAGTACCCACCGATGACCTTCTTCACTCGGAGGTCTTATTTCGCCGATTAAGTCTAAGGCCACCCTCTTGAAAGGTCGGTCAATCAGAGGCATTCTCTGCATAGGCACTTTCGGGACCCTTCCTCGAGGTATGGTTTTCTGGCAAATGTCACACGATCGGCAGAAACGGCTGACGTCCGCATGAAGTCCTGGCCAGTAGAACACCGCCTGGATTCTGTCTGACGTCTTCTTGATGCCTAGGTGACCTCCCATGATTGAGTCATGCGCTACTTCCATCACCTGGCGCCTTAGGGGTAACGGTACCAATACTTGACGTAGTGGTTTCCCTCCGTTGACCCTCGGGTGCTTGAAGATTCGATACAGGATCTTGGCCTTCACCTCAAAGTAGACCGTACCACTGCCTTTGGTCACGTGGTCTTGGCGGTTCCTGTACTTGTTTAAAGTACTATCAGCTTCCTGGAGCTGGATCAGCTTATCTCTGTCCACGATGGCAGCTTTAGAGTTGTCGGCGACTTTCAGTGGTGTAGACGTCTTGTCTCTCTTGGCCTGGGCCCTGGTAGTAACAGCACTGACGATCTCTGGTCGGCAGGGATGAGCCGGAGTAACCACTTTGTCCCATAGTAACTCTGTAAGGTCTCCATCGGGAAACGGCAACGGATCCTCCTCCGCAACTTCGACACGTTGGGTTGAGGCAGGACTCCATTCTGAATCGGGGTCGTCGGGTCGTCTCGCGCCGTCGATATTCCCGATCATCAAATCATACAGCGGCTTCTTCAGGCAAACCGCTTCGACTTCGCCTATGTAGAAAGGTGTGTTGACATGAATCTTCGCAACTGGCGCTTTCAAACATTTGCTGTCGGCCATAAGTGTCCATTTTGAATCGCCAGTGAACTGTTCTTTAGCGATTAGGTCTTCTCTGACGATGACCCCAGTGCAGCCAGAGTCTCTTAAAACAGTCACTTCATGATTTCCGACGCGTCCCTTGGAAACAGGCATGTTCTGGACGGTCACAGCTGCGCTGGCGACGACGGGGATGGATTTTCCGTTGGCAAGGAGGAGTTGGCCATCAGTCATGCACTCTTGCACGTCCGCAGGGGTAGCTGTGCGCTCGGTCTCACTCGGAAGAATGACGCTCCCGCCGCACACCTGATGGTCAGATCTACTGGTTTGCCGTTGATTGGAGAACCGCCTCTGCCGGTTGCCCGCCGCTGCGTTGTCCGTACTGCTCCGCTGTCCGCTACTTTTGTTTTGAGGACAATTAGCCGCCCTGTGGTCTGTAGCGTTGCAGGTGAAACAGCCTCTTGAATGCCCTTCCCTGGGAGGAGGCGTGGAGTCCGTCTGTCTCTGGCTCGTCTGACTCCCCTGGATCTGGTTCCCATGGTTTCCAGTCTTCTTAAATGGTTTCATCGCCTTGGGTGGCCCCAGCGTTTTTCCGTGAGCGAGGAGATATCTTTCGGCAACCTCGGTCACATCATTAAGCGTCTGCAGCTTCTGTAGTTCTAAGTGGGTCGCCAGGTCCTTGTGACAGGCATTGAGGAATTGCTCCTTCACGATCAGGTCATGGAGACTATCGTAAGACTTCCCTTTGCCTGATAGTTCCACCCACTTGTGTAAGTATGACGATAGGCGCTCCACAAATTGCTTTGGTGTCTCGTCTGACAAAGGCCGGCATTCACGGAAGCGTTTACGGTAGCCCTTCTCTGTGAAGCTGTAGCAATGCAGTAGGGCCTCTTTCAAGACGTCATAGTTTTTGGCGTCATCGTTCGACAGTCTGGTGT
>JBAHVR010000100.1:0-176363 GCA_036898135.1 Oncomelania hupensis
CTGTATTTGTCTTTGTTCTAAAAAGATGTGTGTGTGTGTGTTGGGACAGGAGTAGTGTATTTTGTGTTTGAGTGTATTTTCTTCAGCATTATCATGTGCAAAATAAATAGGTAGATGACATGTACCAATAATTTATTATTCAACCAGGCTTAATGACAGGTGTGGAATGAAAACTTCAATTTGATACATAGTTTGGATTGACATTTTGTCAAAATTTTTCAGGTCAGTTATCTTCTTTCTGTTGGAGGCAAAAGTAAAGAAGACTGGTTCGGCATGTTTTGAGACGTGTGATGAAAGGCAGCCTGGCAATATGCTACAACCTGACAGGTGGTGGAAAAAAGGCAACATCATCTTTCAAGGCACTGAAGTTTAAAGAGGTGGTTTATGGTAAGTTGATTTAACTTTTTAGTATGCATTTTAAAACTCCAGCAAAATGTTTTTGATTTTATACCAAAAGCTAACTCATGTAAGTGAACCAGAGTGGATTAGCTCTAAAACATTTTTTGCTTTAGTACCTAAAGCATATATAGAAAAATAGCTCAATATTAATTATAATTATTCTTCCATTAACATATTGACCTCCGCTGGACCCTATAAACAATGACTATCATTGATCTACATTTTGACTGTGCAGATGAGAAGAAAAACTTTAAATTTAGTTATTTATTTATTGTTTCCACCAAGGAACTCGCATTTGAATTTCAGTTGGTTGGTTAGAAACTTTAAGCAAAAATGAATGTATAGATTTCAATGAAATTTTGTTACCAAGTCTAGTATGTTTCATTATTTTATTGTAACATTTCAATATATGTGAGTATATTTCAAGAGAGAATGCCTCATTCTGCTTTGCACTGTTTTTTTTTTAAACCTTAAATTCTTTTTGTTTTTTAAGGTTTTGTTTTGTTTTGTTTTGGTTGCAGCTGCTGTCAGAGTGCGGCTTGAAGATGAACAATTAAGACAAATGCAAGACACTGAGGAACAAGATGACGAGCAAGTTATCCTGGAGGAAGATCAATTTTCTCTATAAAAAATATGTTAACTAAGTATTATGGAGCAAGTGGTCCTTATTTTTTGGCAAATATTATGAAGTTTGTTTCTTGGCTTAGAAGTTAGTTCTTGTTTGATTTTGGCTATTGGGTGCTGATTACAACTTAAAACCCACCTCTTCTTACAAACCTACTGATAATTAAAGGTTTCCTTTTGCCTGCTGTTTGTTATTTGTATTTATAATGTTTTTGTATTAAGCGTTTGAGTGTTAGAGTTTGAATGTGTTTGGGTTTGTTTGAGGAAAAGGACCTTGTAAGAAATGAATTAATAATATTAATATTTTACAGTAAGTGTGAACTGTTTATTGCAATTGTTTGACCTATCTTTATAACTGTATCTGTGTCCTATTATACACCCCATCTCTAAGCACTTTGATCCAAACAACAGGGTAAGCGCTTTTTAAATAACTCTTTTTTTTTTTTTTTGCGTAAATGGCTATTGCAAATAGTATTGATGCAAACATCTCCCCATAAAACTTTTAGTTGTGTGTTTTACTCTTGAAATGAATTTGCAGCAGTATGTCATGTATTCATTTTTTTATTCTCGCTTTGAAAAGCATGACTTTTCTGCCAAACATCTCTGATATTAGGACTTTACTTGTACCTGACCATAATGTTATTATTATTTCAGAGGAGACTGTGACCAAAATGTTTAAGTCTATGAATGTTAACAAAGCACCTGGCCCTGATGGGATTTGCGGTAAAACACTACGTTATTGTGCTGATCAGCTTGGCGCCGTCTTCCAGCCTCTCTTCCAACAGTCTGTCGATTCTGGGAAAATACCATCTCTTTGGAAATTTTCTAATGTTGTCCCATTACCCAAAAGGTCTAACCCTAAACAACCCAACGACTTTAGGCCTGTTGCTCTTACATCTCTTGTGATGAAAACTCTTGAAAAAATTATCAAGGCTCTGGTTTTGAGTGCGACTGAAAAGTTTCTTGACCCGCTGCAGTTTGCTTACCGGGCTGGTAGGGGGGTGGAGGACGCCAAGCTGTTCATCTTAAATACTCTGTACAAGCATCTAGAAAAACCAAAGGCACACGCACGCCTCGTTTTTGCAGATTTTTCTTCTGCATTTAATACCATGCAACCACATATTCTGGCGAAAAGATTGATTGAGGATTTTAGGCTTTCTGACCAACTTGTTTTGTGGATCTTGGATTTTCTGGTTGATAGACAGCAGAGAGTTTGTGTTAATGGTTGTTTTTCTGATATTGCTGTTACATATTCAGGGAGTCCTCAGGGATGTGTGTTATCTCCCCTGCTTTTTATTTTGTACACTGACAGCTGCAGAAGTACCCAAGAGTGTAGGTTTTTAGTTAAATTTTCAGATGACTCTGCCTTGTCTCTTTTTCAGGGCCCGGAAAACGATCATGGTCTTGCCCTTTCTGATTTTGTTAACTGGTGCGATAATAATTTTTTGGAAATGAACGTGTCTAAAACAAAAGAAATGCTTTTTGTTTTAGGACAGTGAAGGATGATGTCCGTCCATGTGTTATTCATGGTGAAGATGTGGAAGTTGTTGACACATATAATTATTTGGGTACAGTTTTTGATAGTCAGCTGAAATTTGATGTCAACACTCACAGTCTTGTCAAACGTGGTCAGCAAAGAATGTATCTTCTTAGGAAACTAAAATCCTTCTCTGTAAACACAAAGATCCTCAGTTTGTTTTACCAGTCTTTTATAGAAAGTTTGCTGACTTTTTCTTTTATCTGTTGGTTTCACGGTCTGACTGTGAAGGATAGGAACAGCCTGAATAGCATAGTCAATGTCTGCTCAAAGATTATTGGAGTTAGGCAGAGAGATCTTTCTTCTTTCTGTGATCAGCAGATCTTACGGAAAACCGGGAGCATCCTTAATAGTCATCAGGAACATTGTTTGAAACCCGAGTTCACACTGTTGCCATCCAGACGCCGATATGCTATGCCCATCTGTAAGGGAAATCGGCGTTCTAAATCTTTTATTCCCAGTGCAATCCGAATTCTTAATAGTACTAACCGCTTTTAGTTTTCGGCACTTTGGGGATCTTATTCGTTATATAGTGAGAGTCTCCCTTTAGTGTCTATGTGTACTGGCTGCACTTTTTAATCAATTTGTTGGATTTTGTTGACTTTTGTGATATCACTTGTGATCTTGATTCGCGTGTGTGTGCTTGTGTGATGTTTTTTAAATTTATGTGTTTGTTTTTTTTTTTTTTTAATTAACTTTTTTTTTTTTTTTTTCTTTTCAAAAATGGTTTATGATACATTTTTTGAGTTTCTTTATGCTGCCTCATAAACTTATAATGTAATTGCCCTTTGGGATGAATAAAGTTGTATTGTATTGTATTGCATTGTATTGTATTGTATGCTACCATAAAATGTTTCTTTTTATATTGATGTGCAAATTGCTATGTTCAGACTATGACGTAACTGTTTTGTCCTGAGATTACCTGTAACTGGACCAGTTTTGAATTGTTTTCTGTCGTCCTGTTTCAGGTCTTATCGGTTCGCTGGACCCTTTAAGCATTGTTTAACTAATCTAAACTGGTCTGCTACATATCCTAATATATATACATACTCTTATATATCATAAATGACTATAGGAAATAGTATTGATGCAAACCTCCAAATAACAATTTTTATTTTGTGTGTGTGTTTTACTCTTGAAACCCACCTCTTCTTACAAACACCCCTTGGGGTCATGAGCAATCTTGCCACTGTAGATTGTTCTAACCTATAAAGGGTACAGTGAAAGCCCCAGTTGAAAACCTGTCTTGCCTTTGTAGGCATGACAAATTAACTGCGGCAACAGTTCCCCCCGTTGGAGTGCCGGGGGTTTCAGTATAAATAGTATCCCCACTTTCTGGAAATTTAGTGCTTTAAATTCCCACTGTCGCTGTCTTCCTCATTTGCTCTTTCCCATTCCCGATCTGTCCTACCACTCTGCTATACTATCTTCTTCTTCGCTAGATCAATGACCTACCTTTTTTCTTGAAAACTCTTCCTGGACAAGACTCCTTGTTTATGTATGAGGTCTGTTGGATCAGCTTGGGAGTGTTGGACGCTTTCTGCCGGGTGGTCACTAGGGCTTCCTATGAATGTACTATTTAGCACTATAGGCATTTTATATGTATGTTTTTTGTTGATGATTTATAATGATGTTTGTATTCTATTTTGTTTTTGTAATCGGGGAGTTCGCGTAGTTGAGGTCAACCCTCAGCCGTCCCTCGCGTGGGATGTCTTTATTGTAAAGTGACTGGCCGGTGGAGGGCATTCAATTTTCCCACTGGGGTTGTTTCAACAGATCTTTTATGCGGATCGGGGGTTGTCCGGTCCTGATTTGGCTCGGAAGAGTCCGCTGGACCTAAAGCAACAATAAATCAATCAATCAATTCTTACAAACTTACTGATAATATAAAGTGTTTTTTTTGTCTGCTGTTTATTTGTATTTATATGTGTTTATAAAAATTATTAAGCATATGCGGTTTGGGCTTGTTTGGGGAAGAGGACTTTACAGTGAGTGAGTGTAACTGTCTATGCGCTCATTGTAAATTTTTTTTGTACCTATCTTTTTAACTGTATCTGTATACACCCCATTCCTAAGTACTTTGATCTAAATAATAGGGAAAGGGCTGTATAAATAACTCATTATTTTTTTTAAAGAATAAATGGCTACTGGAAGTACTATTGATACAAACATCTCCCCAGATCAATTTTAGTTGTGTGCATAATATGTATTTCACTCATGAAATAGAATGAATGTGTGATATTCCTGCTACCATGAAATGTTTCTTTTTGTATTGATTTGCAAATTGCTATGTTCAGGCTATGACATAACCCTATTTTGTACCCCTTGGGGTCATGAGCAATCTTGCCACTGTAGATTGTTCTAACCTATAAAGGGAACAGTGAAAGCCCCAGTTGAAAACCTGTCTTGCCTTTGTAGGCATGACTAATTCACTGCGGCAACAGTTCCCCCCGTTGGAGTGCCGGGGTTTTTAGTATAAATAGTATCCCCACTTTCTGGAAATTTAGTGCTTTAAATTCCCACTGTCGCTGTCTTCCTCATTTGCTACTTCTTGGGGTCATGAGCAATCTTGTCACTGTAGATTGTTCTAACCTATAAAGGGAACAGTGAAAGCCCCAGTTGAAAACCTGTCTTGCCTTTGTAGGCATGACTAATTCACTGCGGCAACAGTTCCCCCCGTTGGAGTGCCGGGGGTTTCAGTATAAATAGTATCCCCACTTTCTGGAAATTTAGTGCTTTAAATTCCCACTGTCGCTGTCTTCATCATTTGCTCTTTCCCATTCCTGATCTGTCCTATCACTCTGCTATACTTTCTTCTTCTTCGCTAGATCAATGACCTACCTTTTTTCTTGAAAACTCTTCCTGGACAAGACTCCTTGTTTGTGTATGAGGTCTGTTGGATCAGCTTGGGAGTGTTGGACGCTTTCTGCCGGGTGGTCACTAGGGCTTCCTATGATTGTATTATTTCGCACTATAGGCATTTTATATGTATGTGTTTAGTTGATGATTTATAGTGATGGTTGTATTCTATTTTGTTTTTGTAACCGGGGTGTTTGCGTAGTTGAGGTCAACCCTCAGCCGTCCCCCGCGTGGGATGTCTTTATTGTAAAGTGATGGCCGGTGGAGGGCATTCAATTTTCCCCCTAGGGTTGTTTCGGCAGATCTTTTATGCGGATCGGGGGTTGTCCGGTCCTGATTTGGCTCGGAAGAGTCCGCTGGACCTAAAGCAACAATCAATCAATCAATCAATCAATCAACCTCATTTGCTCTTTCCCATTCCTGATCTGTCCTATCACTCTGCTATACTTTCTTCTTCTTCGCTCGATCAATGACCTACCTTTTTTCTTGAAAACTCTTCCTGGACAAGACTCCTTGTTTGTGTATGAGGTTTGTTGGATCAGCTTGGGAGTGTTGGACGCTTTCTGCCAGGTGGTCACTAGGGCTTCCTATGATTGTACTATTTCGCACTATAGGCATTTTATATGTATGTGTTTTGTTGATAATTTATAATGATGGTTGTATTCTATTTTGTTTTTGTAACCGGGGTGTTCGCGTAGTTGAGGTTAACCCTCAGCCGTCCCCCGCGTGGGATGTCTTTATTGTAAAGTGACTGGCCGGTGGAGGGCATTCAATTTTCCCACTAGGGTTGTTTCAGCAGATCTTTTATGCGGATCGGGGGTTGTCCGGTCCTGATTTGGCTCGGAAGAGTCCGCTGGACCTAAAGCAACAATAAATCAATCAAACCCTATTTTGTTCTGGGATTACCTGTAAATGGGCCAGTTTTAAATTGTTTTCTGTGGTTTATACTCTCATCCGAAGGAGTAGAAAAATGGGAGTAAAGTGTCTTTCCCAAAGACACAACACAATGGCCCGGCGCTCGAACCCGGGACGTTCAGATCTGCAAGTCGAAGCACTACTTTACAATCACACACCAAATGGAGACCTATCAGCCCTAGCATGTTCCCCGAACAGAGAAGAAGAAAAATCCTCCCCAGTTCTCCGAGAAGAAGATGAGGTAGCAGTGAACTCGATGAAGAAGGGGAAGTCAGCTGGAGTGGACAATATACCCGCAGAAGTGCTTCAAAGAAGAAGAAGGAATGATTGACGCTCTAACCATTATCTGTAACAAGACCTGGCAGAGTAGGGAATGGCCTTCACCATGGATCCAGTCACTTGTCATCACTCTTCCCAAAAAGGGTAACCTTCAGGAGTGTCAAATCTACCGCACCATCAGCCTCATCAGCCATCCCAGCAAGGTCCTCCTGAAAATAATACTCAACAGGTTGAAACCCCAAACTGAACAAATCATAGGTAAAGAACAAGCAGGATTCATGGCAGGGCAAAGTGGTGTTTCTTTCTAAAGGTGCCGCTTTCTTGTGTCACATTGTGTTCATTTGTTATTGCAGGCGGGGACTGAGATTCTTGTTTGGTATGGCAGTGAATACGGCAAAGAGCTGGGCATCTTTCGAGAGGGCGACAAGAGGCGGCGACATTTGGGAACATCAAGTGAGTGCTCTAAACATGTTTATTTATTTATATTTCTTTAATCGTTTTTATTTCATAAAAATCCTCCACTTCGCTGTCTTCATAGTCTGATGTTGGGGCATAGGCCTGGATGATGGTGATGTTGAAAGGGGTTGCTCTCAGACGGATGGTAATGAGTCTACTGGAGACTGGGCGGCAACCCATGACAGTGGCTAGAATGTTCTTGTGGACCAAGAATCCAACGCCGTGTTCGTGCCTGTCATCTCTACCGCTGAAATAGAGCTTGTGGCCTTTGTCAGTCGTTGTTTCACCTAGGCCTTTCCAGCGCAGTTCGCTGATACCTAGAACGTTCCATCGATAGTGGTCCAGCTCGTGGGCCAGTTCTTCTAATTTTCCTTCCGCAGTTAGGGTCCTGACATTCCAGGTTCCTATGACGATGTTGTTTCTTGTGCGGATCTTGCTAATTTGAAAATATGAAAATATACAGGCGGTCCTTGACCAAGTGCCGAAGAAGGACATAGTCATAGTGCAAGGCGACTGGAATGCCAAGGTTGGCCAAGATGCGCACCACAACTGGGGAGACACATGTGGACCCCACTGCAACAACGAGACAAATGACAGGGGTCTGAGGCTATTGGAGTTTGCCAGATACAACAATCTGGTACTGGCAAACACGCTTGGTCTCCACAAAAAATCCAGACGATGGACATGGCACAGTCCCGGCGGGGAACATCACAACCAGATCGACTACATCATGGTCAAGAAACGCTTCAGATCAAGCATCAACATTGGCAGGACACGCACTTTTCCAGGAGCAGACATTGGAAGTGACCACGATCTCGTGATGATGTCTTTCCGGCTTCATTTGAAGAGAGTAAATACAGCAAAGTGCACTAGGCTGAAGTTCGACCTGGACAAACTGCAAGACCCGGAGGTGGCAAAAATATTTCAGGCCACAATTGGAGGGAAATTTGCACCACTGCTTATTTTGGGGGCAGGCGAAGTAGATGTCAACACCATGACCAATACCTTCAACTCAGCTGTAACAGATGCCGCCACTGAGATCCTTGGCAAGCACCGACCAAAGAAGAAGCCGTGGATCACACCTGAACTTTTGGATCTGTGTGATAAACGAAGAGAGTCAAAAAAGAAAAAGAACACCTCACAGGGAGCTGATGTCTACCGAAAAATCAACAATGACATCCGAAAAGGCATGCGCACAGCAAAGGAGAACTGGATAGAAGATCAATGCCAGGAAATAGAGAACAATCTGAACAAGAACAACAGCAAGAAGGCCTACCAGACTGTGAAGCGGCTGACAAGTGTTAAACAGCCCAAAGTCTCCACTATCCAAAGCAAGTCTGGCATATGCCTTACAGAAGAACAAGAAGTCTTGGACAGATGGACAGAGTACTGCTCTGACCTTTACAACCATACACCAAATGGAGACCCATCAGTTCTAGCATGTCCCGAGAGCAGAGAAGAAGAAGAAATCCTCCCAATTCTCCGGGAAGAAGTTGAGGCAGCAGTGCAATCGCTGAAGAAAGGGAAGTCAGCGGGAGTGGACAACATACCAGCGGAACTGCTACAAGCAGGAGGAGAAGCGATGACTGATGCTCTCACCATTATCTGTAACAAGATCTGGCAGAGTGGGGAATGGCCTACACCATGGACCCAGTCGCTTGTCATCACTCTTCCCAAAAAAGGTAACCTTCAGGAGTGTGAAAATTACCGCACCATCAGCCTCATCAGCCATCCCAGCAAGGTCCTCCTGAAAATAATACTCAACAGGTTGAAACCACAAGCTGAACAAATCATAACTGAAGAACAAGCAGGATTCATGGCAGGGCGAAGTACCACTGAACAGATTTTCAACCTCAGAATAATCTGTGAGAAATACCTACAGCACCAACAACATCTATATCATGTGTTCATAGACTTCAAGAAGGCATTTGACCGAGTCTGGCATGCAGCTCTATGGGCAACCATGAAAGTGTACAACATCAGCCCTAAAATTATAGAAGTCATCAAAAGCCTGTATGACAAGGCTACCAGTGCAGTCCTCCATAACAGCGTCATCGGGAACTGGTTCAGAACAACAATCGGTGTGCGTCAAGGATGCCTACTCTCTCCAACACTCTTCAACATCTTCATAGAGCGCATCATTTCAGATGCTCTTTCAGATCACAAAGGCACAGTCAGCATAGGGGGCAGAGCAATCTCCAATCTTCGTTTTGCGGATGATATTGATGGATTGGCTGGAGAGGAACAAGAACTTGAACAGCTTGTACAGAGGCTTGACACCACCTCCAGAGCTTATGGAATGGAAATAAGTGCAAAGAAGACCAAAATGATGACCAACAACACCAATGGCATCAACACGGACATCAAAGTACAAGGCCAATCCCTCAACACAGTGCACAGCTTCAAATATTTAGGAGCCATTGTGTCAGACAATGGGTCTCGACAGGAAGTCCTCTCCAGGATCGCACAAATAACTGCTGCCCTGACAAGGTTGAAGCCCATTTGGAAAGACAGAACCATCAGTCTACATTCCAAAGTAAGACTGCTGCGCTCTCTGGTCATCTCCATCTTCCTATATGCTTGCGAAGCATGGACCCTCACAGCAGATCTCCAACGAAGAATACAAAGCATGGAGATGAGGTGCTACAGAAGACTTCTGTGCATTTCCTATACCCAACACATCACCAACGACGAAGTCCGACAGACCATCACACAAGCCATTGGACAACACGATGACCTGCTCACAGTGGTGAGGAAACGGAAACTCCGATGGTATGGCCACGTCACCAGATCATCAGGCCTTGCAAAGACCATTCTGCAAGGCACAGTGCAAGGAGGTAGAAGAAGGGGGAGACCGAAAAAGAGGTGGGAGGACAACATTCGAGAATGGACTGGTTTGACACTGAGCGAAGCCATGAGGGCTGCTGAGGACAGAGAAAGATGGAGTATGCTGGTTAAACGATCATCTGTGGTGCCCCTACGACCTTCGGGTTATGGGACAGGATAGGAATCGTTTTTATACAGCGCTTTTCCAGCTCAAGAGCTGCTCAAGACGCTGGCCGATACAAGATCTAACTCAAGCAGCCTGGTGCGCCCACTTGAAGCCTTTTGGCACATAGTCTGAAGCCCACACCACTGAGCACACTGACTGGGTATGGGGAGAAGGGACCTAGTGCATGCTGGGTGTATTTGTGTAGCCGACACTCACCCAGAGTTGCCTACCGTCCCGCTGTAGGCGGAATCGTCCCGATTTCAGGTGAAAAAACGAGCTCGATTCCGCCTTTTAAGTTTACGTCCCGCCAAATAAAAATTTTTTTTTTTTTTTTTTTTTTTTTTTTTACCTGGTAGAAGTTTATTTTTAGCGCGTCGGCTGATGCAATATCGGTGGTCTGATCCGGTTTTTGCGCGGACTAATGACGCGCGTACAGTTTCAAACACAGAGTCACGTGACTTTCTTCAGCGCAACCTGCTAGTGTCCCTCCTAATCAAGCCATGTCCCTCTTTTTTGGTGCCAATGTCCCTCTTTCACGTTTTGGGGGGTAGGCATGTCTGCTCACCCGTCTAGGACTGAGCGTCATTATCTTTAAAGTCCATGCGATGGAATGCGTGAGTTCACAGACTAGACCTCAGTTTATACTCTCATTTGAAGGAGTAATTTGTTTTTTATGGTTATTACAGATGATGATGATGATGGCCATTGTGATAATGGTGATGTTGATGGTTATGATGATGATGATGGCGATGATGGTGATGATGATATGGAGTGTCTGCGGGTATAATACTGGTTATGCATTAATGCCAATATGGACAAATTGTTGAGTTTTATTTTTATTTTTAAGATTGATATTGAAACCACACAACTACAATAAGCCACACACAAATCTACACTCATATACATCACTCACTTGAACACTTTCTAACACACATATTGTTACGTTGAAACGCGAAGGATAGTATGGCTGAAGCGTGTACGATAGATCTAATCGTTTTGATTTGCAAAGTATTCAATAATGGAGTTTATTTACCTTTGATTTGAGTTTGCGTTGTGGTTAGAGGAAGCTTTGTATAACGTTGATAATTTTGGTTAGTCGATATTGTTGTAGAATTCTCTGGATCCACTTGTTTACTATCGATCGAAGTTTCGGGATGATTGTCGAAGTTTGAAGGAAGGTTCCGGGTATGTGTGGAGAGATGTATGACGTAAGTCAGTGATGACGATCTTTTATTTGATTGGCTGTAGTGCGTCATTTTAGCCTACCGTATTCGAAATTGTTCTGGAAGAAAAAGAGAGACTATATATTTTATGTGCCGCACTGTTTGAGGGGTTGTGAAGTTATTGTTGATAGTGAAGTTGGAAAGTAAATTTGAGAGTTGAGTTGAGTTGAGAATAGTATGCAGTTGTTGATGTGTGCTGAATAAAAGTGGAAAACTTCATACGTCGACTCTGTGACTTGTATGCTGTTTGGACGGGTTGCGTGGATAAACGAATCTGAGCTACACTCATCAGTACTTCAGCATTGGGGCTGAATCAACACTGATAGAAAAATACCAACATCAAACGGAGTGTAACACACATACTTACTCAAAGACACATGCATGCACTCACAGTAGCACAATGATATCACTCACAGTAGCACAATGATATCACTCACGGAAGCACAATGATATCACTCACTGTAGCATTGTGGCCAAGTGGGCTAAGGCGGGACTAACTTGCCTTGTCCACAGGCCAGAAACCAATGGCGCCTGACAGGTGTGGGTTCGATCCAGCATCTGGGCGTTATGTTTCTCCGAATATTATTTACTTTCGACTCGGGCAACGTCTCGGGGGTTTTCTCCGAGTACTCCGGATTGCTCCCCCAGCAAAATTTCAAAATCACAACTAATGTTAGGGAAATTGGGTTTGGGCGCGCCACAGGCTGCGACTACGCTTTCCCCAGGGGAGGCGGCCCAGAATTTTCCTATGAAAAGGGGACAATAAGGTAAATAAAAAATAAAACATAAAAACAATGATATCACTCATGGTAGCACAATGATATCACTCACGGTAGCACAATGATATCATGGTAGCACAATGATATCACTCACGGTAGCACAATGATATCACTCACAGTAGCACAATATCACTCACAGTAGCACAATGATATAACTCACGGTAGCACAATGATATCACTCAAGGTAGCACAATGATATCACTCCACAACCCATCCACTCTTCGCACCATGACTCTTTGTCATATTTGTAAATGCTCTCTAAAATTTTTCAGAGGAAGCTGATATCAGCAATGATGATACTGACTGTGACTGGACCTTCTCTGGAAGCAGTGACCTTGAGTTCACCGACAGTGAGGAAGGCAAGACGGATACTAAGGTATTGTTTTTAAAATGCAGCGCAATTTATTCTCACTTTTGTGCGTGATTCGTATAGTATATCAATTGTTCAGAGACGGGATTTTTCCGTCAGATGACTGAATTCCGTCAATTTAGGGTTCCCATGGGTCATTCTTGAGATTCGTGCAAATCCGTTGAGAAAAACAAAAGGGTATATTAGGTAGGTGTTACTTTGTTTCTCGCCGTGGGCACTCGTTTCGATCTCGCTTCCCAAAAGGTAAGTCTTCATTTGGTTGTGTTTAAAATTATCCGACTGTATGAATATCAAACCATTTGGGAATCGTCCCAATCGTCCCTCTTTGCTGTTACATTTTATTCGCATTTGGTTGGTTTTGTGTATCAATACATTTGGGAATATTTGTCGGAGAAGAGACGCCATCTTTTCTTTGCGCGGAATGCATCGTCTAAACGAGAAAGACTCAGTTCTTGCCAAGAAAATCGACAAAGACGCTGGAGTCAAGAACAGCTGGAATTTTTCGTGGTTACAAGAGACGCTACAATTGAAGTGGAGGGAGAAGGAGAAAACGAAGTCAGTTGACGTGAAACTTGGTTACACAATTTCAACGAGCCTGGAAAAGCAGTGTGCTCTCTGTGTGAAGATGTCATAAAATACAAAATATTTTCTGTTTATCCTGTGTATACAGTACGGCATCTCTTGAACAAGAAGCTTTCTCCACGCAGCAAGATTGTGTCATCTGCAAAGTCTGTTGGTATAATGTGGACTCATGTAGAGGGAAAAAATGCGCCACCAGCTACATGGAAGCCCAATCATTTTGTCGTGTGTTTGCCAGGGCAGCCTTCAGGTTTAACTGTGGGAAGAACAGTCAAAGTTGGCAGCAAGAGAAAGAACAATGCAGACATCAGGTCTTTCTTGAAGAAATCTAAACTTCAGTAACTTGCTGCATTTCCAGCTTTTCCAGTAAGTGCCCAAAGTGACAGAATAATCAATGTGTAATCAGTAAAATTAGAAGTTCTTGTCCAACATATTAACACTTTAAAGGCACTAGGAGAGGCCAGATTTGTGTCTCAGAATGCAGGAAATGTGTTGGCGGGCGGGGCTCCGCCCCGGACCCCGCTGGGGGAGCTTACAGCGCTCCCCCAGATCCCCTAGACCGCAAGGTGCTTCGGCCCTTCGGCCCTCGCAATGCGTGACTCCCAAAAAAAAGTTTCTGTATTTTTCAACTTTCTGTAGTCTCATGTCTGATTTTTAGTTTGCCATAAAAGTTTCAGTCAATTTGTTAATTTTGTAATCCCATCTCTGATTGTTGCTTGATGATTCAGCTGGGTCATTGAATGCTAAATCGTCATGGAATTTATAGATTATAGTTACAATTATACTAGGAGTCCAATTTCTCCATTGGGGTCACGCTGGTACGTTGTTGGTATTAAAATATAAAGCAACTTCAAATGAAGTTTGTCTTTTGTAAATGATGTTAAGTAATATTTCAATTTGCTTATTTCTAATTGTTTCAGACCATATCAATTAAGATTTTGTTATCTTCTTTGTGTGCTTTAGCAGTATACATCCGCTATCGCCGAAAAGCAGCAACCGGCATCGAGCAACCCAAAAACATCCAAGCTACTTTCGCTGGAGAGGAAATACAAATGCCAGCAATGTTCCTCAGCTTTTGTACAGTTCACAAGTCTCAATATTCACATGATGTCCTACCACAAACAGAAACCCTCAAATGTCTGCATGAATTCAGTTGGTGGGGTTAGTAATATGCTAGAAAAGAGGGAAGAGGACCTGACAGTAAAACTTTTTACCTGTGAGGTGTGTGACACGACTTTTACAACAGCACAGTACTTGATAGCGCACAAAGTAGTTCACTCTGACAGCACCTCGTTAAGTGATGCGAATAAGCTCACTGTCTGTGGCAAGGCTTTCACACAGTTAGGCAAGCTGAAGACACATCAACTTATACACACAGGCAATAAACCTTACAAGCACACTGATAGTGGCAAAGCATTCAGACAGTTAAGCAATGTGAAGGCACATCAACGTACACACACAGGTGATAAACCTTACAAGTGCACTGACTGTGGCAAAGCATTCACAATTTTACATCACTTAAAGTCACATCAACGTACACACACAGGCGAAAAACCTTACACGTGCACTAACTGTGGCAAAGCATTCACAAAGCTATGGCATCTGAAGAAACATCAACGTACACACACAGGTGATAAACCTTACAAGTGCACTGACTGTGGCAAAGCATTCACACGGTTAGACAATCTGCAGACACATCAACGCACACACACAGGTGATAAACCTTACAAGAGCACTGACTGTGGCAAAGCATTTACACGGTTAGAACATCTGAAGACACATCAACGTACACACACAGGTGATAAACCTTACAAGTGCACTGACTGTGGCAAAGCATTCACAATGTCACATCACTTGAAGTCACATCAACGTACATACACAGGTGAAAAACCTTACAAGTGGACTGACTGTGGCAAAGCATTCACACGGTCAGATCATCTGAAGAAACATCAACGTACACACAAAGGTAAAAAACCTTACAAGTGCACTGACTGTGGCAAAGCATTCTCACGATTAGACCATCTGCAGACACATCAGTGTACATACACAGGTGATAAACCTTACAAGTGCACTGACTGTGGCAAAGCATTCACACGGTTAAGCAGTCTGAAGAGACATCAACGTACACACACAGGTGATAAACCTTACAAGTGCACTGACTGTGGCAAAGCATTCACAGATTCAGGTCATCTGAAGAAACATCAACGTACACACACAGGCGATAAACCTTACAAGTGCACTGACTGTGGCAAAGCGTTCGCACGATTAGATTATCTGCAGGAACATCAACGTACACACACAGGTGATAAACCTTACAAGTGCACTGACTGTGGCAAAGCATTCACACAGTTAAGCAGTGTGAAGACACATCAACGTACACACACAGGTGATAAACCTTACAAGTGCACTGACTGTGGCAAAGCATTCACACGGTTAAGCGATCTGAAGAGACATCAACGTACACACACAGGTGATAAACCTTACAAGTGCACTGACTGTGGCAAAGCATTCACAGTGTTATGCAATCTGCAGGAACATCAACGTACACACACAGGTGATAAACCTTACAAGTGCACTGACTGTGGCAAAGCATTCACACGGTTACGCTATATGAAGAAACATCAACGTACACACACAGGTGATAAACCTTACAAGTGTCCTCATTGTCCGGCAGTTTTCAGTGACTCGAAAACTTTCAGTGGACACGCACAAAATCACGCAGACATTTTATAAATAAAGTATGCATCAAGTTATGGCATTGTTAGCTCAGCTGGGATTTTTTTAGGGGAATCAAATTCACTTCCTGACTAAAATAAAGTTTGGGGAAAAAATGATGTAATGAGAGAAGAAAATGATGTCATGAGTGAAGAAAATGATGTCATGAGAGAAGAAAATGATGTCATGAGAGAAGAAAATGATGTCATGAGAGAAGAAAATGATGTCATGAGTGAAGAAAATGATGTCACAGTAAAGAAATGATGTCATAAATGATGAAAAAAAAAAAAAAGACATGTGGGAAGAAAATGATGTCACACCTTCTTTTGCTAAAGACTTAGGTCAATCATTTTTTGTTTTGTTTGTGTTTTGTACACAAATATTGTTTTTTGTACAAAATCAAAATAAATTACTTTCCAGTGATGACATGCATAGCAGTGTGAGTCTGTGTAATCACCCCTCCCCACCCCCTTTCCCTCCAAACTGAAAAAGAAATTTAAAAAAAATTAAAATTTAGATTTTGGCTAATTTGTGAAATGAGTTCTAAATAGTCCAAAAATGATCTCGGGAAAGAAAGTCCCTCCGTCCGTCTGTTTGTCCATCGTCCGTCTGTGCAAAAACTTTAAAGGGGCTAAGTGCTCAGAGGATATTTCAACTATCACAACCAAACTAGGGTCATCAAATGCTAGTCAAGAAATGAAAATTTCTCACAAAATTTCATTTTTTTCCTCAAGGTTATTAATATTGAACTTATGATTTTTTGATGCATGATGGATAATCAATGAGACACACATACTTTGCATATTTGGTCACCCTAACTCCAAGGTCAAGGTCATTGGAGCAGTTCAAAGTTGGTTTGTATAGGTACTTTGAAGTGACCTTGACCCGGTATTTATTATGGAATATCCAAAAAATATACAGAACGTTCCGGAAATACAGATTTTATTTGCCTGTTCCGATAAGCAAATTTCCTTCCAAAAATAAAAAACGAAAGTTGCTGATTTTGCGTGTCAGTCAGAGCACAGGCAGCACATTTCCCTCCCAGTTTGCCGAGGAGTGGCTCTCCACCTCTGTGGAAGTATTCCGAGTTAGTGCACAGGCAAGTTCTCATTCAGAATGGATGCGCGTGTGCAGAGCGGCTTCTGGAAACTTCCAAAAGAGACCCACTAGAAGCGAAGATGGGGTTGTTTCAGCAGATCTTTTTATATGGATCAGGGGTGTGTTCTCTTTCAGCCAAGTTGTGGTCTTGATTTGCGGTCCTGATTCGGCTCTTTGCAGTCCACTGGTCTCTGTAAGCAATGAATAACTAACTAACTAATACCTCCAAATGTACTATAGAAAAACTAGCGATTAATTTAAAAGGACTACCCTGAAAAGTGGCCACATCTTGTGTTGGGCCACAAAAAACCTTTTGATTTTGCACCACAGGCAAAGCGCTCTACTCATTGTCAAGTCCAGACCAAGAAATATATTTTGAGGGAGCTGGAAAGAAGAGGATGATGTTAATGTCCATTTATAACGCGCATGTTTCCATCCATTGTCAAATGCTCGGTGCACGATTACAGGATTAAGTCCCGGCCACACTTGCGTTACGCTTATGAATTCCTTATGTATTTCCTTGCGTACTGGCTAATGTAAAATTTTACAAGGATAGTGCATGTTTGATTTCTTCTGCAAAAATACATAAGAGGACCAATCAAAAGCGAGAGTGTGACATCACGAGTTTAGAGGTCAACCTAAACTCCTCCCATCCGCTTGATGTTTACAAACGCTTTGTCGAGCTAAGGCAGTTGAAATCACTTGTTGCGTGTCGATCTTAGTAAAATTGTTTTATATTATGGTCAAATGGTGAAAGAATAGATTACATCGTCATTATAAAGTGCCTTGTTGTAGTTATTTAGTTATTCATTGTTTATAGGGTCCAGTGGACTGTGAATATAATAGGACTTTTGCTTTAGTTTATTTGATAGCACATGATATGAGTGCATTTGGAGCCAGAGGTCAATGTCATCTCAAGGTCAAGAGCATAGAAAGATCAAAGTCGATATTATTTCACATTTTAATTCCACCATTTCATTTTGCTTTTTTCTGGTCACCCATTTTTATGTTAAATATTGAGCTCCATAAGAATGACTTTGCCCTTCTAGTTTTTCTTTGTGATCAAAAAATAAGTTTACCACTGAATTGGTTTTTCCTTGTTGTAACACTAACAATATCAAAGAAGATTGAATGGTCTTATAGCAAGATTGATCACTTCGTGTTTACTGCAGTGGTGCAGTAGTTTTCTTTGTGTGTGCGTGCAGAATAAATACTAACACATTTCCTATTTGTTGTTGCACACGCGCATGAAAATATTGGAAAGATGTGTAAAGTGGCCATGGACATGAGTCTTTGTTTTTTTCTAGTGCCATTTCTATTATTCTTGTGGTGTTCAAAATAAATTCAGAAAGTTTTATTAATTTTATTAATTTTATTCCCCATTTTAGGACTGGAATATGGGAATTGTCACATCTCGATTGAATAACATTGCACTTGCACACAAAGTGTACTCGTGAGTATTATTCCATCTCGGTGTGACAATTGCTACTCACCATAACGTATTGTAAATATATTATTAAAATACGGTCACACTAACTATATCTGAGTTGTAGAAGCAAATAAATTACTTGCCCTGAATGATAAAATACAATAAAGCAAGATAATTTTTTTTCATAACAAATAATTGATTAAGATATTGAAGCTGTTTACATTTGTACAGATGTTTTAGTTTCTGACTTCAAGATAGGCTTATTTTGAAACTTAAGCATTTTTACATGACGACCTGCCAAAAGTTGAGCACAGGATAAGTTTCTGGAAATTGTTTTATATGAACGTTTACATAAACAATATATGGTGTGTTCTTCTGTGTGTGGACATAGTGGGGATACTTTGGAACATTATTATTGATTAAAGGTCAACATCATTGAAATATAAAATTGAGCACAAAATATCTACATAATAAAAGAAGTCACATGCCAAACAACTTTTTTCCGATAAATGCTGCCTTTTTTTAATATTTAATAAAATCTACTTCGAATAAACTTTTGCACCTTCGAAAAGCCCGCTCACGTGACCACATGGCTCGTGACGTCAACTGCTGGAGACAATATAGAGTCCGATAGTGCCCCCTCTCTACCAGGGGCCGGGTAGCTCAGTTGGTAAGAGCGTCTTGCTAGTAACCGAAAGGTCGGTGGTTCGAATCCCGGATTGGTCAACGTGTGATCATATTATTTTCCCCTTTACCAACAACTGGTGTCAGTATAAATCGGTCCAGTAGTCACCTATATGCGAAAGTGTCGTGTGACTATAATCTACATACAAACAAAAAACTTCTCTACCAAAACGCAGGAAAACGAAGAGCAGTGGATATTGTGCCGTTGGAGGTTGTACAAACAAACAAGCGGATGGGATAACATTGCATAGGTTTCCAAAAAAACGAAGAAGTGCGAAATAATTGGGTGAGATTTGTGCGTCGTCAGCAATTTGCGCAAAACACTTCGCTGAAGACTGCTACCCCCCAAGTGCCACTTTTATGCGGAGCTTTGGGATGAAAACAATACAGACATTAAAGCCTATCTCTGTTCCAACGATCCAAAGCCTCAACAACAGCAACAGTGATTCAAGTTACTAGTAGTAGGCCTACTAGTACTGCTTCAACTTCAACTACAGTCACAGTGGCTACTACACATCCATCGTCTGCTATCACTTGCCGGGTGTCAGGAAAGTCAGAGGAGCTTTTCAGAAAAGGGAACGCAGAAGCGGACGAGGGGGGGTTTCCGGCCCAAAAAAAAAAAAAAAAAGGAAAAGAAAGAAGAAGAAGGAGAGAAAGAGATAGAGAGAATTCAATTATAAAAATAAAAATAAACATAAAATAAATTTATATTTATTTTATTTATTTATTTATTTTTTTATACGAATTTTGGAAACCCCACCCCCCAAAAAAGACTAATTGATCCGCCCCTGAAGAGGTTATGTATTCACGGGTCTAGCTCGTATAATTATTTGTTTATTATTACAATTAGTACTCGGGGGTCGAATTCGTTTCTAACAGAAGAGAGCACTGCTGTAACACGACAGATCGAGTGAAGAAACACTGCTTGTCTCGCTTGTAACTTCTTCGCAATCGGCCATTGTCTACAGCTGCTGACGTCACTGCGAGGGAAGATCAGCGATAGCTGCGTTTTAGAGTATTACTTCCCTTACCCTTAATTACAGGTAGGAAATCCCACTTTCAGTGATCGATATCTATTAAACGATAGAGCTTTGCTTACCGAATTTTTTGCATCTGGTATTATTTAGTAAAGTTCTTTCAGTAGAAACTTTTTGACCGAGCACTGTGGTTGACCTTTAAGGCCATTGTTTATTTAATTTCAGACTGTTTATCATTGACTGGCGTATTTAACTTGAGTTGTCTTTTTGTAGTGTCGCTTGTTCAGCATTGATGCTGTTGCTTTTGTCAAATCAATGTTTTGTAATGTTCCAATTTGGGGAGTGGGGGTTGTTGATGCTAGTACTTAAATAAAAACAAAATATGATTGTGTTATCCTGCATTTCATTGTTTTTGTAGATGTTATTTAGCATTTCATTGTGTTTTTTTTAGATTTTTTGCTTTCTTTATGAATTTTTGTAAAATCACACCTTGTGGACAAACATCTGCCATCGATGTTACTATGAGTATTGTTAACGATGTGTGTCAGGCCTACTTTCTCCTTATGGTGTTTAAGTAGTTGACTGTTCCTTCATGCAAGGAGTGAAGGGGTCTTTGGGGTGGGTAGTGAGTGCGTGAGTGTCCTTTCTCCCACTAAACTAAACTAAAAACTCAACTAGTGAAATAAAGTGTTAAAAATACAAATTCACATTTATTCAATAAAACCTATAATTAACCCCCTTACCTCCCCTCTTCCCCCCCCCCCCCCCCCCACACACAACAAACAAAAGAATGGAACCAAAGACACCATAAAATGAATTTAAAACATAAACAATCTAAAGCAGTAAGTCTCCTCTCTGAAAATCCTTATCGGGAAGAGAGGGGACTATAAACTGATACACACACAACAATCTAATACCTATACAATCAAACCATTGGCATAAATAATAAAAATCACTCTCTCACCTGGTATTTCTGCTAATTAACACATACACATATAATACATACACAACAATAATGAAACACACATATGTACCCCCCCCCCCCCTCCCCTCTGCCCTTGTTGTCCCTGATAATGTTTGTTATACAATGATATGTATAACCACTTTACTCCCTGTGCACTGTCACTGATTAGAAAAAAAAGTCTTGTTGCACAGTTCTTCATTGAATTTCCTTATTTGAAAAAACTTTCTTACCACAGTTTATATGAAGAAAAACACAATTTATAAAGAGTCACTGGATATTGCAATCCGCACTGTTTCTGATGTCTATAAATAAAAATAAACATAAATAAACTGTTTTTTCTAAAGTTATCTAAAATCCGTGGCTTCTACCAAAACTAAAATATCCACTCGTCTAAACGGCCCACTATTTCTTTTGGTTCTCGACTGTCTCTCCCTTCTCTTCCTTCCCCTTTCCTATCACTCGGTGACCCTTCTCTGCATTACGAGACGGTCCTCGGTGTTCAGTTGTACGCTCTGTCGATGATGCAACGGTCAACTAAACAGACGAGCAATGGCAGCAACCTTGACCGCCGCCACCACAGTACCTCGCTGCTTCCAGTGTAGACTACAGCAACAACATCATCAAGTCCATCCTGAAAATAATAAAGATAAAAGCTACTTTTGTAGTATGACTTTTATGTACATATTTACCCTTAAAACAATTTGCCTGCTCACCTCTTCTCCTGAAGAAAAATTTACATGTTTTTTTATATTCACAGTTTTTCCATTTCACAACACTTATACAATTATACAAAATGCACCCATCATACAATTTCTAAAATAGTTAACACACCTTTGTTCCGTTTATATAATTTTTTATATCCCACCTCTCTTTCTCTCTATCTCCTTAGTCTTGCTGACTGCTTTAAATGAACATAATGTTATTTACAACAAATGCATTGTACATAAAAACGTGCCAGATACAATATTAATAATAAATAACATATTTTAATAAAAGTTCAAAGACATACAATTTTACATTCTACATTCCCTTTCATACGTTTTTACTACATTCCCTCCCTAAATAGTTTTTCTCCCCATTCTCTCATTGACGATCGTTAGGGACAGGATTACAGTGGTTGCAGCTCACTTACCGACTTGTGATAAGAGATTTTTCCCTTGAAACATCACATAGAAACGCCCGATGACGCTCTATATACAGGTGAGAGCAACCCAGCTTCTCGATAACCTGCCAGCCTTCCGTGAAGTCCCACTTCGACAACAATACGGTTCCATGGCCTAATGTCTCCCAACCTGGCTTCCTCCCGTCACCTCCACGATTTGTTCGCCCCCAAGTCCTGAGCATAGATTCTTGTCCCGGCCAACTTAAAACACCATTAAATTATTTTTATATTCAAATATTTCGTAACCATTCTTTTTTCTAAAAGCTTGTCTTTATGTGTGTGCTATTAGCGATTCGGGGAAAAAGTTGCTTCCCTTGATCTGTTTTTAGTAATACCATATGTACTATCGAGGATCCACTGTTCGACACCTCTACTCCTTGTGACTATGCGCTCGCCATGAATTCAATTGCAGAAAATGTATAACAATACTTTGCTGCAGGTAATGCACAATATCTATTGTGATCCCCCCGTTGGCGTGCCGGGGGGTTTCAGTATAAATAGTATCCCCACTTTCTGGAAATGTAGTGCTTTAAATTCCCACTGTCGCTGTCTTTCTCCTTTGTTCTTTCTCATTCCTACTCTGTTCTATCAATCTACTATATTATCTTCTTCTTTGCTGGACCCGTCACCTACCTTTTCTCTTGAAAACTCTTCAGAGACAAAACTCCTCATTTGTGTGTGAGGTCTGTTGGATTAGCTTGGGAATATTGGACGCTTTCTGCCCAATGGTCACTGGGGCTTCCTACGATGTTATTATTTGGCAATGTAGTCATTTTATATGTATGTGTTTGTTGATATTTTATAATGATGTTTATATTCTATTTTGTTTTTGTAAACGGGGATTCGATAAATTAAGAGTATAGCCTCAGCGTCTCTTGCGTGGGATGTCTTTATTGTAAAGTGACCGGCTGGTGGAGTGCCTTCAGTGTCACCACGAGGGTTGTTTCGGCAGATCTTTTATGCGGATCAGGGGCGAGTCCTCTTTCAAAGAAATTGTGGTCTTGATTTTGTGGTCCTGATTCGGCTCTTTGCAGTCCGCTGGACCCTGTAAGCAGTGAATAACTAACTATCTATTGTGAGAAGTAATTCCTTTTTTGCAGCCTGAGAATATATTGTTTCAGTCATGCATTGATTGCACATTTGTTAAGTCTGAGGAACTATTTAGAAATACCAGAAAATGTTACCACAGATGGGCTAATTCATGGACTATTTTTTTATTCTGTCGGCCGGTTCTGGAAAGGGCACTATCAGGCGTCCCAAAGGGGTTTTGTGGTTGTGGTGGTTTTCCTGTTTAAAGGTATGCAGATCTGTAAAATTTTTTAATTGCATTGCATTGATTGATAGTCTTGCAGTGTTTTGCAAATTGTGGTTAAAAGAAAAAGAAAGCATTTTGATGGAGAAAAGAAACTTTGTTTTGAACTTCAGATGATAATACTCTGGACCCTGCATTTTGTAGCAACTTGATTGTATTGTTGGAATAACGTTTTATTAACCTTCAAAGAAATTAAATAGGATAAATTGATGCTTAGGGTGTATGAGTAGAAAAGGGATGCTGTTATTTTGATTTTGCAAATGCATTAGAGTAAATGAATTTTTGCATCATGTAAGACATTGCCAGGGCGATTTTTAATCATGCGCAATTGTTGTGAGCCAGTGAGAGCAATGCTGACTTGAAAATGCTGTTGATGCATTTATGAAGTAGAAACGGATGTAGATTGCTTGATGTTAATGTCATGCATAAAACTACCTTTTCATTGACAAGAATAGGGTTTTCGAGTGGATTTATTAATTCCATGGTTGTGACATATGTTGATCAACTAGGCACAAATTATTCTTCTGTCAAGAATATTATTCGGCCAAGCAAAGTCTATAACTGTACTATCACACAAGTAGTATTCAATTGATTAGAGAAGTACTCTATAGTGTGGTTCTGATACTGAGATTGTGTAATCTGGTTGAGGAAAGTAATCGTTTATTGGTTGTGCTCACAATGTTTATTAGGGTGTTTATAATCATCCTATTGGGCAGCTCTAGTATTGATTTGGTGAGAAAAGGCAAAATTACCTTGATAAGAGTTGTCAGAGTATAATGTCAGGTGTTGATACAAATCCAGCATAGCTGGGGCTATATTTAGATTATTTATTGTTAGAATAAATGTATTATCAATGTTCATATCCAGTCAGGCATGGATATATTATGTTTATTGAAGTCACTATTCATATTGGATATAACACACCCACAGACAGTACACTCATACCCACATAACATCCAATCGCGTTAAAAATAACAGTTTATTACATTGCGTGTTAGTAAATAATTATCTTGTATCATCGGATATATGGACATTGATCAGTTGGTTTTATTTTACAGGGAAGACCAATGTCTGGTCAGAGTTTTGTTTTCCATAATTATATTTTTTTTCTGGAGTTCCCCTTTCTGAATAAAAGAGCATGTCACGTCCCAACTGTCTAAACAGCGGTTCGACAATGCGTGCACTTCCACATGAGAAAACCCAACACCTAAATATAATCTAAAAGACAAAACCAGAAGTTGATGATACAATTTCTTTTATTTCACTCACTCATTCATACTCAAAAGTTAACTCCCCTTTTCCCCTTCCCAACCCTTCCAACCCACAACCCACTATTATAACACTGAACTGTACATAAAACAATTAATCACTCAAAATAATAGTGATAATCTAAATCAAAATTGAAAATAAATAGTTGTGTACAGAATATACAAAAGATTTACAACAATTATGGTTGGTTCAGCTTACTATGAACAAGGCAAGGACTACTACTACTAGTAGTCCTTAAAACAAGGTAATAAATGCAAGTTATTGATTTAATCCTTTATATCTCTATCCTTGTTCCACTTAAAGTTTAAATAGCTGATAACAATTCTTTTCCACTACATAGAACAATAAAGAAAACTTTTATTTTTTATACAAAAGAAAATTTGTAGAAAAATATTCAAGCTAGTAACTAATACTGTTTGGCGAAATAATTCCCCCAGACAAAATATACATCACAACAATTTTTTTTTTTTAATCAGTTTATAGTCCCCTCTTTTCCTGATAAGGATTTTCAGAGAGGAGACTCACAACAACGAACGAAAAACGATGCTTAACGTCCTATTGCATGAGCGTTAAGGACGATCACCACGTCGCCACCCTGACAATAATGACCATCATCATCATTTCAAAAATGAGATCCAACGGATCTTCACGATTAATGTCTTGTGTTAGATTAACGTCCCCGGACACGTCAGCGTATAGGGGACTTCTTTCACGATTAACGAACGAACGAAAAACGATGCTTAACGTCCTATTGCATGAGCGTTAAGGACAATAAAATTGGGCTAAAAAGCCCTCATCATACATATTTACCAGACCATTTGGTCTGGCTCTGTTGTTTTTCACGATTAAAGTTACTCTACACAAGTATTCTAATATTTCAAAGTCAAGTGATTATTCCTCAACACTATTTTAATATACTTCAATCTGCTGTAAATCACAAGTTTTCATATATAAATAAATATTTCTTTTACACAAATGTCCTTTGATTGTTATATTAAATTGTTGTGTAAATTCTGGGTGTGTGTGTGTGTTATTTGAGAAAATATAAAACGTTTTACATAACACGAGAAACTCTTTCCTTCGATACAAATGACCTTCCCAAAATTAAATGTTTATTGTCCTTAACGCTCATGCAATAGGACGTTAAGCATCGTTTTTGCGTTTTGCGTTGAAAATTGGAAGGATGTTGTCTTCGAGTTCCTCACATCACATCACCCAGGATTGGAAACGGTACAGTCAGCAATGGAACTGTTTTTGGTACATCTGCAGCCCACATACAAAATACATAACCGTAAAACAACCATATTACATTAAATTGCACAATCTTCTGTCTAACAGTAAGATTGTCTCCCTTACACCGCACGCATTCTTAACACTCTTCCTGTCATTTCCTCTGTCATTACACACATGCAGCTTCATTCTCCTCCCTGTCGTTCTTCGCTATATGACAGCGAATTCTTTCACGCTAACCTACACGTGTTTAATTAATCTATAATTCATCTTAGAAAAAACCTTTTAACTCTCCCTTCACTCTCTTTCCCACTCTGGTATTTATGCATCAAATAAAACGCATGAAACATAAAATTGAACCAAAGAAAATATAATCAATTATCCGTCCACACTCACATCCACTACCCAGCCCCCGAACGATATGGCCAACTGAGAAATTGAAACAGGTGACTTACGATACCAGTGGTAACTCCTCCGGCCTGAAGAAGACACAGACGAACAAACGACGACACAGACACTCAGGCACGGTAAGACAGACAAGGTGAACACAGGCACATGAATGGCGTAGGTGATGTCACAGGACACTTGACATTGTATGTAAACAATTCAAGTTTCGTCGCAAACATACAGCTGATGTTTAAACCGACTTAGGTTTATAAAGTTCAACCTAGCACTCCCACAGTGCTACTTCATAGACCTCCTCTTCCACCGAACCTTCTTTCTCGTTGACAATCCGCAGAGAAAACTTCTTCTCAGTGACTGACACTAACTGACACCTTGAAAATCAGATCCACTATTACTTTTCCGTACACCGGTCTTGTCTACAAAAGCTATGTGAAAAGCTCTCCTCCTACCAAAATAGGTAGTGCACGGAGTTTTTATACGGCTATCTAAGAATGTTCACGAATAGACCTACTTTACTTATAACTCACATTTAGAAACGTTCGCTATTCGAGCACGACTTTCACACATAGCAAATCACATGGCAGCGATCAACCCTCT
Source organism: Oncomelania hupensis (assembly GCA_036898135.1). NCBI lineage: Eukaryota > Metazoa > Mollusca > Gastropoda > Littorinimorpha > Pomatiopsidae > Oncomelania > Oncomelania hupensis. Next base: position 26,855 of record JBAHVR010000100.1, read on the forward strand.
CATAAAAATAGCCAACTAATGTTATCCACACTAGTACGTTCTAGCACGGGCATGACTCACTCGCTACTTTTATTAGTTATAAACTTAATTAATTTATTGCAATACTCTTCCCCTCCTACGGTAACTTTTAACTTCTATGTACAGGCTGATGAATAAATTATATACATAGGCACACGACTGCAAACTGCGTAGCGTGACAGAGCAGCGTTTTATCAATGATTTGAAGTTTTCCATCTATATTCAGTGTTATGCAGTTTCTTCTATAAACTCTACTTCTATACCCTGTCATACTTCTCCAACACAGCTCCCCACCCATCCCCTTACCCCCTCCCCCCTCCCCTGGAACCAAGTAGTAGTACAACATTTGGTTTAAACAAATGTTTTATTGAAGGAAAATACATATCATTACAAACAATGATTTACAGGATAGGCAATAAGTAAGCTTATATAAGCCCACCCTGTATGACAAAATTCTACATAATAATTGACAGGTAACTGATAGTTGCATATAAATAAAAAAGAATACAACAATTTAAAAAATACATTTAAAAAATAGTACATTTGATGTACTGGTTACTTTAATTTTTTAAAAATGACATATTTTCAGTAGTTTTAACTTTTTTCTCCAGGTTATTCATATTAAACCTATGATTCTTCAGTGCATGGTAAATATCAATGAGACACACATACTTTGCAAATTTGGTCAACCTTTCTCCAAGGTCAAGGTCACTGGAGCTGTACAAAGTTGGTTTGTTTTGATTTTTTGAAGTGATATTGACTCTGAACTATGAGAGATATAAAGTTCAAACTTGTTGTATTTGAAGATAACAGCTTGATCTTTCCTATGGGTTACCTTTTTGAGTTGATCTTGAAGGTCAAGGTCATTTTAGGCCTTTAAAAAAGTTTTTAAAACTGTCTTATCATGCAATGAAAAAGCTCTATATTTAACCCATAGTATACAACATTTGGTTATTTGATAATTCTATCCTATCCTGTAACTCGAAAGTCGTTGGGTCACCACTGATGATCTTTTAACCAGAGTATTCCATCTTTCTCTGTCCTCAGCAACCCTCATGGCTTCACTCAGTGTCAAACCAGTACATTCTTGAATGTTGTCCTCCCACTTCTTTTTCTGTCTCCCTCTTCTTCTACCTCTTTGCCCCGTGCCTTGCAGGATGGTCTTTGCAAGGCCTGGTGATCTGGTGACGTGGCCATACCATCGGAGTTTCCGTTTCTTTAACACTGTGAGCAGGTCATCGTGTTGTCCAATGGCTTGTGTGATGGTCTGTCGGACTTCGTTGTTGGTGATGTGCTGGGTATAGGAAATGCCCAGTAGTCTTCTGTAGCACCTCATCTCCATGCTTTGTATTCTTTGTTGTAAACACGAGCGTGAGAGGTCACGTGATGGTCAAGGTCATCCTAAGGTCACTGAATGTCAAGGTCATCCCAAGGTAACTTTTTTATGTGTATAATACAACTTTTGCTGCAGGTTATTTGATCGTGCATGTGTGTATTTATGGGTGGAGGTCAAGGTTCTTGCTCATCACCATCTTTATCCTTCTTATAAAATTGATTCTCCTTTTCCTTCTTACACTTAATGTATTTATTTATCATAGGTCCCGTTCTTTGTAAATACACAAGAAGTATACTTTAAATAACATTACATATACACCGCACGAGAAGTCGTACTTTGTTTGATATTCATTTGTGCCTATTGTACGTGCATCGTCAGCGAGGTAAGAATTGTTATTGTTGAGTATTGAACGTCCCGATTGCTAAACTTAGTCTTTATTATATTTTATTATATATTTTGCAAAGGAGAACGAGCAAAACAATACCATGCAATACAATATAATACAACTTTATTGTCTTATAAAAAAAAAATCCAGAAATTCGCCTTTGGCGCACTGTTCATAAACACAAAACGTAAACAGCGCTGTTTATAAATGACTATAACATATTATACAGATATCAAAAGCTGATTATAAAGCATTCACACAAGGAGGACCTCCTAACCAACACAAAAGCAGAGGCAAGTACCCATTATAAAAGAAAAACAAAGAAGATATATCTATCCTATCCTGTACAATCCCGTAACTCGAAAGTTGTGTGGGCACTACAGATGATCGTTTAACCAGCTTATCCTATCCTATCCTATCCTATCCCGTAACTCGGAAGTCATTGGGGCACCAAAAAAAAAGGACAGTTTGTGTAGCGATGACTAGTCTTTGACTGTTATATAACAGCGATTAAATAAATAGATATGTTTTCTTACTTTCTAAAGTTCGCTTTGGGATCTTCAAATGATATTTCGTGAATTTCGATTTCGGATTAAGGGACGGGAGTGGTGGGCGGAGGGGGGGGGGAGGGGGTGTGGTGTGGGGGCGAGGAGATACTTTTTGTCACCTATGCATGAAAAAACATGTGCGCGTAACAAATATTTGTATTTTTATTGAGACACAAAATTGACATGTTTTGTTTTGTCACTGCACGTATAATGCGTGCTTAGGGATGAAAATCTCATACCACATTTTGGTCTTTGTCTTGTACACTGAAACTTGTCGCGTGCGCAAAATGCAATAAGGCTAGATTTTTTTTTTAAAAAGAAGAAGAAAAAAAAAGGGGGTGGGGTGGGGGCACCACAGATGATCGTTTAACCAGCGTACTCCATCTTTCTCTGTTTTCAGCAACCCTCATGGTTTCGCTCAGTGTCAAGCCAGTCTATTCCCGAATGTTGTCCTCCCACATCTTTTTCGGTCTCCCTCTTTTTTCTCTGTCTTCAGCAGTCCTTATTCTCGACATGTTCTCCCACCTCTTTTTCGGTTTCCCTCTTTTTCTGCCTCCTTGCATTGTGCCTTGCAGGATGGTCTTTGCAAAGCCTGATGCTCTGGTGATGTGGACATACCATAGGATTTTGTTGTATCAATTTTTATTCATCAGATTAACATAAGTTGTTCTGATACCATAGGAGTTTCCGTTTCTTCACCACTGTGAGCATGTCATCGTGTTGTCCAGTGTGTGATGGTCTGTCGGACTTTGTCGTCGGTGATGTGCTGGGTATAGGAAATGCCCAGAAGTCTTCTGTAGCACCTCGATCATCTCCATGCTGTGTATTCTGCGTAATTGTAGGTCTGCGGTGACGGTCCATGTTTGGCAAGAGTAAAGGAAGATAGAGATAACAAGGGAGCACAACAACTTTACCTTGGAATATAGACTGATGGCCGTGTCTTTCCAAATGGGCCTCAACCCTGTCAGGGCAGCAGTTGTTTGTGCGATCCTGGACAGGACTTCCTGTCGGGACCCATTGTCTGATACAATTGCTCCTAACTGTTTTTGTTATTCATTTATGTGCGATCCCATGGCGCTTTTGCCGAATATCGCCTTTTTAACGCCCGTACCATGACAGTCTCTTGCCGGGGGCAGTTTGTTGTGCTTGCTGTGCGATTGCTTATTGTAACCCCCCCCCTCCCCCCCTTTTTTTTTGTATGGCGATGGGTTTAGTTGCCCACCCCGATTTTAATGATCAAACCCGTTTTGCTTTTACCATTTTTATCATGTGGGTTGCGCCCGTGGCCCTCCCTTTATCTCAGTTGTTTTTATCGTGTGTGCGTGTGAGTATGGGTGTGGTGGCTGTTGATTCCCTTTCCCTGGTTATTGTCATTATATTGTCCCTAGTGTTTGTGTGGGTGTGTTGGTGTGTGTGTGTGTGTGTTGTGTTGTGTGTGTGTTTATACAACGGTCAAAACTATTTACCAGAAGCGGAGACCGCGTATACATTCCCAGTCTTTGCTATCAGTAGTAGGCCTACTAGCCCAAGCTCTTTAGACGTCACATGCACGAAGGAAAAGACAACTTGTCTTCGCTTCCGGGCTATATTGTATTATGTCTGGGTAATGGGACAACATGATTCTGTAAGTGTAAGCGCTTCGACAAAGACTGCCGAAGATGGCACTTTACCAGCTGAAAGACTAGAATCCGGTGGGTAGATTTGTTGACAATAGAAATCAATACAAAGCTGCTTATCACCTTGTTCCCCAGAAACCTCAGAGTTCTTGAAACTGAAAGTTATGTTCGACAGACGTTGGACTTGATTTCCATCCATGATGTTGCCTTTGTTGGTCAGCTTCGTGGCGTACGAAGAACCAATTTTTTTAAAAGAAATGTAATTTTGAGACAGTTGCATAGCATTATTCTATCCAGGCTGTACGTGGTGCGCTTGAAAATAAAGTACTCACATCACAATGATACTCAATGTACATTAACTTCCTTCTTTTATTGTTTTGGGCATCCAACCACTGGCTGGGAAGTCTCGTCTTACATACATTCTACCTACGTATGTAGGAGGCCCACGAGTTTACAAAGACGAAACAAAAGACTTCAGAGCTTGTGATTCAACATCGGTCACTTGAAGAAACTTGCAGGATTGGGATGAGCCGCTGCTACGTTGTTTCTTTCAGAAAAGCCAAAAGGGATGAGACTGTGGGGAATTCAACTTATTTATTGGGTGGTCTCGTGTTATTGTTTTGTAAGAACATTGACTGATTCAGCTCACTTTGTAATAAAAGTGCATTATAAATTAGTATTATTATTGCATGATTATTGATTGCTTTTAATTTATTTGTATTTGGTAAGTGCCAGGCAGAGCAGCGCTTTCCGTACCTACTATTCTTACCATTTCATTTAAAAGTTTATGAACTGTGTCACTGTCAGTTTTAACTTTTAGGAGAGAAGAAATCATGTAGGTTGTACTGTAGCTATGTTCACTGTCAGGAAATAGGTTCAGTTAAGCTCTTTTTATTTTTTGTTAGAAATTGCAGGAATAGACAGCCAGTATGTTTCTGATATCAGCAGTAAACAAGTTGCCAGTGGTAAAACAGATGGAACTTGCAGCCAATTTGAGATAAAGGAATAATCAGAAAATGAGTCTGGTAGTGACAAAGAAGGATATGGTTAGTACAATAGTTTATTATTGTGATTGCCATTTCTCGGATAAATCTGTTGTAATGTTTCCCCATGTAACATTTCTTTTGTGAATGAGAACAATAAATCATTGTGTATGATGAAGCTACATTACCCAGTGTTATCTAAAGTGAAGCTTGTGCCAACCAGTGATGCAGAAGGTCATAATTATATGAGTATTGTATGATGATAACTAAACTGTAAAGCATTGACTTGTTCTTACAAAGCGTTTTTTTTTTTTTTGTTGTTTAGAAATTTCAGGAAGAGAAAGCCAACTTGTTTCTCAGATCAGCAGTGAACAGATCGTAACATCAGAAGGAACTTGCTTTTGCAGTTAAGTATTGGCTGAATAACGAATCAGAAATCAAGACAGAGCCTGACATGATGGAGCCACATGACCCAGTGTTGTCCAAAGTAAAGACAGAACCTGAAAGTAACCCAGAAGGATATGGTAAGTGTATTAGTATTTTATTACTTAGTAATAATGTAAAGCTATGGATCGCAATTGACTTAGTGGTTCATGCAGTGCACTCAATGTAAGGCAATAACATTGCAGCCTGTCAAGTGCAGTGGTTCAAACCCCATTGACATCCTGGAGTAAAATAATAATAGTAATAAACTAATATTGGTAAATAAATACATAACATTAAAAACTAAAAATGTACTCGAGACACTGCGCCCCTACTCATTTGGTTGAGAGTATAAACTGAGGTCTAGTCTATGTACACATGCATTCCATCACACTGACTTTAAAGATCCTGATGCTGATGTCCTATTCGGGCGAGTGCAGTATACACAAATACACTAAGCACCTCCTAGGTTCCTTCTCCCCACCCCTGATCGCCCATGATTGTACTCAGTCATCTGAATGTCAGATTATGCACCCAAAGGTTGAAGGTGGGCATCCCAGGCGGCTTGAGTTAGATCCAGTACTTTGAGCAGTTTTTGAACTGGAAAAGCACTGTACAGTGAAGTGTGGACATGTTGTTATGCTTATTGTTATCATCTGTGGGTTTGAACTTGTATCAGTATTTAACATTACATTCTCTTGTTCTAATTAATTAATTTGTTTATATTTTACACAAGAGTTATTGTATTTTGGCTGTTGTAGTGAATTTTTAATCAGTCGATGTTTAAAAGTTTCAAGCAAATGTCTGTTTATATCTGTCCTTGGTTTTACTTTAAACAAATGTTAATAAATTAAAAAAAAAAAGTGTAGATCTTAAGCACAGGTGTTTGTTGTATTTATCTCTTCAGTCGTTATGAATGATGTTGCTTTGTTTAGAAATTGCAGGAAGACAAAATGTTTGTTACACCAGCAGTGAACACATTGTAACACCTGAAGGAACTTGCACTTGCAGCAAGTCTGAGGTGAAGGAAGAATCAGAAATCAAGACAGAGCCTGACATGATGGAACCACATGACCCAGTGTTGTACAAGGTGAAGACAGAACCTGAAAACACAGAAGGATGTGGTAAGTGTATTAGTATTGTATACTTAGTAATAATTGTCACATTATTATCTATATTGTGATTGTATCTGAGCTGCTTTACAGTTTCACCTTTCTAGATCTAAAATATAGAACAGGCTTTGAGAGTAGTTACATGCCATGATCAGCCATGTGTGCAAGGGTGCAATTCCATGAGGGGCATGACATTTGTTTATGTGTGGTAACCTTTCCTGGTATGAAACCCATAATAATGGAGACTTGAGAAATAAACCTGCTCTTTAGTTTTAAAAATAAAAAAAATAGATAAACAATATAAAGATTAATAATAATAATAATAATAGATGCTATACTTGCCGTATTCCTAAATTATATTTGAAGCACCAACATAATACTCATCTGCTATCCACACCCCTTCATATACAACAAACGCTCTTTCATCTCTACGTCATGTGGTGTAAAGAAAAAGGGCTATTCAAGACGGAAAGAAAAACTAATTTTTATTGTTGGATACAAATAAAACAGGTTGACTGCATCCAAACCTATTATTGAAGGGAGTGAGGAAACTGAAGTACCAGGTGAAACCCCTCAGTGACCTGGAAAAGTCTTGTGTCTAAGTTACATAAGTTTAACCCCTGCCTGTTTGAACCCATGGCCTTTGGTATAGAAAACCAATCCTAAGCAACTGCGCTATCTCTATCAACCACTTACCCATGACCTATTTGCTGATTTTGTTGTTGCAGAAAGCAGTGGCTCATTGGAAAAGATGGTGTGGGTGAAGACAGAAAGATGGATCGAGACAATCCCAATGGAGTCTGAGGTAATAATTGAGCTTGACATTTCTTTTACAAATCTTCAATTCTGTATTGTACAGTATTTCAAATGTACTGTAGTTGTTGTAAATTAACATATCCTCTTAATTTGTAAACTGAAGTAGCCTTATTTTAAACATTAAGAAACTCAACCTATTCTTGCTGTGATAATGATATAATAAAAATGATGATAATAATAATAGTAATGATTATGATATGTTACTTATTTTGAATTTTATATACATTGGATCAAAGTACAGTGTCATGCTTTAGTGAGTTACAAGTGTAAAATACATTTGCATTTGGGTGATGTCTGTTAATTTAGGAAATGTGCAGCACATTTCTGAGTGTAGTTTGACTTCAGTCTCATGTTCTTATTGATGAAGTAGGAACACTAAAGAGTAGCCCAGTTGATAATGAGCTGGTTTCCTTTGCCACAAGTCGCGGGTTCAAACCTCACAGGTGACGAACTTACTTGACTTAGGTACGAGAATTTCTTGGGTCCTGTTTTGTTTGCGCTTTATACCACTCCACTATCCTTTGTCATCAAGCACCACTCCGTCGATCTTCACCTTTTTGCTGGTGATGCACAACTTCAAAAATCTGCGAAACCTTGAGACATTGACTCTGTGATGGACACACTAGGTGACTACTACTGATATTAAGACATGGATGACAAACTACAAGCTCAGACTGAAGGACGACAAGACAGAAGCTCTCCTTTTTGTCCAGTTCAACTCCTATCTCTGCCCCTTCTCTTACCATCGGATCTTCCATTGTTCTCTATTCTGACAAGACCAGAAATTTAGGAGTTATCCATGATTCTGAGCTCTCAATGAATATCACATTTTTAAAGTATGCCAAATGTGCTATTTTGAATTAAGGTGAATCAGTTCAATCCGTCGCTTCCTCACTGTAGATGCCACAAAAACACTAGTTACTTCTTGTGTACTGTCCAGAATAGACTATTGCAACTCTTTACTTATTGGCTGCAATGACTCTACCCTAGCACCCCTTCAAAAAGTTCAGAACGCTGCTGCAAGGCTAGTTTTCCAGTCAAATTGAAAAACAACCATGCACCCCTCTCGAGCAAACTTCGCTGGTTTCCTGTTCTAGAACGCGTTAAGTATAAAGCAGCCTGTATTTGCTATATTATTATTACTGGATCAGCTCCTGAATATCTGAATGAGTTAGTCATCTGTACAGTCCTTTTCACACCTTTCACTCTTGGAGCAATACTCCACTCTTCCGCCAAGGCCGCTACAAACGGAAATCACATGGTCTCCGCTCTTTTTTCTGTCTATGGACCTCAGCTCTGGAACTCTCTTCCCTCCGATGTCAGACACTCTCCTTCAATTCAAAGTTTTACAAGCAACATGAAAACCTTTCTCTTTCAGCAGCACTTTACATAATTTACATTCTTACTTCATTTAGTATTCATGTTTTGTGTGTGTGTTGTGTTTCTGTGTGTGTGCATGCGTTTGTATGCTATATATTATATATAAAACATGAATGTATGATTAGTTGAATGCTGGTGTGTGCGCGCCTAGATCCGCGGGGTAGGCGCCTTACAAATGCTAATTATTATTATCATTATTTACAGGGTGGGCCATAAAAAGTGTCCACATTATATTGTGCAATAACTGAGATAGAAATTAATATTTTACAACATGTTTTATTCCACGTAGACAACAATGTTAAAGGTTTTGTTCAAACTAATCTTAGCAAAATCTGTGCATTTTCAGTCACAGAATCAATAGTTCATGATGTGCTCAATCCATGCTCCGCGTTGTTGAATAACAGCTGCCAGCCGAACGTTGAAGTTGTCCACAACTCTCTGTGACTCTGAAAATGCACAGATTTTGCTAAGATTAGTTTGAACAAAACCTTTAACATTGTTGTCTACATGGAATAAAACATGTTGTAAAATATTAATTTCTATCTCAGTTATTGCACAATAAAATGTGGACACTTTTTATGGCCCACCCTGTAATTTGCCTTGTCCACAGGCCAGAAACCAATGATGCCTGACAGGTGTGGGATCGATCCCTCCTTTGGAAGTTATGATATTATTTATTTTAATTTGGCCAATGACTCGTGGGGTTTTCTCCGGGTTTGCTCACACAGCAAAATTACAAAACCACAACTAATATTAGATAGGTTGGGTTTGGGGCCGTGCCACAGGCTGTGACTACAGCACGCCTTCCTCAAGGGGAGGCGGCCCAGAATTTCCCAATAAAAATGGACAATAAAGTGTCAACACTCCTCCCCAACCCCCCCTCCCATCCTCCTACCCCCAAATTACATTAATTAATATATCTCTATATATACATATGTGTAAGATTTGTAATACAGCTTTCACTATTGTATTTAATTTGAAATGACACATGTTGGTACATACATGTGGGGAGTGGCAGCATACAGTTTTCTCTGAACCCTCACCCCACAAAGCCATTCCCCATCCAGTAATCAGAATTCTATATGAGCTAGATTTTTGTGTCTAGGACAAACGTATTCTCAAACGATTTGGGCAAATTCTAGTTTGATTGTAAATCAGCGCCATTTTTTCTAATTTTTAGGAAACTCCGGACTTTAGCAACCTTGATTTACCAAGCTCAATTGAGGAGTTTTTCACAAAAAAGAAGTGGGGGTCCATAAGCGAAATGGAGAAAACTCGCTACCGGTCCATCAGTGAGAACTACGAAATAATGAAGAAGTTTGGTAAGCAACACCATAATTAGTCTGCGGTTGCTTTGACTTTGTGCATCTGTACTCATTGAAATTAAAATCTCTTATATACCCATGAAGAGTTTTCATACTGGAAACTCAATCCTAAACCTATTTCTATTTTAATTTTGTGGTAAAGTGTTCTTAAATTTTGAATATTCAACATCGATATTTGACTTCATTTAATAAGTTTTAAGCCTTACTGTTTTGCATGAGGGTAGTGCATGTTTTTCAAATGTGGTCTTTATTTATGTTTAAATGGTTTTCAATAGAAATTATCATTGCGATGCTTGACTGTGCTAGTAGATTTTATATACTGTTTACAATATCATGTATTATAATCCCATCCCATGTGCTTTGTGATACCCCATGATAACAAGACGTGCAACTGCTTGACTCAATTGTGATGTGTGTGTTTTGGTTCATGGAATTTCATACCAAAGTTTTGTGTGTGAGGGAGAGAGAGACAGAGGGAGAGAGTTTGATTAATGTTTATGATGAGTGTGATGTGCATGAAAGCAGATTATTGTGTAGTCTTAATGTGTATATGGATTTAAAATGTGATTCTGTGTCTACTGTAATTCCTTTTGGGTTAATGAAGTTTTATGTGTTGTTTTGTATTGGAACAGGTCCTCCAGCAAGTGTACCAGAATTCATGCAACACAAGCGCGCCAGAAGACTTCAGTTTCGAGACTTGTCCGAATCTGAGTCTGACGAAGAGTGGCGACCAAAACCTAAACGCAAACACGGTGAGTATTCTTCTTTCATTAATCTGCCAACTTCATCGTTCTGAAGGTACTGCAGATTTGAGGGGTTGATGCAATGGCGCTTGTTTGTAAGTCTGTTTGAGTTTGTGCTGCCCAGATGAAACAGCCTTGGGGGGAAAAAGGGGGAGAGTATGAGGGGGCAGGGGAGAGAGGGAAATGGGGGGCGGGTTAGATCTGGGATTTGAAGGCTTCCAGCGAGGTGCTGAGGACCGCATCTACCGGGAGCGGGTTCCACTCTGCAATTGTGCGGGGGGGAAAAGGTCTGCTTTCTGTATTGGGTTCTGCAGGAAGGAAGCTGGTAGTGCTCTGGGTGGACGTGACGGGTCTGTTTGGCAGGAGGGGTGGGTGTGGGTTTTCTTGAAGATGTGATGGTTATGAGGCCATAATGGTACTTGTAAAAAGTGATGAGGCGGGCTTGACGGCGGCGGTCCTGCAGGCTTGGCCATTGCAGTCCCTCCAGCATAGCGTCCACACTTGATGTTTGCCGATGGCGATTGACCACCCAGCGGGCTGCTCTGTGCTGAACTGCCTCAATCCGCCTGATGTCTTTGTCTGTGGTAGGATCCCACACGGGACTCGCATACTCCAGGAGCGGGGGCGGACCAGTGTGAAGTGTGCTCGCTGTTTGAGCGACTGTGAACCTACTCGCAGGTTCCTTCTGAGGAAGCCGAGAACTTTGTTTGCCTTGTTGATGATGTTGTTGATGTGACTGTCCCACAGAAGGTCGCTCTTGATGGTTACACCAAGGTATTTTGCCTTCTTGACAGCGCTGAGTGTGTGGCCATGGAGGTGGTATGCGCTTTGAAGCGGTTTCCTCTTCCTGGTTATTTGGAGTGTCAAACACTTATCCGGGTGGAAGGACATCAGCCACGTTTGCTCCCACTCAGCAAGCCGGTCCAAGTCAGCTTGCAGAACACGTTGGTCATCTTCGGTGCTGACTGTCTTGTGGCACAGTGTATCATCTGCGAAAAGGCGAGCCTCTGCGGACAGTCCATCGGGGAGGTCGTTGATATATAGTAGGAAAAGACTGGGGCCCAGGACGGAGCCTTGTGGCACACCGGATTCTACGGGGATTGGTTCGGATGTGGCGCCATCGACGACCACGCGTTGCTGCCGGTCAGTAAGAAACAGTATTTGATTATACCTAAGTGTTGGGTCATCAAGTTTATAATAGATTAATAGATATATATTTTTGAAGCTGTTGGAACAATAATCTATCTGCATAGAACAATACTTTATCTGCATATAATTATCAGGGTGGAGAATTTTCCACGGATTTCCGAGGAAGGCATTTGCATTTCCGAGAAAAAAATATTGAGTTCCGAGTGTGAGAAGCTGAGGGCTACCCTTTACTGAGCATAGCGGCCAAAAGCGGCCAAAGGTCTAAACAGGCAAAACGTCCAAAAGCGTCCGAATCAACCATGTGGTTATATTCTTGCGTTGTTTGAAAGATTTCGAGACTTCCAGCAATTGACTTCCGGTTTATTCTGTTGTGAAAACATTCGACTGCATTTCCACAAGTTTTCTCTGTGATGCGTTCATTTTTTCAATTTTTTTTTCTTCAAATTTTCTTGTGTGTGTGTCTAAAATGGATGGCTTGGATTCTTCGACTGATGAAGGGGAGTTTACAGGCTTCCATTTATCAGACATTAAAGTGAGAGAAATGGACTTGGAATCGGAGGAAGAGATCGGTACTGACATTAGACAATTAGTGTCAGTAGTGTGCATGCATACGATCTTTCAGACTGGCATGAAAGTGAAGAAGAGGAGGGGGCTTGTTTGGACTTTTTAAAACTTTTTTTTTGTGTACACATGGAGTAATAAAAAACAAGACATGACAAGAAAAGTATAAAAAGGTAGATAATCAAAAGAGAATGTATTTCTGTTCATTTTGCATTTTATTTCATTTAAATCTATACACTAGTCACTAATACCTAAGATGTAGTGTTTTTACTAACGTACCCCTAAATATCTCTAAAATTATAAAAAAATTTGCCTGTTTACAGCTACAAAATAGACAAACGTGTGTGTGCCCAGTAAAATTGGAAATGTGGAGTTTGTGTGCAACAGTGGTGGACCTCAAAATTTGTTAGGCCTACAAATCAAGATTCTTAACTTTTTTGAAAGACATGTGCATAAAACATTCTTTTTTTTTTTGTTGTTGTTGTTTCTATTCATGTTTACTTTGTGCTTTTTGCTTTCAGGTTAGGCCCTAAATTACTTTCAAAATTGCATAACTTCATTTTCTTCCAGGGGGCGAAAACCGGGGCTTGGCCCCTGGGCCCCGGCCGGATTTCAGAGATTTCTTGATTCAGTTGTTCTCCACCCCGAATTATATTTGAAAACTTACCCTCCTCCCTAGAGAATGTTCTGACATCCGTTACGTCTGAATTATTATGATCGTTATAATGCATCGGTGTTCAGAAGTAACACAAACTCTTTTATGTTTTGCACAAATTAACCTCGATGCATATTGAGTGAAAAATCACAAAGAGCTCATTGTAACTTGTATAAATTTTCTTTGAAACTAAAGTAGGTGTGATTGTCAAATCAAAGTAGGGCAGTACAAATGATGATGAGTTAAATTTTGTTACAAATCGACCTTTTTGACTCTCATGCATAGCATTGTAAGTCTATGTACTCACGAACCAAAAAAAATCTAGATTTTTGCAAATCTGTGCAAGATGAGTCCTAATTAGTCCAACAATAACATTTTTTTTAAAATGTTTGCCCGTCGGTCCATCTGTCTGTCTGCCATCAGCCGTCTGTCTGTGCAAAACTTGAAAGGTGATTAATATACCAGAACCTATTTCAACTATCACAACCAAACTTGGTAAGATGGTGTATACACATGAGACCTCATAAATGATCAGTGAATAAATGACTTCACTTCGAGGTCAAGATCACTGGGTCAGCATTTTAATGTTTGTTAAACTTGTCTAACTAATTAATATTGAACTTGATGCATGATAGATGTTAATGAGACACACATATGCACATTTGATCAACCTCACACCAAGGTCAAGGTCACTGTAACTGTCCAAAGTCAGTATAGGTACTCCATTCTCATCTCCATCTTCAAATACACTTGCGAAACATGGACCCTCACAGTAGAATACACAGCATGGAGATGATCGGGAGGCTACAGAAGACTTGTGTGCATTTATTATACCCAACACATCACCAACGACGAAGTCCGAGAGACCATCACACAAGCCATTGGACAACATGATGACCTGCTCACAGTGGTGAAGAAACGGAAACTCCAATGGTATGGCCACATCACCAGATCATCAGGCCTTGCAAAGACCCATCCTGCAAGGCATGGTGCAAGGAGGCAGAAGAAGAGGAAGACTGAAAAAGAGATTTGAGGACAACATTGGAGAATAGACTGGCTTGACATTGAGCGAAGTCATGAGGGTTGCTAAGGACAGAGAAAGATGGAGTACACTGGTTAAATGATCAACTGCGGTGCCCAATGACATTTGAGTAATGGGATAGGATAGGATAGGAATTTTAATGTTAAATATTGGAAGTGCCATAAGGTGCATGTGAGTCATATGGTCTTTGCCCTTCTAGTTTTGTGTTGATTCAATATCAGGAGCTAAAACTGGTTGGTGTCCCCCATATCGTCGGCCATCCGCCACAGTCACCTCGGCAACCATCAACAAAGGATCCAACTCTCCAAAGGCAAGTGCACCATCTTCTAATCTCTTATAAATGCCTAGTAACGATTAAAACCTTGCAGTTGTTCAGTTATTGAAGAAAATGCAAGAACTTTAAAAACGTTTTTCACCACTATCGATATACATTTTCTTTGGATGATTGATAGTGAATTACCATTAGAAAAAACACATTCTTCTGTAATTCAGCATTTATTTGCCACAGTGCGTCTAGTTGACTAGTCAGTCAGGTACTCCTAGTTCCTCTAATATTGCTTGCTAAACTATGGCTTGTTTTATTGTTTAGCCCAAAAGACGTGTAAAACAGAAGAAATCCCACGAGAGTGATGTAGAGCCGCATGTGTACAGCTTTAGAAAACGACCAACCACCAACTACATGAAACTCGACGTGCCCAACGATGACAAATTCATTTGTGAGTAGGATACTCCGTTCTTTTTTCCATCATTTTTATTGTTTTGAGACTTAATAACGTTAAAGAGCAATTTAGCTGCATTGAGTATGCTTTAAAAAATAGATGTTTATGTTTACATTTATAGCAATGTGAGTCTATGTACTTCACCCCAAAATCAAACTTTCCCAGATTTGTGCAAATCTAGATGAGATGGGGTGTTGGATAGCGCAGTGGTTGGAGCACTCGCTGCTGTGTCGCAAGTTAAGCACTGTCCAGTGTGGTTAGCACTTGGATTACATTACATGGCTATTGCTTTAGGTCCAGCGGACTCCTCCGAGCCAAATCAGGACCAAAGCACTTGGATAGGTGACCGCAAAACGTGAAGCGACAAATAACAACGCCCCCAGTTGACTCAACTGTGACTGAGTACCTACCATCTTAAGGGTGGGGAAGGTAAAGCAGTGACGGAGAGAGATGGGCATCACCCTCATTACGCTGGCCCAAGATAAGTGTGATCTCCAACATCACGCTCCCCTACGGCCACAAGGCTATGGGACTACCTTTACCTACCTACCTTTAGATGAGATGAGTCCTAAATAGTCCAAAAAAGATATCCACAAACACGTTTTTGTCTGTCCATTTGTCCATCAGTTTGTCAGTCCTCCATCCGCTGACCATCCATGCAAAACTTAAAAAATCGCTAAGTACTTGGAATCTATTTCATGTATTGCAAAACTATTGGAGATATTAAGTTAAAACTTGTTGTATTTAGAGGTAATAGATAGATCTTTCATATTAGTTTTGTGTTTGCATTGATCTTGAAGGTCAAGGTCATTTTAGGTGTTGCTAAAACAATTTTAAAAAAGGAACATCGTACTGTAGAATGTCTCTATATTGGACTCACATATATGTAACAACATTGGGTTATTTGATTACACACGAGCATGAAGGTCAAATTCGTTGCAAGGTCAAGGTTGCTGAAAGTCAAGGTCATCCCAAGGTCACTGTTTATTGGCATTAAAAAAACTTGTAGCTTAATTATGTAATTGTACATGAGTGTATTTGGAGCTGGAGGTCAAGGTCATCTGAAGGTAGGAGCATCAAAAACTTCTCAAAGTCGGTATTACTTTACATTTTAATACTGTTCAATACTTTTTTTGGGTGGGAGGGAAGTGTGGGTGAGGTGAGGAGAATGTGGGGTGGTGGAGGGCACTTATTCCATAAAGAGCATTGGGTCATATGGACTTTCCCTTTTAGTTAAAAGTTTAATCAGGGTAAAAGGAGAACTACCGAAAGCCCTTTGCAGATAATTTCCTGTTGACCAGTAAGTTTTGTTGCTGCACTCCTTTTATAAATGAATACAAGTCTTTGTTGTCAAGCCTGTCCATCTAGGTTTATTAAATGTTTCTTACCGACAGTACTTACCGTGGAGCTGTGCCAGAGAGGCAGTTCTCGCCATTAGGCGAGTTTCTTCTGTTTTGTACATGTTTAAATGCAAAACGATAGACCAAAGAACAATTGGTCATGTTGTGTCATGTCGTATTTCCTCTGTAAGGCAAGGAAGCATATTAGCTGTCCATGTCCTATCTGCAGTGAAACTAATTTTAGTGTACATTTCAGATTGTGAAGAATGTGACTTGGAACATGAAGGTGACTGTCCAGAACATGGTCCTCTGCTTGTGGTTGAAGATACACCAGTAAGTATTAGATAATAGTGACTTGTGACATTTACAAGAGCTATTACATTGTTGACACACTTTGTACCATGTTAGTATGAAATATTTTGTATTAATAATAACAACAGATCAGATCAACATGCAGTCGATGGAAATTAAAGTTCTTACCAAAAAAAATAACCATTGATTTTACTTGCATAAATATTCAAAACTGTTATATTAACTAGGCGAATAAGTCGTCTTGCTTTGTGACTTGTAAAAAAGATGACAATCATAAAAAGTTTTATTTGTATTCTAGACACAAGTGAAAAAGCGTGGCAAGTGGAACCGAGCGCTGGAGACGTTGCCACCCGGTCTTGAAGTGAAAGAATCCTCTATCCATAATGCGGGCTTGGGTGTATTCACCACCAAGTTCTTCCCTTTACGGTCCAGGTTCGGTCCGTACCAAGGCGACATTGTCTCTGACCCGAAAATCGCTCATGCTTCTGGGTATTGTTGGCAGGTATGTCAATCTGAATCGTTTGGAAATATATATTCTTTTGTTGTCCAAATTTCATCACTAATTCGGTCATTGATCATGCATTTGGCAGGTAGTTTGGATATGTACAAGTGTCCCTAATTTAGCAGTCTTTGTTATCAATCCCACTGCAATTTCAACAAGTGCTAGTGTCGTATCGTTTTTAGATAGCATTTATCAACTTTAATAGCTGCTTAGAGATCTTAAAACATTAATGAAGACATTGATTATGCTATAACTGAACACCATCCTCACAACTCTTGAACTGATTCTTTATTTCAATGTAATATTTCAAGGTTTGTAATGGCGACAGTCCCAGTCATTTCGTGGATGCACAGAACGTGAAGGCTGCTAACTGGATGAGGTACGTCAACTGCGCTCGTTCCATGGCGGAGCAGAACGTCACGGCGTATCAAAACTGTGGAGAGATCTATTACAGAGCTCATCGAGATATTGCAGTAAGTACATGCTTGTATGTTCTGAAGATTCAGTAAATCAAAAGGTCGCAGCACCATTAGCAAGTGATATTAAATCCTGCATAATCTTATATTCCGTCAAAGCGGGTGTTCTTAGGCAGTTTGAACGTTCATGAAGCCATTGTTGGTGAGTTTTAATATGGTCTACAGATAAACAGGGTTTTGATTTATAGTTCTCACCATTCAGTTTCCAATTTCTCTCAGTTGGGAGTCCTACTTACATAAATTTCAGGGATGAAAACTTCATCTTGTTGGCGGAAAATCCGCCAATTCGTTTTACCAATTCCTCTGTTTTTTAAGTGTCTGCCTATTTTTTTAAATTTAAATGTATATCTATATAATTTATATTTGTTGCTTTACCAGGCACAAAGGAAGTAACCACTGCATACAATGTGACACAAACCTTCTTCACTTCTAACTAGGATGTCACTTCCTAGCGAGTGCACTCGTTCTGAATCACCCCACGGAATTTTATACCATGGACTATTGTCTCCCATATGATCCTATACTTAAAGCAAATCCTGAAAATCCTGCTTATGATTGTGTTCTAAACCCATTATTTAAACTTAAATACTCTAACAAACTGACAGAAATTTTTCCTTTTGGTATCTGGGTGCGTACTCACTTTGACACTGCAGGTATAGATGTTGACTCTGTTAATGATGATCAATTGCTAACTGTACTTCCACCTTGGAACCCCATCAACCCCATTATCAACTTCACTCTCACATCCTTCAAAAAGACCGACACTTTCAAAACTATAAGCAACTTTATCTCAAACAATGTTCATTGTATAAAGGATATGAAAAACTGTTTACAGACGGGTCGAAGAAAGGAGACTCAGTTGCTGCTGTGTTGGTCTCTGGGAGACACCTAGACCAGCCTTTGCAACAGCGTCTACCTGATTTTTGTTCTGTTTATACAGCTGAGCTCAAGGCAATTAATCTAGCTCTGAAACAGGTTTATCAATCCAAAAGAACTTTGTTTTTAATCATGTCTGATTCACTGTCAGCACTTCAGGTTCTTTCCACGAGAAAGATATCACACCCTTTTCTGGCAGAGATCCATGACTTCCACACACAACTTGCTTCTGAGGATAAAAAGATAATTTTTATGTAGGTACCTATTCACATGGGCATCCGCGGCAATATTGCAGTGGACAAAGCGGCTAAAGAAACTCTGCATCTCGATTTCCCTTCAGAGATTTTCCAGTTTGTTCCATACTCTAACCTGCGTTGTATGACTGGATCTTATTGTAAACGGCTGTGTTGCAGACTGAATGGTCTAATCAAATTAATAACAAAGTATTTCAAATTCTTCCAGATTTGTATGCTTCTTTGCCTAACTTTGCATCCACCTGCAAAGAAGAAACTGTTTTGGCTTGCCTTCATATTGGGCATACTTATGTCACCCATAGTTTCCTTTTAAAAGGAGAAGAACCACCATGGACTGATCACCCTATCAGAACCATCTCTCACTCGCTGTGACTTACAGGCCTTTTGTAAATTTACAATAGTGAACTAAGTGCCCAAGAAACTGTCCTATCCTATCCTATCCTGTCCCGTAACCCGGAGGTCGTAGGGGCATCGTTTAGCATACTCCATCTTTCTCTGTCCTCAGCAGCCCTGATGGCTTCGCTCAGTGTCAAACCAGTCCATTCTCGAATGTTGTCCTCCCACCTCTTTTTCGGTCTCCCTCTTCTTCTACCTCCTTGCACTGTGACTTGCAGAATGGTCTTTGCAAGGCTTGATGATCTGGTGACGTGGCCATACCATCGGAGTTTCCGTTTCTTCACCACTGTGAGCAGGTCATCGTGTTGTCCAATGGCTTGTGTGATGGTCTGTCGGACTTCGTCGTTGGTGATGTGTTGGGTATAGGAAATGCCCAGAAGTTTTCTGTAGCACCTCATCTCCATGCTTTGTATTCTTCGTTGTAGATTTGCTGTGAGGGTCCATGCTTCGCAAGCATATAGGAAGATGGAGATGATAAGGGAGCGCAGTAGTCTTACTTTGGAATGTAGACTGATGGTCCTGTCTTTCCAAATGGGTTTCAACCTTGTCAGGGCAGCAGTTGTTTGTGCGATCCTGGAGAGGACTTCCTGTCGGGACCTATTGTCTGACAAATGGCTCCCAAAAATTTGAAGCTATGCACTGTGTTGATGGATTGGCATTGGACTTTGATGTCCGTGTTGATGCCATTGGTGTTGTTGGTCATCATTTTGGTCTTCTCTGCACTTATTTCCATTCCATAAGCTCAAGGTGGTGTCAAGCCTCTGTACCAGCTGTTCAAGTTCTTGTTCCTCTCCAGCATCAATATCATCCCCAAAACGAAGATTGGAGATTGTTCTACCCCCTATGCTGACTGTGCCTTCGTGATCTGCAAGAGCATCTGACATGATGCACTCTAGGAAGATGTTGAAGAGTGTTAAAGAGTGTTGGAGAGAGTAGGCATCCCTGACGCACACCGATTGTTGTTCTGAACCAGTTTCTGATGGCACTGTTGTGGAGGACTGCACTGGTAGCCTTGTCATACAAGCTTTTAATGACTTCAATAATTTTAGGGCTGATGTTGTACACTCTCATGGTTGCCCACAGAGCTGCATGCCAGACTCGGTCAAATGCTTTTTTGAAGTCCACAAAACACATGATATAAATGTTGTTGGTGCTGTAGGTATTTCTCGCATATTATTCTGAGGTTGAAAATCTGTTCAGTGGTACTTTGCCCTGCCCTGAATCGTGCTTGTTCTTCAGCTATTATTTGTTAAGCTTGTGGTTTCAACCTGTAGAGTATTATTTTCAGGAGGACCTTGCTGGGATGGCTGATGAGGC
Source organism: Oncomelania hupensis (assembly GCA_036898135.1). Taxonomy (NCBI): domain Eukaryota; kingdom Metazoa; phylum Mollusca; class Gastropoda; order Littorinimorpha; family Pomatiopsidae; genus Oncomelania; species Oncomelania hupensis. The sequence goes on from JBAHVR010000100.1 coordinate 47,139, forward strand.
TGATGGTGTGGTAATTTTCACACTCCTGAGGGTAACCTTTTTTGGGAAGAGTGATGACAAGCGACTGGGTCCATGGTGTAGGCCACTCCCCACTCTGCCAGATCTTGTTACAGATAATGGTGAGTGCGTCAATAATCGCTTCTTCCCTGCTTGAAGCAGTTCCGCAGGTATGTTGTCTACTCCCGCTGACCTCCCTTTCTTCATTGATTGCACCGCTGCCTCAACTTCCTCTCGGAGAATTGGGAGGATCTCTTCCTCCTCTCTGTTTTGGGGAAATGCTAGAACTGATGGGTCTTCGTTTGGTGTGTGGTTATAAAGGTCAGAGCAGTACTCTGTCCATCTGTCCAAGACTTCTTGTTCTTCTGTAAGACATATGCCAGACTTGCTTTGGATCGTGGAGACCTTGGGCTGTTTAACACTTTTCAGCTGCTTCACAATCTGGTAGGCCTTCTTGCTGTTGTTCTTGTTCAGACTGTTCTCTATTTCCTGGCATTGATCTTCTATCCAGTTTTCCTTTGCTGTGCGCATGCCTTTTCGGATATCATTGTTGATTTTTCGGTAGGCATCAGCTCCCTGTGAGTTGTTATTTTTCTTTTTCATCTCTCTTCATTTATCACAAAGGTCCAAAAGTTCAGGTGTGATCCACGGCTTCTTCTTTGGCTGGTGCTTGCCAAGGATCTCAGTGGCGGCATCTGTCACAGCTGAGTTGAAGGTGGTGGTCATGATGTTGACATCGACTTCACCAGTTCCCAAACAAAGCAGTGGTGCAAATTTTCCTCCAATTGTGGCCTGAAATATTTCTGCCACATCCAGGTCTTGCAGTTTGTTCAGGTCAAACTTCAATCTTTGCTGTGTTTACTCTCTTCAAGTGGAGCCGGAAAGAAATCATCACGAGATCGTGATCACTTCCGATGTCTGCTTCGGGAAAAGTGCGTTTACTGCCAATGTTGATGCTTGTATCGGATTGTTGTATCTGGCAAACTCCAACAGTCTCAAACCCCTGTCATTTGTCTCGTTGTTGCAGTAGGGTCCACATGTGTCTCCCCAGTTGTGGTGGGCATCTTGGCCAACCTTGGCATTCCAGTCGCCTTCCACTATGACTATGTCCTTCTTTAGCACTTGGTCAAGGACAGCCTGTAGACTCATAAAAATCCTCCACTTCACTGTCGTCACTGAGATCCTTGGCAAGCACCGCCCAAAGAAAAACCCAAGGATCACGCCTGAACTTTTGGAACTGTGTGACAAACAAAGAGAGATGAAAAGGAAAAAGAACACGTCACAAGGAGCTGATTCCTATGGAGAAATCAACTGTGACATTGGAAAATGAATGCACACAGCAAAGCAGAATTGGATAGAAGATCAATGCCAGGAAATAGAGAACAGTGTGAACAAGAACAACAGCAAGAAGGGCCTACCAGACTGTGAAGCGGCTGACAAGTGTTAAACAGCCCAAGGTCTCCACGATCCAAAGCAAATCTACCTTGTTTCTTACATAAGAACAAGAAATCTTGGATAGATGGACAGAGTACTGCTCTGACCTTTATTTTAATTTAATGTAATTTAATCATTTTTCTTATATAGCGCTTTACCAACTCATGCTCAAAGCGCTGGCCGATACAGGATCTTACTCAAACTGCCCGAGACGCCCACCCACAGCCTTTGGGCGCATTGTCTGATGCCCGGACAACTGAGCACAATGCTGGGCAGCCATGGATGGGGGAGAAGGACCAAGTGCATGCTGGGTGTTCTTGTTACCGACACTCACCCATCTAGGACATGAGCGTCAGGATCTTTAAAGTCCGTTATGATGAAATGTATGTGACACACAGACTAGACCTCGGTTTATACTCTCATCCGAAGGAGTAGGAAAATGGGAGTAAAGTGTCTTTCCCAAGGACACAACACAATGCCACGGCCAGGGCTCGAACCCGGGACATTCAGATCTGCAAGTCGAAGCACTACTTAACAGTCACACACCAAATGGAGACCTATCAGCCCTAGCATGTCCCCCGAACAGAGAAGAAGAAAAATCGTCCCCAGTTCTCCGAGAAGAAGATGAGGTAGCAGTGAACTCGATGATGAAGGGGAAGTCAGCAGGAGTGGACAATATACCCGCAAAAATGCTTCAAAGAAGGAGGAGAAGGAATGATTGACGCTCTAACCATTATCTGTAACAAGACCTGGCAGAGTAGGGAATGGCCTTCACCATGGATCCAGTCACTTGTCATCACTCTCCTCAAAAAGGGTAACCTTCAGGAGTGTGAAAATTACCGCACCATCAGCCTCATCAGCCATCCCATCAAGGTCCTCCTGAAAATAATACTCAACAGGTTGAAACCCCAAACTGAACAAATCATAGGTAAAGAACAAGCAGGATTCAGGGCAGGGCGAAGTGGTGTTTCTTTCTAAAGGTGCCGCTTTCTTGTGTCACATTGTGTTCATTTGTTATTGCAGACGGGGACCGAGATTCTTGTTTGGTATGGCAGTGAATACGGCAAAGAGCTGGGCATCTTTCGAGAGGGCGACAAGAGGCAGCGACATTTGGGAACATCAAGTGAGTGTTCTAAACATGTTTATTTATTTATTTTTCTTTAATCGTTTTTATACAGCGCTTTTTCCAGCTCAAGAGCTGCTCAAGACGCTGGCTGATACAGGATCTAACTCAAGCAGCCTGGTGCGCCCACTTGAAGCCTTTAGGCACATAGTCTCAAGCCCACACCACTGAGCACACTGACTGGGTATGGGGAGAAGGGACCTAGTGCATGCTGGGTGTATTTGTGTAGCTGACACTCACCCGTCTAGGACTGAGCGTCATTATCTGTTACACTCTGTTTGATGTTGGTGTTTTCTATCAGTATCTGATTCAGCCCCGATGCTTGAATTCCTGATAGTTGTGTAACTCAGATTCGTTTATTCACACAGCCCGTCCAACAGCATACAAGTCACAAAGTCGACGTATGAAGTTTTCCACTTTTATTCAGCACACACCAACAACTGCATACTATTCACAATTCAACTCAACAACTTTCACAGCAACTCTCAGTTTCACTATCAACAACTTTACTCTCTCTACAGCGACTCGGCTCACGATTAAATAACCTCTCTCTTTTCTGGAACGATTTGGTACGTGGTAGAAATGACGCACTGCCACCAATCGAACTAAAGATCGTCATCACTGACTTACGTCATTCACATTTTCTCTACTTCCGGGAACATTCACGACCTTCGATATCCATCCGGAAATTTCTATCAAGAGTAAACACGCATATCCAGAAGATTCTCAAATAATATCGACTAACGCAAATTATCAACGTTATACAAAGCCTCTCCTAACAACAATGCAAACTCAAATCAAAGGTAAATAAACTCTATTATTGAATACTTTGCAAATCGAAACGATTAGATCTATCGTGCGCGTTTTAGACATACTTTCGCTCGTTTCAACGTAACATAACCCCCCACTCAAGAAGAAATGTACCCAATTTCTTTCAACAACGTTGAAACGTAATGCACAAACAAAGTCCTCAATTGAAACTAATTTAAGACTTTCTGAATACTGTAATTGCGCTCAGCTTATCTACACAGAGTCAATGGTTTTCATCTTCAAATCTGCCTGGATAATGTCAATGTTCACAGTTCATTCACACAGAGACAAAGTTTCTCATCTGTAAGTCTTTCTGGATACTGTCATTACCAATATTCTTAGTTCGTCTACACAGTCAATGTTCTTTGGTTCGCAAGGAATCGACGCCCTCGTCAGTTGCGGTCGTCATCGGCCCAGGGTCAAAGACGATGATCACGTGGGCTTCCCCGGAATCAGTGCGTCCTCCGTTGTCTCCTTCTTCCATCGGATGTCCGACGCAGTCGACGTTGTCAGCTCCCAGAATGCATTCGCTGGGTCTCACGGTCAGGTTGGCTTCTGCGGGACGGTGGAACAGCTCCCTCAAGGTCTGGGTGTAGACTTCATGTTCGACCAAAGTCGTAGAGCCTGGGACATCGCTGAAGCTGTGGGGAAACTCGCCCATAAGGTCCTTGAGCTCCATCTTTTGACCTTCCGTCAAGCTTGGTCCTAGCTTAACATCATCGATGCCTTCTTTGCTGTGGAAGTCTCCCAGTTCCAACAGTTCCTCGCTGTCAAAGCTGTTGTCGGTCACAGCTGCTGTGGCTGCGTGCACAGTCTCTGATGGCCTTTCCACGTACAGCTTAAGGAGGTTGGCGTGGTATATCTTGGAATGCTGGCCGACCTTCACCTTGTAGTCGTTGATTCCCACCACGGTCTCCACTTCGTACGGGCCTTTCCACTGCATCAGCAACTTATTATGATCGGTAGGTAGCAGCACCAGCACTTTGTTGCCAGGTTTGAACTTCCTGTTCACAGCCCTACGATCATAGTAGTGCTTTCCACAGTCTTGGGACTTCTTCAGGTTTTCTCTGGCTATCTCGAGAGTCTGCTCCAGCTTCTCCCGTAGCTCAAACACGTACTGGTAGCTGTTCTTCACCTCTGGGGTGTCTACTTCTTTCGTCCACAGTTCTTTTAGGATGTGCATCGGCCCTCGGATGGTTCTTCCGTACAGCAGCTCGAACGGAGAAAAGCCGGTGGACTCCTGCGGTACTTCTCTGTAGGCGAAAAGTAAGGCGTTGATGTAGCGATGCCATTGTCTGGGCTGCTCGCTGCACAGTTTCTTCAGGGTGGACTTCATCGTAGCATTGAACTTTTCGACGAGCCCGTTGCACATTGGATGGTAGGGTGTCGTAGTCAAATGCCGGATGCTCAGCAGTCTGTTGACCTCCTTCATGCAGTCAGAGACGAACTGCGTCCCGAGGTCTGTCAGAATTTCTTCGGGCACTCCAAGTCTACTGAACATGTCCACCAGTGCCTCTGCCACAGTTTCAGTGTCAATCTTCTTCAGTGGCACTGCTTCTGGGTACCGAGTCGCATAGTCCACTAAAGTCAGTACCCACCGATGACCTTCTTCACTCGGAGGTCTTATTTCGCCGATTAAGTCTAAGGCCACCCTCTTGAAAGGTCGGTCGATCAGAGGCATCCTCTGCATAGGCACTTTCGGGACCCTTCCTCGAGGTATGGTCTTCTGGCAAATGTCACATGATCGGCAGAAACGGCTGACGTCCGCATGAAGCCCTGGCCAGTAGAACACCGCCTGGATTCTGTCTGACGTCTTCCTGATGCCTAGGTGACCTCCCATAATTGAGTCATGCGCTACTTCCATCACCTGGCGCCTTAAGGGTAATGGTACCAGTACTTGACGTAGTGGTTTACCTCCGTTGACCCTCGGGTGCTGGAAGATTCTGTACAGGATCTTGGCCTTCACCTCAAAATAGACCGTGCCATTGCCCTTGGTCACGTGGTCTTGGCGGTTCCTGTACTTGTTTAAAGTGCTATCAGCTTCCTGGAGCTGGATCAGCTTATCTCTGTCCACGATGGCAGCTTTGGAGTTGTCGGCGACCTTCAGTGGCGTAGACATCTTGTCTCTCTTGGCCTGGGCCCTGGTAGTAACAGCACTGACGATCTCTGGTCGGCAGGGCTGAGCCGGAGTAACCACATTGTCCCGTAGCAGCTCTGTAAGGTCTCCATCGGGAAACGGCAATGGATCCTCCTCCACAACTTCGACGCGTTGGGTTGAGGCAGGACTCCACTCTGGATCGGGGTCGTCGGGTCGTCTCGCGCCGTCGATATTCCCGATCATCAAATCATACAGCGGCTTCTTCAGGCAAACCGCTTCGACTTCGCCTATGTAGAAAGGTGTGCTGACTTGAATTTTTGCAACTGGCGCTTTCACACATTTGCTGTCGGCCATGAGTGTCCATTTAAAATCGCCAGTGAACTGTTCTTTAGCGATTAGGTCTTCTTTGACGATGACCCCACTGCAGCCAGAGTCTCTTAAGACAGTCACTTCATGATTTCCGACGCGTCCCTTGGAAACAGGCATGTTCTGTACGGTCACAGCTGCGCTGGCGACGACGGGGATGGATTTCCCGTTGGCAAGGAGGAGTTGGCCATCAGTCATGCACTCTTGCACGTCCGCAGGGGTAGCTGTGCGCTTGGTCTCACTCGGAAGAATGACGCTCCCGCCGCACACTTGATGGTCAGATCTACTGTTTTGCCGTTGATTGGAGAACCGCCTCTGCCGGTTGCCCGCCGCTACGTTGTCCGTACTGCTCCGCTGTCCGCTACTTTTGTTTTGAGGACAATTAGCTGCTCTGTGGTCTGTAGCGTTGCAGGTGAAACAGCCTCTTGACTGCCCTTCCCTGGGAGGAGGCGTGGAGTCCGTCTGTCTCTGGTTCGTCTGGCTCCCCTGGATCTGGTTCACATGGTTTCCAGTCTTCTGAAAATGTTTCGTCGCGCTGGGTGGCCCCAGGGTCTTCCCATGAGCGATGAGATATCTTTCAGCAGCCTCAGTCACATCTTTAAGCGTCTGCAGCTTTTGTTCTTCTAAGTGGGTCGCTAGGTCCTTGTGACAGGCATTGAGAAATTGTTCTTTCACAATCAGGTCATGGAGACTGTCGTAAGACTTCATTTCGCCTGATAACTCCACCCACTTGTGTAGATATGACGACAGGCGCTCCACAAACTGCTTTGGCGTCTCGTCTGACTTAGGCCGGCATTCACGGAAGCGTTTACGGTAGCCCTTCTCTGTAAAGTTGTAGCACTGCAACAGGGCCTCTTTCAAGACGTCGTAGTTTTTGGCGTCATCGTTCGACAGTCTGGTGTAAACTTCGAGAGCTTGCCCCGTCAGAAGTGCACTCAGTCGAATTGCCCAGTCTTGAGGTTGCCAGTTAGAGCTTTCAGCGAACCTTTCGAATCTCGCCAGATAGCTGTCGATCTGGTCCTTCCCGTCGACGAAAGCTGGCAATTTTGGAGCCGTATGGTCGTTGGTGGCTTGTGGCGCATGCTGATTGTTCTGGATACGCGCCAACTCTAGCTGGTATTGACGCTCAGCTTCTAATCGTCTCTCTTCCATCTCGTCACGCCGACGCTGTTCCTCTAATTCTCTTTCTTGACGCCGGTCTTCTCTTTCTTCTCGGCGACGCTGTTCGTCCTTTTCTTCTCGGCGTCGCTGCTCCTCTAATTCTCTTTCTTCATGGCGACGCTGCTCTTCTAATTCTCTTTCTTGTATTCTCTCCTGGGACTTGACGTACTCCGTCAGCTGTTTGCCTTTGAGATTCAGTGCAATCCCTTTCTGCCAGAAGTCAGCCATCTTAATGCTTTTCTGGAAAGTTCTTTTCTGGAATGTTCTTTTTCTAGAAAGTTCTTGACTGTAGAGTTCTTTTTTTTTCTGGAAAGTTCTTGACTGTGCTGTACCTTTCTAGACTGTTCTAGAACAGCACGCTTTCTGCAGTAGCGCTGATGCTTGTCACTAGTCGCCTTCGCTGACGCAGGCCCCGCTGTCCTCGTCGTATGCGACGCTGCACCACGCTGGTGTTGATGTATACGCTCCTGTGCTGAAGTAGACTCGACGTCCGCTCGACGCTCGCTGTAACACTGACGATGTAGCTCCGAGACTGTCCCTCGACGTAGTCTTACGGTAGCCACGTAGTCCCGATCTGTTGTTCGCTCACGAAGCAACTCTTCAGCGACTACACGCCCTTGCAGTCAACCCGAATCTATCGGTGATGTAGTCCCAGTATGTTGGCCCCTCTCGACGCAACTCGTTGGCGGCTACCCTCGATGACTGCCTCTCGTAACGTTGACTCGCTTGTTGTAGCAGTTGAACCCTTGGCTATGGCGTGAATCGCGGCTTGACCCCCAAAATGTTACACTCTGTTTGATGTTGGTGTTTTCTATCAGTATCTGATTCAGCCCCGATGCTTGAATTCCTGATAGTTGTGTAACTCAGATTCGTTTATTCACACAGCCCGTCCAACAGCATACAAGTCACAAAGTCGACGTATGAAGTTTTCCACTTTTATTCAGCACACACCAACAACTGCATACTATTCACAATTCAACTCAACAACTTTCACAGCAACTCTCAGTTTCACTATCAACAACTTTACTCTCTCTACAGCGACTCGGCTCACGATTAAATAACCTCTCTCTTTTCTGGAACGATTTGGTACGTGGTAGAAATGACGCACTGCCACCAATCGAACTAAAGATCGTCATCACTGACTTACGTCATTCACATTTTCTCTACTTCCGGGAACATTCACGACCTTCGATATCCATCCGGAAATTTCTATCAAGAGTAAACACGCATATCCAGAAGATTCTCAAATAATATCGACTAACGCAAATTATCAACGTTATACAAAGCCTCTCCTAACAACAATGCAAACTCAAATCAAAGGTAAATAAACTCTATTATTGAATACTTTGCAAATCGAAACGATTAGATCTATCGTGCGCGTTTTAGACATACTTTCGCTCGTTTCAACGTAACATTATCTTTAAAGTCCATGCAATGGAATGCTTGAGTGTACTCTCATTTGAAGGAGTAATTTGTTTTTTATGGTTATTACAGATGATGATGGTGATGGCCATTGTGATAATGGTGATGATGATGGTGGTGATGATGATAGGGAGTGTCTGCGGGTATAACTGCGGGTCTGCTAAATTAACTGATGCAATTTTCCACCAAGAATTTGCAGTCCTGCTTGATTATTGCAACACACTGTCAGGAACATACATAGTTTTAGGAGACATTAACTTTCACTTTGACCAACCCCAGCAACCTTCCACCGCAAAAATGATTGAACTTTTAGATCAGTTTAGTCTTTCTCAGTCAGTCACAGAACCCACCCACAGCCGTGGTCACATCATAGATTGGTTTATGCATAGGCCTCAGGATAATGTTGTTCGATCAACTTCAGTCACCCAGGAATTAACATCTGACCATTTCTGTGTCGTGTGCGAACTAAACGTCGCAGCCCCCCCTCCTCCCCCCATGTTCAGGGAGGCTCGCAGCCTGCGTACCATGGATAGGGATGCTTTCAAGCAAGAGCTTACTGCTAAAGTGACCCCAGAACTCTGCCCCACTGTGGATCAGCTGAATAGTACACTTCATGCGGTGCTTGATCGGCACGCCCCCGTGGCCCAGAAAAAGGTCAAGGCAACACGCTCAGCACCCTGATACGAGTCTATCAAGGACGAGCTCTCCGAGGCGAAGAAACACCGACGCAAAGCAGAGAAAAAGTGGCTTAAATCGGGTTTAGAAGTCAGCAAGCAGATTTTCACCGCTGCAAAAAAACGGGTCACTAAAATAGTCCAGACTGCCAAAACCCGGTACTTTAGCGACAGAATTAGCAGCAGCGAAACTTGTAAACAGTTGTTCAACATTTGCAATCAGCTAAGGGGTAAGAGCAATGCAACATCACTCCCATCCACGCATCCACCATGTCAGCTCCCAGATGTATTTTGTAATTATTTCACACAGAAAGTGGCTGACATAAGGGACGCTCTTGACAGCCATGAGATCCCACTCATTAACCCATTCTCACCTTCCCTCACTACCGCAAAGATGGAAGTTTTTCAACCAATAACAGAGCAAGAAGTCAAGAAAGTCATCTTAAGCTCAAAACCAACATCTTGCTCTCTTGACCCCATTCCTACCCCCATGTTGATAAAGAATCTTGAGCCTCTACTCCAGACCATTACCCACATTATCAACGAGAGTCTGTCCTCTGGTGTTGTTCCGTCTGTGCTCAAAACGGCTGTCATCAAACCCCTCCTTAAAAAGCCAAGTTTAGACAAAAATAATCTAAAGAACTATAGACCTGTTTCAAACCTCTCCTTCCTGTCCAAAGTCATAGAAAAAATTGTTCTCAAACAACTGTTTGCCTACCTATATGATAACGCTTTACTTTGCCCCAACCAGTCTGCCTACCGACCCTTCCACAGCACTGAGACAGCCCTCCTAAAGGTAACCAACGATCTGTTGCTGGCCTTAGATAATGGTAACGTCTCCGTTCTCACCTTACTAGACCTCTCAGCCGCTTTTGACACAGTCGACCACCACATTCTCTTTAACACTATTCAACACTACTTTGGAATCTCCGGCTCGGTCCTGGCTTGGTTCCACTCATATCTTTCCGACAGATCACAAGCAGTCACTGTCGATGGCTGTTTCTCCAGCACAGCAGACTGGGTGTGCGGCGTGCTTCAGGGTTCCGTTTTAGGGCCGGTGTTATTCACTCTGTACACCAAGCCACTGCTTCTCCTGCTTAGAAAGCATGCTGTTGAGAGTCAGTCATTTGCAGACGACACACAACTTTATAAATCCACAGCCCCCTCTCTCATTAATTCCACTGTTCAGACTTTGGTGAACTGCATCACAGACATTAAGTCATGGATGACACTCAACAAGCTTAAGCTTAATGACGATAAAACCGAAGCCCTCCTCATTCACAAGCATAACACCTCCTCCTCACTCCCGCCTCTCCCAACATCGCTTACAGTAGGGACAACAAACATTCAGTTCTCATCCTCAGCAAGAAATCTCGGCTACATTCTCTCCGATGACCTGTCCCTCAACAACCACATCTCCAACGTCTGTCGCTCTGCATACACGGCCATACGCAAAATCAGCTCTTTTCGCCACTATCTTACACTCACTGCCACCAAAACCCTAGTCTGCGCTCTCGTCCTTTCTCGTCTTGACTATTGCAACTCTCTCCTCGCTGGCTCCCCAAAACACATCATTGACAAGCTACAAAAGGTTCAGAACTCAGCAGCTAGATTAGTATTCCGAGCTAAGAAACGCGATCACATCACACCTCTACTACATTCCCTTCACTGGCTTTCTGTGCAAGCACGCATAGAGTACAAACTCTGTTCTCTGTCACAACTTCTTCACAGATTCCTGTCCCTCCTACCTTGCTGATCTACTGTCTGTCTACTCCCCTTCACGCACTTTAAGATCTTCTGCTGACACTCGCACACTCAAGGTTCCCGTCACCCGCACTAAGACATACGGCCAAAGTGCATTCGCTTACTCCGCACCTAAGCAGTGGAACTCCCTTCCCTCCCATATCCGCAACATACAATCAACACAAGCATTCAAAAAGGCCCTCAAAACCCACCTCTTCAAACTTCAGTATTCAGAATGATTTGTATCCCGCTGCCATTCTCTCCTCTTTGTCTCGGTCTGATCCGTAAGTGTATACACGGCTGTACATATTTATACTGTTTTTCCTCCTGGGCCTAACCGGGCATATAAATAGCTGTAAATAGGTTTTTGCTATTCTATTTGTTTTTTCTGTCATTTGTGTACATAGTTGTAAATCGTAATTTGTGTACATAAGTGTAAATAATTTGTACCCTTACTGTTCTGTCTTTTGGTGTATTGTAGCTAAAGCGATGTTTTATCGAGTGCATGCACTTATATGTAATGACTATGTAAAGCGTGGTGAGTCTGGTCATAGGCTGGAGTATCCGCTATACAAAAATCCGTTATTATTATTATTATTATTATAATACTGGTTATGCATTAATGCCAATATGGACAAATTGTTGAGTTTTTTTTTTATTTTTAAGATTAATATTGAAACCACACAACTACAATAAGCCACACACAAATCTACTCACATATACATCATATACACACACTTGAACACTTTCTAACACACACATACGTACTCAAAGACATATGCATGCACTCACAGTAGCACAATGATATCACTCACAGTAGCAGCACTCAAGGTAGCACAACCCATCCACTCTTCGCACCATGACTGTCATATTTGTAAATGCTCTCTAAAATTTTTCAGAGGAAGCTGATATCAGCAATGATGATACTGACTGTGACTGGACCTTCTCTGGAAGCAGTGACCTTGAGTTCACCGACAGTGAGGAAGGCAAGACTAAGGTATTGTTTTTAAAATGCAGCGCAATTTATTCTCACTGTTGTGCGTGATTCGTATAGTATATCAATTGTTGCTTGCTGATTCAGCAGGGTCATTGAATACTAAATCGTCATGAAATTTATAGATTATAGTTACAATTATACTAGGAGTCCAATTTCTCCATTGGGGTCACGCTGGTACGTTGTTGGTATTAAAATATAAAACAACTTCAAATGAAGTTTGTCTTTTGTAAATGATGTTAAGTAATATTTCAATTTGCTTATTTCTAATTGTTTCAGACCATATCGATTAAGATTTTGTTATCTTCTTTGTGTGCTTTAGCAGTATACATCCGCTATCGCCGAAAAGCAGCAACCGGCATCGAGCAACCCAAAAACATCCAAGCTACTTTCGCTGGAGAGGAAATACAAATGCCAGCAATGTTCCTCAGCTTTTGTACAGTTCACAAGTCTCAATATTCACATGATGTCCTACCACAAACAGAAACCCTCAAATGTCAGCATGAATTCAGTTGGTGGGGTTAGTAATATGCTAGAAAAGAGGGAAGAGGACCTGAAAGTAAAACGTTTTATCTGTGAGGTGTGTGACACGACTTTTACAACAGCACAGTACTTGATAGCGCACAAAGTAGTACACTCTGACAGCACCTCGTTAAGTGATGCGAATAAGCTCACTGTCATTGGCAAGGCTTTCACACAGTTAGGCAAGCTTAAGACACATCAACTTATACACACAGGCAATAAACCTTACAAGCGCACTGATAGTGGCAAAGCATTCAGACAGTTAAGCAATGTGAAGGCACATCAACGTACACACACAGGTGATAAACCTTACAAATGCACTGACTGTGGCCAAGCATTCACAATGTTACATCACTTGAAGTCACATCAACATACACACACAGGTGATAAACCTTACAAGTGCACTGACTGTGGCAAAGCATTCACACAGTTGTGCAGTGTGAAGAGACATCAGTGTGGACACACAAGCAATAAACCTTACAAGTGCACTGACTGTGGCAAAGCTTTCACACAGTTAAGCAGTGTGAAGACACATCAACATACAGGTGATAAACCTTACAAGTGCACTGACTGTGGCAACGCATTCTCACGATTAGACATTCTGCAGAAACATCAACGTACACACACAGGTGATAAACTTTACCAGTGCACTGACTGTGGCAAAGCATTTACACAGTTAAGCAGTGTGAAGACACATCAACGTGCACACACAGGCGATAAACCTTACAAGTGCACTGACTGTGGCAAAGCATTCACAAAGTTATGCAATCTGCAGACACATCAACGTACACACACAGGTGATAAACCTTACAAGTGCACTGACTGTGGCAAAGCATTCACACGGTTAGACGTTCTGCAGAAACATCAACGTACACACACAGGTGATAAACCTTACATGTGCACTGATTGTGGCAAAGCATTCACAGAGTTAAGCAGTATGAAGACACATCAACGTACACACACAGGTGATAAACCTTACAAGTGCACTGACTGTGGCAAAGCATTCACAGTGTTAAGCAATCTGCAGAAACATCAACGTACACACACAGGCGATAAACCTTACAAGTGCACTGACTGTGACAAAGCATTCACACAGTTAGAACATCTGAAGACTCATCAACGTACACACACAGGTGATAAACCTTACAAGTGCACTGACTGTGGCAAAGCATTCACACGGTTAGACGTTCTGCAGAAACATCAACGTACACACACAGGTGATAAACCTTACAAGTGCACTGATTGTGGCAAAGCATTCACAGAGTTAAGCAGCCTGAAGATACATCAACGTACACACACAGGTGATAAACCTTACAAGTGCACTGACTGTGGCAAAGCATTCACAGTGTTATGCAATCTGAAGAAACATCAACGTAAACACACAGGTGATAAACCTCACAAGTGCACTGACTGTGGCAAAGCATTCACACAGTTAAGTGATCTGAAGAGACATCAACGTACACACACAGGTGATAAACCTTACAAGTGCACTGACTGTGGCAAAGCATTCACAGAGTCAGGTCATCTGAAGAGACATCAACGTACACACACAGGTGATAAACCTTACAAGTGTCCTCATTGTCCGGCAGTTTTCAGTGACTCGAAAGCTTTCAGTGGACACGCACAAAATCACGCAGACATTTTATAAATAAAGTATGCATCAAGTTATGGCATTGTTAGCTCAGCTGGGATTTTTTTAGGGGAATCAAATTCACTTCCTGACTAAAATAAAGTTTGGGGAAAAAATGATGTCATGAGAGAAGAAAATGATGTAATGAGTGAAGAAAATGATGTCATGAGTGAAGAAAATGATGTCACAGTAAAGAAATGATGTCATAAATGATGAAAAAAAAAAGAAGACATGTGAAGAAAATGACATCATGTGGGAAAAAAATGATGTCACACCTTCTTTTGCTAAAGACTTAGGTCAATCTTTTTTTTTGTTTTGTTTGTGTTTTGTACACAAATATTGTTTTTTGTACAAAATCAAAATAAATGACTTTTCAGTGATGACATGCATAGCAGTGTGAGTCTGTGTAATCACCCCTCCCCACCCCACTTCCCTCCAAACGGAAAAAGAAATTATAAAAAAAAAATTTAGATTTTTGTAAATTTGTTCTAAATAGTCCAAAAATGATCTCTGGAAAGAAAGTCCCTCCGTCCGTCTGTTTATCCATCGTCCGTCTGTTTGTCCATCGTCCGTGCAAAAACTTTAAAGGGGCGAAGTTCTCAGAGGATATTTCAACTATCACAACCAAACTAGGGTCATCAAATGCTAGTCAAGAAATGAAAATTTGTCACAAAATTTCATTTTTTTCCTCTAGGTTATTAATATTGAACTTATGATTTTTTTTATGCATGATGGATAATCAATGAGACACACATACTTTGCATATTTGGTCACCCTAAAGTCAAGGTTATTGGAGCAGTTCACAGTTGGTTTGTATAGGTACTTTGAAGTGACCTTGACCCGGTATTTATTAATATTATGGAATATCCAAAAAATATACAGAACGTTCCAGAAATCAAGATTTTATTTGCCTGCTCCGATAAGCAAATTTCCTTCCCAAAATAAAAACGAAAGTTGCTGATTTTGCATGTCAGTCAGAGCACAGGCAGCACATTTCCCTCCCAGTTTGCCGAGGAGTGGTTCCCCACCTCTGTGGAAGTTTTCCGAGTTAGTGCACAGGCGTGTTCTCATTCATAATGGATGCGAGTGTGCAGAGCGGCTTCTGGAAACTTCCAGAGGAGACCTACTAGAAGCGAAGATGGGGTTGTTTCAGCAGATCTTTTAAATGGATCAGGGGTGAGTTCTCTTTCAGCCAAGTTGTGGTCTTGATTTGTGGTCCTGATTCGGCTCTTTGCAGTCCACTGGACCCTGTAAGCAATGAATAACTAACTAACTAATACCTCCAAATGTACTATAGAAAACTAGCGAATAATTCAAAAGGACTACCTTGAAAAGTGGCCACATCTCGTGGTGGGCCACAAAAGAAAAACCTTTTGATTTTGCACCACAGGCAAAGCGTTCTACTCATTGCCAAGTCCAGACCAAGAAATATCTTTTGAGGGAGCTTGAAAGAAGAGGATGATGTTGATGTCTATTTATAACGTGCATGTTTCCATCCATAGTCAAATGCTCGGTGCACGATTACAGGATTAAGTCCCGGCCACACTTACGTTACGCTTATGAATTCCTTATGTATTTCCTTGCGTACTGGCTAATGTAAAATTTTACAAGGATAGTGCATGTTTGAAAAAAAATACATAAGAGGACCAATCAGAAGCGAGACTGTGACATCACGAGTTTAGAGGTCAACCTAAACTCCTCCCATCCGCTTGATGTTTACAAACGCCTTGTCGAGCTAAGGCAGTTGAATTCACTTGTTGTGTGTCGATCTTAGTAAAATTGTTTCATATTATGGTCAAATGGTGAAAGAATAGATTACATCGTCATTATAAAGTGCCTTGTTGTAGTTATTTAGTTATTCATTGTTTATAGGGTCCAGCGGACTGTGAATATAATAGGACTTTTGCTTTAGTTTATTTGATAGCACATGATATGAGTGCATTTGGAGCCAGAGGTCAATGTCATTTCAAGGTCAAGAGCATAGAAAGATCAAAGTCGATATTATTTCACATTTTAATTCCACCATTTCATTTTGCTTTTTCCTGGTCACCCATTTTATGTTAAATATTGAGCTCCATAAGAATGACGTGAGTCATATGGATTTTGCCCTTCTAGTTTTTCTTTGTGATCAAAAAATAAGTTTACCACTGAATTGGTGTTTCCCTGTTGTAACACTAACAATATCAAAGAAGATTGAATGGTTTTACAGCAAGATTGATCACTTCGTGTTTACTGCAGTGGTGCAATAGTTTTTTTTTGTGTGTGCGTGCAAAATAAATACTAACACATTTCCTATTGTTGCACACGCGCATGAAAATATTGGAAAGATGTGTAAAGTGGCCATGGACATGAGTCTTTGTTTTTTTTTCTAGTGCCATTTCTATTATTCTTGTGTTGTTCAAAATAAATTCATAAATTTTTATTAATTATTATTAATTTTATTTAATTTTATTAATTTTTTTTCTCCCCATTTTAGGAGTGGAATATGGGAATTGTCACATCTCGATTAAATAACATTGCACTTGCACACAAAGTGTACTCGTGGGTATTATTCCATCTCGGTGTGACAATTGCTACTCACCATAACGTATTGTAAATATATTATTAAAATACGGTCACACTAACTATATCTGAGTTGTAGAAGCAAATAAATTACTTGCCCCGAATGACAAAATACAATAAAGCAAGATAATTTTTTTCATCACAAATAATTGATTAAAATATATTGAACCTGTTTAAATTTGTACAGATGTTTTAGTTTCTGACTTCAAGATAGGGTTATTTTGAAACTTTAGCATTTTTACATGACGCCCTGCCAAAAGTTGAGCACAGAATAAGTTTCTGGAAAATGTTTTATATGAACGTTTACATAAACAATATATGGTGTGTTCTTCTGTGTGTGGACATAGTGGGGATACTTTGGAACATTATTATTGATTAAGCCATTGTTTATTTATCGCTGTATAAATAAGTGTTGATATCAATAAATATAATTTTTCATACTTTTTCAGGCCGATGTTTACATTGTAATGAACTGATTTCTGCATGGGTTAATTTGGTTGGCCTCCTGTATTCTTTGTTACAAATTTGCGATTGAAGAAATTAAACTGCATCTTGATGGTTAGGTACACACGGTTTGCATTGAGTGCAGACTTTTTGTTTTGGTACAAGTAGCTAACCTTTTGTCATGACACTGTTTGCAGACAACTCCATTTAGTTCTTTGTCCATTTAGTCCCTTTCATGTGCATGATCAATGGAATGTCTCTGTAGTCAATGAAGTATTTTACATCCGTGCGTTTTAATATAAAATTATTGTGCATGTAAATATAAAACTAATGACTACTGTATTATTCTTGCTGTAGTCTCTAAATTTCAGACTGTTTGTCATTGACTGGCGTATTTAACTTGAGTTGCCTTTTTGTAGTGTCACTTGTTCAGCATTGATGCTGTTGCTTTTGTCAAATCAATGTTTTGTAATGTTCCAATTTGGGGAGTGGGGGTTGTTGATGCTAGGACTTACAAATTAAAACAAAATATGATTGTGTTATCCTGCATTTCATTGTTTTTGTAGATGTTATCTAGCATTTCATTGGTTTTTTTTTAGATTTTTTGCTTTTTTTATGAATTTTTGTAAAATCACACCTTGTGAACAAACATCTGCCATCGATGTTACTGTGAGTATTGTTAACGATGTGTGTCAGGCCTACTTTCTCCTTATGGTGTTTAAGTAGGTGACTGTTCCTTCATGCAAGGAGTGAAGGGGTCTTTGGGGTGGGTAGTGAGTGCGTGAGTGTCCTTTCTCCCACTAAACTAAACTAAAAACTCAACTAGTGAAATAAAGTGTTAAAAATACAAATTCACATTTATTCAATAAAACCTATAATTAACCCCCCCCCTCTCACCCCTTCCTCCCCCCCCCCACACAACAAACAAAAGAATGAAACCAAAGACACCATAAAATGAATTTAAAAAATAAACAATCTAATACCTATACAATCAAACCATTGGCATAAATAATAAAAATCACTCTCTCACCTGGTATTTCTGCTAATTAACACATACATATAATACATACACAACAATAATCAAACACACATATGTACCCCCCCACCCCACCCCCTCCGCCCTTGTTGTCCCTGATAAGTTTTGTTATACAATATGTATAACCACTTTACTCCCTGTGCACTGTCACTGATTAGAAAAAAAAAGTTCTTCATTGAATTTCCTTATTTGAAAAAACGTTCTTACCACAGTTTAAATGAAAAAAAAAAAATTATAAAGAGTCACTGGATTTTGCAATCTGCACTGTTTCTGATGTCTATAAATAAAAATAAACATAAATAAACTGTTCTTTCAACCCCGTTGGGGTGCCGAGGGTTTCAGTATAAATAGTATCCCCACTTTCTGGAAATTTAGTGCTTTCAATTCCCACTGTCGCTGTCTTTCTCATTTGCTCTTTCTCATTCCTGCTCTTTTCTATCAATCTGCTATACTATCTTCTTCTTCGCTAGACCAGTCACCTACCTTTTTTCTTGAAAACTCTTCCTGGACAAGACTCCTTATATTTTGTTTTTGTAACCGGGGATTCGATTAGTTGGAGTAAAGCCTCAGCCGTCCCCTGCGTGGGATGTCTTTACTGGCCGGTGGAGGGCATTCAGTTTTCCCACTAGGGTTGTTTCAGCAGATCTTTTATGCGGATCGGGAGTTGTCCGGTCCTGATTTGGCTCGGAAGAGTCCGCTGGACCTAAAGCAACAATTATGTAATGTATAATTGTATACGCAGGGGACGCTGAGACTGCACTCTAATTTATCGAACCCCCGTTTACAAAAACAAAATAGAATACAAACATCATTATAAATTATCAACAAAACATATACATATAAAATGCCTACATAGCTAAATAATAACATCATAGGAAGCCCTAGTGACCACCTGGCAGAAAGCGTCCAATATTCTCAAGCTGATTTAACAGACCTCATACACAAACAAGGAGTCTTGTCCCGGAAGAGTTTTCAAGAAAAAAGGTAGGTGACTGGTCTAGCGAAGAAGAAGATAGTATAGCAGATTGATAGAAAAGAAGCCAAAGAAGATTGATAGAAGATTGATAGAAAAGAAGCCAAATCAGGACCGGACAACCCCCGATCCGCATAAAAGATCTGCTGAAACAACCTTAGTGGGAAAACTGAATGCCCTCCACCAGCCAGTCACTTTACAATAAAGACATCCCTTGCAGGGGACGGCTGAGGCTTTACCCCAACTAATCGAACCCCCGGTTACAAAAACAAAATGGGGGGAAGGAGGGGGGGAGGGGGCACCACAGATAATCGTTTAACAGGAAAAGGCCTCAATTTAACAATGGTCTCTAGGGCCAGCGCACCACGCTTGAGCGATAAAAATAAAAAAATATTCAAACCACTGGAAAATAACGTGGCTTGAAAAGGTCGTTAGTGATCAGAGGGTTGGTGATGTCATGCGGAAAAGAGCAAAAGACAAGGAATTTCAAGTTTTCTGCGAACCTTGCCAAAGACTTGTTGAGAAACGTGGCTTTGTCGCAATTCGCAACCACATCGAACGTTCAGGACACCAAAGTAGTGTTGCATCCTTACAAGGGAATTTGACCCTAGAAGGTAGGTTACGGTTTTATCTGCATTTCTATTTATCTATTTTGAATGTTCACAATGTAATAGTAGTTGATGATTAAATAAGAACAATGGATTGGATTCGGATCATTAACTAATAAAGGGTAGAGAGCTTTCAATAAATTAAAGACCTGCTAGTACTGTAGTAGTGCTATTAATTGAGTTAATAAATAGGTAGGCTATACCATAAACGCCTAGATATAGGTTTAGGGTCCACTTGGTATAGGCCTATTAATATTAGGCAGTGAAGCCTTTCCAGTGGCCCATCATGTTTACAAGTTTTTTTCGTTGAGGTTATGTGCGACATCGGTCCTGATTTGGCTCGGAAGAGTCCGCTGGACCTAAAGCAATAATCATGTAATGTAATGTAATGTGCGACATGCAATTTGCACTAAGTTATAAGTATCGTAGTGATAGACCTACAAAAAATAATTGTATCAGTATGTGTAGGATTAATCAAGCAGTTCAAAATTTTTAAGTAAATAATTATGAATGTTACTTGTTAGCCATGATTTTACCTATTCAACAGACTTTGAAGCTGAATTTAGGCACTTTTTTTTAGTAAGAAAAAAAAAAGATAATTCTTCACCTATTGACCTATTATAGTAATAAATTTGGTGTCTTTTGATTATTAGAAAGCTATAGTATAATGACTAGGACCAACAAAATAATAATATAATAATAATTAAAGGTGAAAAAATGGTGCTGGGATGTATCTTTACTCAACTGAACTTGCTTCACAGGTATAAATCATGTTGTAATACAATTTAACATGACAAAATTTTAAATAAAATAACAGCTTAAACTATTTAAAGACATATTTGGAACTATAGATAAAGTGTTGATACTTATTATATGAATAAATAAAATCAGATCTATTGGCACTTTCATGTGTATTTATACACTCATATTTGTTAGACCTTACTCATCGCATTTTCTCTTTAATGTTAAATGTATACTTGCTATGCAGTAAAATGTGGCAATCA
Source organism: Oncomelania hupensis (assembly GCA_036898135.1). Classification (NCBI taxonomy): domain Eukaryota; kingdom Metazoa; phylum Mollusca; class Gastropoda; order Littorinimorpha; family Pomatiopsidae; genus Oncomelania; species Oncomelania hupensis. Next base: position 67,740 of record JBAHVR010000100.1, read on the forward strand.
CCTGTTATATCCCCTGCAGCTGTAAACACTGTTGGCAAATCTATGAAAATAACTTCATTTTCTTGTTGGAGGTTCTGAATGTAAATAAAATGCAGCTCTTTTCAATACAATTAACAGTTTTAGTAGGGGGGTTGTTGCCTGAGTAACTGATTGGGGGGGGGCTAAAATTGGTGTATGCCCAATTAAAACTGTATGCAAGTTGCAAGTAAAAGTTTATTTTATTTGTACTTACATATTATAATTAAAATGTTTTGCTGTGACAGTACAATACTGTAAGTGTATTTAGGTAATTATTTTTGTAAATTAAACTATATACTGTTTTTTAAAATAAGTAAATAAATAACAATTTAGTGAGTTAAACAGACGAGCAATGGCAGCAACCTTGACCGCTGCCACAGTACCTCGCTGCTTCCAGTGTAGACTACAGCACCAACATCAACAAGTCCATCATGAAAATAATAAAGATAAAAGCTACTTTTGTAGTATGACTTTTATGTACATATTTACCCTTAAAACAATTTGCCTGCTCACCTCCTTTCCTGAAGAAAAATGTAGGCCTACATGTTTTTTTATATTTACAGTTTTTCCATTTCACAACACTTATACAATTATACAAAACTAGTGGTTTTTGTACCCTGGCAAGCCAGGGTACACATGATGCTGTTTAAAATGTAGACAGAGAGAACTTTTGTCTGCGAGTTTCATTTGGACGATGATACCTCCCCATATCCCCCTTGATACCTCACCATACCCCCCCCCTGATATCTCCCCGCTTCCCCCCCCCCTATGATGCCTCATCATACCCCCTTGATACCTCCCCGAACCCACTTGATACCTCCCCATACCCCCTTGATTCCTTCCATACCCCTTGGTTCCTAACTGTACCCTCCTTGATACTTCCCCGTTGATCGTTTCGCAGGTATGGATGAAAGGAATCGACCATCACCATACCCCCTTATAGATACCCGTATCCCCGTTATACCTACCCATGCCCCTTTAAACCTACCCGTAGCCCCCTTTTACCTACATGTACCACCCCATCCCGATCCTTGGTAATAAGAATAATAATAATAATAATAATAATAATAATAATAATGAATATAGAATAATACAAATAGAAATCAGAAAAAACACCAAGGTTTTAAAATAAAATTTGATATAAGATAGTATAATTGTTATTATAAGAATAATAATAATTATTATTATTAGTTTATAAGTAATAATAATAATAATAATAATAATAATATTGAATATAGAATAATACAAATAGAAATCATAAAAAACACCAAGGTTTTAAAAGAAAATTTGATATAAGATATAATAATAATAATAATAATAATAATAATAATTTATTATTATTAGTTTATAAATAATAATAATAATAATAATAATAAATTAAAGGTAAAAAGCCTAAATTAAAAAGAAAAATATCCATATTTTAGTGTACTAAAAAAAAATTAAAAAAATAAGGGGCCGGGTGAGATTTGACCTTCGGTTGCACTGCACGGTAGGCGAATGGTTTTACTAACTAAGCAACCAACGCTTCCTAGAAATACCATCAATTTTTTGGTCTATATGGGAAAACATGCTGAAACCTCAATTTGATTTTTAATGGAAGCGCGCGGAATGAGGCTATTACAGTTTGTGGACATTTTGTTTATTTATTTATCTCAGAAACGGTTAAATGTTCGGTAAGGAAATGTCGGCTAAAACGATTTCGCTGGTTTTGAGCACACAGCAGGCCTACTACTACTACTACTACTACTACTACTACTACTACTACTACTACTACTACTACTACTACTACTACTACTACTACTACTACTACTACTACTACTACTACTACTACTAATATTGAATATAGAATAATACAAATAGAAATAATAAAAAACACCAAGGTTTTAAAAGAAAATTTGATATAATAATAATAATAATAATAATAATAATAATAATAATAATATTAATAATAATAATAATAATTTATTATTATTATTATTATTATTAGTTTAATAATAATAATAATAATAATAATAATAATAATAATAATAATAATAATAATAATAATAATAAATTAAAGGTAAAAAGTCTAAATTAAAAAAAAAAATCCATTATTATTATTAGTAGTAGTTTATTTAATAAGGAAATGTCGGCTATAACGATTTGGGTGGTTTTGAGCACACAGCAGGCCGATCAGCAGCACTCAGCACCTGCCCAGATCAGCGTCCATAGGAGACAAACTTTATAGTAACGGCGAAGAAGGACTTCCGGCTAAGCAATTTATATATATAGATGCAACCATCATACAATTTCTAAAATAGTTAACACACCTTTGTTCCGTTTATATAATTCTCTCTCTCTCTCTCTCTCTCTCTCTCTCTCTCTCTCTCTCTCTCTCTCTCTCTCTCTCTCTCCTTAGTCTTGCTGACTGCTTTAACTAAACATAATGTTATTTACAACAAATGCATTTTACATAAAAACGTGCCAGATATAATATTAATAATAAGTAACATATTTTAATAAAAAGTTCAAAGACGTACAATTTTACGTTCTACATTCCCTTACATACGTTTTTGCTACATTCCCTCCCTAAATAGTTGTTTTCTCCCCATTCTCTCATTGGCGATCGTTAGGGACATGATTACAGTGGTCGCATCTCACTGACCGAACTTGTGATAAGAGATTTTTTCCCTTGAAACATCACATAGAAACGCCCGATGACGCTCAACAGGTGAGAGCAACCCAGATTCTCGATAACCTGCCAGCCTTCCGTGAAGTTCCACTTCAACAACAATACGGTTCCATGGCTTAATGTCTCCCAACCTGGCTTCCTCCCGTCTGGCGTCACCTCCACGATCTGTTCGCCCCCAAGTCCTGAGCAAAGATGCTTGTCCCGGCCAACTTAAAACACCATTAAATTATTTTTATATTCAAATATTTCGTAACCATTCTTTTTTCTAAAAGCTTGTCTTAATGTGTGTGCTATTAGCGATTCGGGGAAAAAGTTGCTTCTCTTGATCTGTTTTTAGTAATACCAAATGTACTATTGGGGATCCACTGTTCGACACCTTTACTCCTTGTGACTTGCGCTCGCCATGAATTCAATTGCAGAAAATGTATAACAATACTTTGCTGCAGGTAATGCACAATATCTATTGTGATCCCCCCGTGGGCGTGCAGGGGGTTTCAGTATAAATAGTATCCCCACTTTCTGAAAATGTAATGCTTTAAATTCCCACTGTCGCTGTCTTTCTCCTTTGTTCTTTCTCATTCCTACTCTGTTCTATCAATCTACTATATTATCTTCTTCTTTGCTGGACCCGTCACCTACCTTTTCTCTTGAAAACTCTTCAGAGACAAAACTCCTCATTTGTGTGTAAGGTCTGTTGGATCAGCTTGGGAATATTGGACGCTTTCTTCCCAATGGTCACTGGGGCTTCCTATATGATGTTATTATTTGGCAATGTAGGCCTTTAATATGTTTTGTTGATATTTTATAATGATGTTTATATTCTATTTTGTTTTTGTAAACAGGGGGTTCGATAAATTAGAGTATAGCCTCAGCGTCCCTTGCGAGGGATGTCTTTATTGTAAAGTGACCGGCTGGTGGAGTGCCTTCAGTGTCACCACGAGGGTTGTTTCGGCAGATCTTTAATGGGGCGAATCCTCTTTCAACGAAATTGTGGTCTTGATTTTGTGTTCCTGTTTCGGCTCTTTGCAGTCCAATGGCTTGCGTGATGGTCTGTCGGACTTCGTTGTTGGTGGTGTGCTGGGTATAGGAAATGCCCAGTAATCTTCTGTAGCACCTCATCTCCATGCTTTGTATTCTTTGTTGTATACACGAGCATGAGAGGTCACATGATGGTCAAGGTCGTCCTAAGGTCACTGAATGTCAAGGTCATCCCAAGGTAACTTTTTTATGTGTATAATACAACTTTTGCTGCAGGTTATTTGATCGTGCATGTGTGTATTTATGGGTGGAGGTCAAGGTCATCTGAAGGTCAAGAGCTTAGAAAGATCAAAGTGGGTATTACTTTGCATTTTCATGCCACCGTTTCATATTTTTTCTGGGTCCTGATTTTCCTGTTAAATATTGCAAGTTCTATAAGTAGCATGTGAGTCACGTGGGCTTTGCCTTTCTAGTTGTGGTTGATTTGTTTCTGAAACATATGTTAAAATGGTGAAATAAAGTTTACATCAAAAATAGCTTAATTTGTCATTGTTGTTGTTTTTTCTTGCTTCTCGTTCTTGCGAGTATTCTCTTATCCTATTCCCCCTGGGTGATCTCCCCTCTTGCCCCCTTCTCTGTCCCCTTTGCTCTCTCTTTCTGTCTTTTAAATCACCCTCTGTCTTCTTTTCCTTCTTGCTCATCACCATCTTTATCCTTCTTATAAAGTTGATTCTCCTTTTCCTTCTTACACTCTATGTATTTATTTATCATACGTCCCGTTCTTTGTAAATACACAAGAAGTATACTTTAAATAACATTACATATACCCTGCACGAGAAGTCGTACTTTGTTTTATATTCATTTGTGCCTATTGTACGTGCATCGTCAGCGAGGTCAGAATTGTACGTTATTGTTGAGCATTGAACGTCCAGATTGCTAAACTTAGTCTTTATTATATTTTATTATATATTTTGCAAAGGTCGTATTACTCGGAGAACGAGCAAAACAATACCATGCAATACAATACAATTAAACTTTATTGTCTTATAAAGAAAATAAAATAAAATAAAAATCCAGAAATTTGCCTTTGGCACACTGTCCATAAACACAAAAACATCAGTAAAGACTCAAATAAAAACAAACAAAAAACAAAATGTAAACAGTGCTGCTTATAAATGACTATAATATCAAGTCAAGTCAATATATTCTTTATTCCATCAAAAAGGAAAATTTGTTTTGCCACCAGGATACTCACTGTATAAAAACACATTACATAGGCAAGATCATAAATAACTAATTATCAACAAAATAAACCTGTTGTGAGAATGATTTGAGAGATGGGAATTTACACATGGAATGAAAGCACGTAGACACTCACGCACACACTCGCATACCCACCCACACGCACACTGCGTTTATGCCCACCACATACTCATCGTCATCCTATCATAACTTACGACCACAAAACCATATCACATGTGCACTAATACAGTTTAGCACAAATTAAAATAATTTTAATAAAATAGACTCGAGTCTTATTTAATAATGTCCTAACACTATTCAATTTCTACAGCTATCATAACTAAGAGACAAAGTCAATAATTGTATATATACGCACATACATATACATACATATACACACACATGCACACACACACACACATACCTATATATATAATACATACACACATACATACACCTATACATACATATACATACACATATATACACACACATACGCGCACCCACACACACACACACACACACACATACATATATGCATATACATATAATTATGCAAGTTAGCAGCACATTACATTGACCATTTAATTAGTGTAGACATATTGTAATAGCACTGGCTTGACTGTATAGTTGACTCTAGCTAGAGCGTGCAGTGGTGGCAGTGTTAACGTCCGGTGCGCCAGCCGGAGCCAGAGGCAGCATTCAGTCTACCCACCGCCATGGGAACAAAGCTGCGAGAGTACTTTGCCTTCTTGCATTTGATGGAGCGATACCGCCTGCCCGAGGGGAGCAGTTCAAACTCCGCGTGCAATGAGTGGGAGCTGTCAGCAGAGACCGCATGCGCCTTGCGGAGCAGGGCTTTGTCTGTTATCTCAGAGATGAGGGGGACGGGGAGGCCAATGATCTTTGATGCCGTGTTTGAAAGTTTGATCAACTTGTTTCTTTCAGTGACAGAGAGGGAGGGGTGGTATATACTACTGCAGTATGTGAGAAGGGGCTCTATGATGGAACGATAGAGGTTGAGGAGTAGCTGGGGGTCCAGTTCGAGAGACCGCAGTCGGCGCAGCACATACAGCCTCTGCTGACACTTCCTCTGGACAGAAGTGACTTGCTCCTTGAAGTTGAGTGCGGAGTCGAGGATGAGGCTGAGGTAGCGGAAGGACTCCACTATCTCCACCTGCTCCTGCCTGATAATATATATTATATATATGTATATATTATACAGCTATCAAAAACTGGTAAAGTATTCACACAAGGAGGACCTCCTAACCAACACCAAATCAAAGGCAAGTACCCATTATAAAAAAAACAACAAAGAAGATATATCTATCCTATCCTATACAATCTCGTAACTCGAAAGTCGTTGGGGCACTACAGATGTTCGTTTAACCAGCTTATCCTATCCTATCCTATCCCGTAACTCGAAAGTCGTTGGGGCACTACAGATGTTCGTTTAACCAGCGTACTCCATCTTTCTCTGTCCTCAGCAACCCTGATGGTTTCGCTCAGTTTCAAGCCAGTCTATTCTCCAATGTTGTCCTCCCACCTCTTTTACAATCTCCCTCTTTTTCAGCTTACTCCATCTTTCTCTGCCTTCAGCCGTCCTTATTCTCGAATGTTGTCCTCCCACCTCTTTTTCTGTTTTCCTCTTTTTCTGCCTCTTTGGACCATGCCTTGCAGGATGGTCTTTGCAAAGCCTGATGTTCCGTTTCTTCACCACTGTGAGTATGTCATCGTGTTGTCCAGTGGCTTGTGTGATGGTCTGTCGGACTTTGTCATCGGCGATGTGCTGGGTATAGGAAATGCCCAGAAGTCTTCTGTAGCACCTCGATCATCTCCATGCTGTGTATTCTTCGTTGTAGGTCTGCTGTGCCAATGTGGATCTTCCAATCAACTGTGAGAAACCGACCAGGGAAGAGATCAAGAAGGCCATCACCCTGATGAAGTACGGAAAGGCCGCTGGACCAGACAAGATCCCAGCAGAGGCGCTAAAAGCGGACTTGGAAGCATCAGTGGAGATGCTGTACTCACTCTTTGAGAGGATCTGGGAGGAAGAAGATGTTCCGGCAGACTGGAAGGAAGGTTACCTGATCAAGCTTCCCAAAAAAGGTGACCTCAGCAACTGTAACAACTACAGGGGCATCACACGTCTATCTGTGCCTGAAAAGGTCTTCAACCGGGTCCTTTCGGAGAGGATGAAGGATACTGTCGACCCACAGTTACGAGACGAGCAGGCAGGCTTCCGACAAAATAGATCCTGCACGGACCAGATTGCAACGGTGTGCATCATAGTGGAGCAGTCCCTGGAATGGAACTCGCCGTTGTATATCAACTTCGTCGACTATGAGAAGGCGTTTGACAGCGTGGATTGATTGATTGATTGATTTATTGTTGCTTTAGGTCCAGCGGACTCTTCCGAGCCAAATCAGGACCGGACAACCCCCGATCCGCATAAAAGATCTGCCGAAACAACCCTAGTGGGAAAATTGAATGCCCCCCACCGGCCAGTCACTTTACAATAAAGACATCCCACGCGGGGGACGGCTGAGGGTTGACCTCAACTACGCGAACACCCCGGTTACAAAAACAAAATAGAATACAACCATCATTATAAATCATCAACAAAACACATACATATAAAATGCCTATAGTGCGAAATAATACAATCATAGGAAGCCCTAGTGACCACCCGGCAGAAAGCGTCCAACACTCCCAAGCTGATCCAACAGACCTCATACACAAACAAGGAGTCTTGTCCAGGAAGAGTGTTCAAGAAAAAAGGTAGGTCATTGATCTAGCGAAGAAGAAGAAAGTATAGCAGAGTGATAGGACAGATCAGGAATGGGAAAGAGCAAATGATGAAGACAGCGACAGTGGGAATTTAAAGCACTAAATTTCCAGAAAGTGGGGATACTATTTATACTGAAACCCCCGGCACTCCAACGGGGGGAACTGTTGCCGCAGTGAATTAGTCATGCCCACTGGGGCTTTCACTTTTCCCTTTATAGGTTAGAACAATCTACAGTGACAAGATTGCTCAAGACCCCAAGGGGTCAGCGTGGATTGAGATACCCTCTGGAAGCTCCTTCGACACTACGGCATCCCGGCCAAGATGGTCAATCTGATCAGGAACTCCTATGACGGCATGTCCTGCAGAGTTATCCATGGCGGACGGCTCACAGACAACTTCCAGGTGAAAACCGGAGTCCGACAAGGGTGCTTGTTGTCACCTTTCCTCTTTTTCATCGCCATAGATTGGGTTATGAAGTCGTCCACCAGGGAAAGTAGAAACGGAATCCAATGGACTCCGTGGAACCAGCTCGAGGACCTGGACTTCGCTGACGACCTTGCTCTTCTTTCCCATAGCCAACAGCAGATGCAAGAGAAGACAAATGCAGTGGCGGCCACATCGTCGGAGGTCGGCCTCAAAATCCACAAGGACAAGAGCAAGATCCTGAAGATCAACTCCATCAGTACCGAACCAGTCATCTTGAATGGAAGTCCCTTGGAAGAAGTGCAGTCCTTCACCTAAATAATATGTGGATTTGTGGATTGTTTCCTTAGAACTGATTTTTTACTTTAAACAGTGTAACATGTGCATGGTCTATTGATTTATAATTATAGCCTGGCATGCCCTCATAATCAAGAAGTAGTTTTAGGTGTTTTTTAAGTTATTATATCTTATGTTTGTTATTAAGTAGTAATTAATTAAGGTATTGTTTGTTCCATGTTAGTTTATAGTTGTAGTCAATGTTTGGAAGGTTTGATATTGTAGACTAATGAACGTAGTCCAATGTGTTTTGTTTACGTAGGCCAAACAAGGTCGGGGTCACAGGTTGCGAACCAAACTTAGAACAAGTACGTAGCCTACCTGCTTCCTGTTGCATTTAGATCCACTAGTAATCTTCATCGTATGTCCCTTCCTCAAGTGATACCTCAATCCTAGTATTCCATCGTAATCCCATCAGGTGCACAACACGTTTGCCTCACCTATTTTGATAAATAATATCAACTGAAATTCCAGCACCTTCTCATAGCTGCCACTGTTTCCCTCTCAATTCTACATCACTTAGGCTTTCTGCGCATACCATCCGCGCACAGGCCAGGGTTCGCGACCTGTGACCTGACCTGCCCGTGAGGCATGTCTCATAGGCATAAGCCTACGTCTATTATTATTATTATTATTATTATTATTATTATTATTATTATTATTATTATTATTATTATTATTATTATTATTATTATTATTAAGCGTTTTTCATTAAGATGCATTGTCATTTTCTTTTGATTAGGTAGATGTGTTATTGGTTTATTTTTATCTTGATTGAATTATGTTCCTGTTGCTGTGGCATGCGGTGAGGATGTTGTGTGTGTGTGTGTGCTCGTGTGTGTGTGCGTGAGGACACGCGTGTATATATACGCGTGTGTGTGTGTGTGTGCGTGTGTGTGTCTGAGATGTGCAAACATTTATCTATTCAAGGCCTGGATACTGTGTGTGTGGATGTGTGTGTGTGTGTGTGTGTGTGTGAGTGTGTGTGTGTGTGTGTGTGTATGTGGAGGTGTGTGTGGATTTATTAGGTGGCAGTGAAGCTAATGATATGCTTGACTGTATATTGTTCTTATGAGTCATATCTTATCTTATACCTTGTATTTTAAACTGTTTATGTTTTTAAATTTAATATTTAATATTTTGTAATATTTATAAAAATATCGCAGGCTACTGATGTCACCCACATCTTCCATCTTTTTGGAATAAAGAATTGTTGACTTGACTTGACTTGACTTGACCTACCTGGGTAGCATCATTGATCAGCAGGGCGGCACAGATGCGGATGTCAAGGCTAGGATCGGCAAAGCAAGAGCTGTCTTCATTCAGCTCAAGAACATCTGGACCTCCAGAGAACTGTCTTTGGCCACCAAGATGCGGGTATTCAACTCCAATGTGAAGTCAGTCTTACTGTATGGAGCAGAGACATGGAGGACAATCAAGACCACCATCAAAAAAGTCCAGTCCTTCAACAACAGTTGCCTCAGAAGGATTCTTCAGATCCGCTGGCCCGACACCATCAGCAACGCCAACCTTTGGGAAAGGACCCGCCAACTCCCTGCTGAAGATGAAATCAGGAAAAGGAGATTGGGCTGAATAGGGCATACCCTACGCAAACCAGCGACGAACGTCACCCGGCAGGCGCTGAAGTGGAATCCCCAGGGAAAGCGAAAGAGAGGCCGTCCAAGGAACACCTGGCGACGCGACCTCGAGGCCAACACCACCAAGATAGGCTACACCTGGAGTCAGAAAGAATGGCACAGGACAGAGGACTCTGGAGAGCTGTTGTTGGCGGCCCATACCCTGGCAGGGGTGACGGGCATTAATTTACCTGAATTTACCTGAGTGGCCACTGAGCGCGGCCGACGGGGTAGGAAGTTTGAGAACTTATTTTAACCCCCTTAACTGTCTCTTTATCATGGCGGTTCTTGAACTGGTTGACAGTTTCAGCTTCAACAATTGATTGTTTCAGTGCATTCCATGGGTTCACAACTCTTTGTGAAAAAAAAGTTCTTTCTGAGATTCAGTCTAGACCTCTCTTTGAACAGTTTGCTGGTGTGACCTCTATGGTAGAATGATGACTGGCATGAAGTAAAAAATTTGTCAGCAGAAACTTTTTCAAGCCCCTTTATGATCTTGAATGTCTCGATGAGATCTCCCCTGTCTCTCCTTTCTTCTAATTTCTGCAAATTGCACAAAGCCAGTCTCTCATCGTACGGCAGGTGACCAATCCCTGTGATCGATCTCGTAGCTCTCCTCTGCACCTTTTCCAACTCTGCGATGTCTTTTTTGAGGTAAGGTCGCCATACTTGGATGCAATACTCCAGATGTGGTCGTAGAATTGATTTGTAGAGTGGGACAATAACTTCCTTAGTTCTGGCTGTGACTGTTCGCATGATCTGCCCCACTGCTCTGTTGGCTCGTTTTGCTGCCTCGCAGCACTGGCGACTAACCGACAGTGACCTGTGCATGATGACGCCTAGGTCCATTTTTTCCTCCACTGCTCCAAGTTCTTGTCCTCCCAGCGTGTAAACATGACAAGTGTTTTTACGGCCTGCATGCATTCTTGCACTTGTCCACGTTATACTGCATCAGCCACTTCTCTGACCACATTTCTGCTACCTTAAGGTCATGCTGTAGTTTGTCGCTCCCCGCTGGGTCGAAGACGTCGCCGTAGATCTTAGTGTCATAAGCAAACTTTAGAACGCTGGTCAGCATTAATGAACACCAGGAACATTGTCGGCCCCAAAATGGATCCTTCTGGAACTCCACTCGTCACATCTACCCATGGAGAAGCTTGTCCATTGACCACAACTCTCTGCTTTCTGCCACGCAGCCACTCTTCCATCCACTGCAGCGCACTTTTCCGTCCACACCGAGTGCTTTCAGCTTGTCAATAAGCCGCTTGTGAGGAACCTTGTCGAACGCCTTGGCATAGTCAAGTTAGATGACGTCTACATCTTTCCTTTCGTCCAGCATGCGTGTCATGTCCTCCAGGAAGACGAGCAGGTTTGTCAGGCAGGACTTTCCTTTTGAGAAACCGTGTTGGCTGCCTCGGATCAGCTGATGCCTCTCAAGGTGATTGCTCAGGAAATCCTGCAAAATACTTTCAAAGACTTTCCCAACCTGAGAAGTCAGCGATACCGGCCTGTAATTTCCTGCTTTACATTTTGCACCCTTTTTGAATATCGGCACAACATTTGCCTCTTTCCACCCCACTGGCATCTATCCGTAAGTAAGTAAGGTCTGCTGTGACGGTCCATGTTTGGCAAGAGTAAAGGAAGATAGAGATAACTAGGGAGCACAACAACTTTACCTTGGAGTGTAGACTGATGGTCATGTCTTTCCAAATGGGCTTCAACCTTGTCAGGGCAGCAGTTGTTTGTGCTATCCTAGACAGGACTTCCTGTCGGGACCCATTGTCTGATACAATTGCTCTTAAACATTTGAAGCTGTTCACCATGTTGAGGGATTGGCCTTGGACTTTGTCCGTGTTAACGCCATTGGAGTGATTGGTCATAATGTGGATGTCCTCTGCGCTCGTTTCCATTCCAGAAGCTCTGGAGGTGGTGTCATGCCTCTGTACCAAAGTTCAAGTTCTTGTTCATCTCCAGCCAATCAATCAAGGTCCTCCGCAAAACGGAGGTTGGAGATTGCTATAATGATTGTGCCTTCATAATCTGAAAGGGCATCTGACATGATGCGCTCTAGAAAGATGTTGAAAAGTGCTGAAGAGAGTAGGCAGCCTTGGCGCACACCGATGGTTGTTCTGAATCAGTTCCTGATGGCATTGTTGCATAGGATCGCACTGGTAGCCTTGTCATAAAGATTTTTGATGACTTTAATAATGTTGTGACTGATGTACACTCTCATGGTTGCCCACAGAACTGCATGCCTATTCGGTCAAACGAGTTCTTGAAGTCTACAAATACATAATATAGATGTCAGTATTTTTCACAGATAAATTTGAGGTTGAAAATCTGCTCAGTGGTACTTCACCCTGCCCTGAATCTTGCTTGTTCTTCAGCTATGATTTGTTCAGCTTGGGATTTGTTCAGCTTGGGATTTTAACCTGTTGAGTATTCTTTTCATGAGAACTTTGCTGGGATGGATGTAGAGGTAAATTGTGAGGTATTTTTGACACTCCTGAAGGTTACACTGTTTGGGAATAGTGATGATAAACGATTGGGCCCACTCCCTTCTCTTGCAGATCTTGTTACAGATAATGGTGAGTGCGTCAATCATCGCTTCTCCTCCTGCTTTGAAGCAATTCTGCGGGTGTGTTGTCCACTCCCGATAATTTCCCATTCTTCACCGATTCCACTGCTGCCTCAACTTCTTCTCAGAGAATTCTTATTCTTTGTTCTGGGGATATGCCAGAACTAATTGGTCTCCGTTTGGTGCGTGCTTGCAAAGATCAGAGAATACTCTGTCCATCTATCCAAGACTTCTTGTTCTTCGGTAAGCACAAGCCAGACATGCGTTGGATCGTGGAGACCTTGGGCTGTTTAATACTTGTCAGCCGCTTTACAGTCTGCTAGGCCTTCTTGCTTTTGTTCTTGTTCGGACTGTTATCTGTTTTCTTGCATTGATCTATCCAGTTCTGCTTTGCTGTGCGCACGCCTTTTCGGATGTCACAGTAGGCATCAGCTCCCTGTGAGGTGTTCTGTTTCCTTTTCATCTCTCTTCGTTTGTCACACAGGTCCAAACGTTCAGGCGTGATTCATGGTTTCTTCTTTGGGCTGTGTTTGCCAAGGATCATAGTGGCGGCATCTGTCACTGCTGAGTTGAAGATGACGGTCATGGTGTTAACATCTTGATCAACTTCATCAGCTCCCAAAATGAGCAGTGGCGCAAATTTCCCTCCAATTGTGGCTTGGAATATTTCTGCCACCTCCAGATCTTGCAGTTCATCTAGGTTGAACCTCAGCCTGGTGCACTTTGCTTTGTGTACTCTCTTCAAGTGGGGCCGGAAAGACATCATCACGAGTTCGTGGTTATTTGCGATGTCTGCTCCTGGAAAAGTGCCAATGCTGACGCTTGATCTGAAGCATTTCTTGACCATGGTGTAGTCGATCTTGTTGTGATGTTCCCCGCTGGGACTGTGTTTTTGTGGGGACCAAGCGAGTTTCCCAGTGTCAGATTGTTGTATGTGTCAAACTTCAAGAGTCTCAGACCTCTGTACGTTGCTTTTGTCAAATCAATGTTTTGTAATGTTCCAATTTGGGGAGTGGGGGAATTGTTAATGCTAGGACTTAAATTAAAACAAAAATATGATTGTTTTATCCTGCATTTGATTGTTTTGTAGATGTTATCTAGCATTTTATTGTAGATTTTTTTGCTTTATTTATGAATTTTTATAAAACAAACCTTGTGAATAGACATTTGCTATTGATGTTACAAGGGGTATTGTTAACGATGTGGGTATTCTATGCAGTTTAGTGTTGTAGTATTTAGCGAACACACATTTACATTACACTGTATGCGGCTCGTTTGTATTCAAGTATAGTAAAAAAAAAAAATTAAAAAACAAACAATTTCTCACTGTGATTGAAATTTTTAACTTATTTTCTTGTTATTTGATGCTAGTTTTGAGACCTTTGTAATTCACTGATGTCGTTGTGGCAATTATCAGATTATTTAGCATTGATATGTAGTTGTTGTTGTTTTTTGTTTAGTACTGTTATTGCATTGAGGGCTGATGAGGGCTGCTGAGGACAGAGAAAGATGGAGTATGCTGGTTAAGCGATCATCTGTGGTGCCCCTACGACCTTCGGGTTATGGGACAGGATAGGATAGGATAGGATAGGACTGTTATTGTCGTTTTTTGCTATTGTTCACAACAAAATATTACATTTCAAATTATATTGGTGTTCCCTCGCTGTTCTATACAGTTTGCATCGTTAAAATATTTGGACACTTTTCCACAAGTATATAAACACCTTTACCCCTGTGGCAACTCGCTGCTTTGTCTAGCTTTATTGCTTAGTGATTTGCTGTAGGGAAAAGCTTGTTATCGAACACTGCATATTTAACTTCCTGTTACCAATGAAGATAAATAAAAAGTAAAACACACTGTTACATTTTGATGGGTATTCTTCTTTGAGAATACCGAGTTACAGTTCTTTTTTCTGCCTCCCCCCTCCTCCCTCCCTGCAATCCCACCCCCAGTGGAGATACCGGGGGTTTCTGTATAAATAGTAGGCCTAACTCCCCTTTCTGGAAATTTAGTGCTTTAAATTCCCACACGCTGTCTTTCTCCTTCGTTCTTTCTCATTCCTACTCTGTTTTATTAATATACTATCTTCTTCTTCGCTAGACCAGCCACCTACTTTTTTCTTGAAAACTCTTCCAAAATTCCTCATTTCTATAATGAGGTCTGTTGGATCACCTTGGGAATATTGGACGCTTTCTGCCAAATGGTCACTGCGGCTTCCTAAGATATTATTATTTAGCATTTTCTATGTATGTGTTTTATTTATATTTTGTAAATGATGTTTCTATTTTATTTTGTTTTTGTAAATAGGAAACCGCGTGTACATTCCTAGTCTTTGCTATCAGTAGTAGGCCTACTAATCCAAGCTTTTTAGACGTCACATGCACGAAGGAAAAGATAACTCGTCAGGTTATGTCTACGCTTCCGGGCTATATGATGTCTGCTGGGTAATAGTCTTTGATTCTTCAGTAGCTTGTACTTCCATGTTGTTACTGTTAGTAAGGGGATGAAATGAGTGTAAACGCTTCAACAAAGACTGGTGAAGATGGCACTTTCGCAGCTGAAAGGCTAGAATCTGGTGAGTAGATTTGTTGACAATATAAATCAATACAAAGCTGTTTATTACCTTGTTCCCCAGCGGCCAGAGGCCTCCGATTTCTGGAAACTGCAAGTTATGTTCGGCAGATGTTGCTGTTGCAGTGTTGGCTGTGAAGTGGTTGGACTTGATTTCCGTAGTGTTTGTCAGTTTCGTGAGGTACGCAGAACCATTTAAAAAAAAGAAGTAATTTTGAGACAGTTGCACAGCATTATTCTATCCAGGCTGAAAATACAGTATTCAGACCACAATGATACTCTATTTAATTTACATTTACTTCTTTTATTGTTTTGGTCACTCAACATCGGTCACATTGAAGAAACTTGCAGGATTGGGATGAGCGGCTGTTTCGTTGTTTCAGATAAGGGATGGCTATGTTGTTGTTGTTGTTGTTGTTGTTGTTGTTGTTGTTTGTAGATTATAGTCACACGACACTTTCGCATAGTAGGTAGTCCAAGCCCTTCATTGGCTCTTGTCCGCTCGGCAGTTTTGACTCAGTTTTGCCTTCACTTTCAACACTTATTATTAATGTAAAACTGCATCAAAACGGACAGTGGCTGTATTCAAATAAAAATTGAGAGCTTTATCTTTACATCTGGTTTGTTTTTAATGCATGTTTGTGCGAAAGATTCTGAGAAAACAGCTTTTGAATACGCTTCTATCCGAGCGCTGAATGCCGCTATGAAACAAAATGTCAGTGCGTCTGCTGCGAGGTTGGTCGTTTCAAACTCAAAGTGCTTTGAGATATTTCATTGGATGGCTTAAAAATAAGAACCAATGAGAAGTTCGGATACTTAGCTTCATTTACATATAAAATATGGTGGGTTCTGATGTATAAAAGTGTTGTTACGAGCCGAACAAAGTGGATAAAGCGGTTTTGATGTAAGTTTGATTTTA
Source organism: Oncomelania hupensis (assembly GCA_036898135.1). Classification (NCBI taxonomy): domain Eukaryota; kingdom Metazoa; phylum Mollusca; class Gastropoda; order Littorinimorpha; family Pomatiopsidae; genus Oncomelania; species Oncomelania hupensis. Next base: position 83,905 of record JBAHVR010000100.1, read on the forward strand.
ACTAGAAGTTTAAAAATTAGCAAGAAATAAAGAGCAGACTTTCCTTTATAATTTGTGCATTACTCTATCGCGGAGCGCTTTGCCGTAGAAAAGTGTACCCAAACGGTGTTAGGGTTTTCTTGCGGCCATGACGAACTCGTAGGCCTATTCAGCGACACGAGTGCTGAGCGTAGTAGCACACTAGTAGGCCTATAATTTGCCGGCACGCACTGCGAATTTGATGATTTCCCAACTTTAAAGCACCAAACCGGCTGAACATTACATGGGATAGGCCTGAAGAAAATTGGGCTTGGAGTATAATAATAATAATAATACAGGATGCTATACGCGCCTTACCTCAAATCATTCAGGCTCAAAGCGCGGCGACCTATACCAACATACACGCTCACCTGTCTCATCCACCCTCACACATACCAAACACACATCCATCACTCAAACAGGTGGTGTAAAGGCAGGGAGATCGCTATTAGAAGACGGAAAGAAAATCGAATTTTTATTTTTGAAATTTTTATATTGACTGCGTCCTGTACCATTATTGAAGGGAGGGAGGAAACCGGAGTGCCCGGAGAAAACCCTCGGTGACCTCAATAGTCTCGTACCTAAGTCACATACGTTCGCCCCTTGCGGGAATCAAACCCGCGACCTTCGGCATAGGAAACCGGCGACTTATCCACTGCGCCACGAGGCCACCCCATATAACATATGAAGGGGTTACCTGTCAAAAATCAGCTTTCTGGTATCAATATTGGCTTCACTTTGAGACTCCAAAGTTGTCAATTTCTTCAATTCCAAAACGTTGCCAAAAAAACACCAACATTCGGCATTTTCAAACATTAATAACTTTTTACCTATTTGTCCTATGGGGGAAAAAAATATACCACTGTGTTCAGAATGAAAAGCTCTTTAAATCTATGTAAGTTTTGTGATGAGGAAATCATTTTTTTTAAATGGCTTTTGACTACCTACATATAGGTGACTACTGGACCGATTTATACTGACACCAGCGGGCCAGTTGTTGGTAAAGGGGAAAATAATATGATCACACGTTGACCAATCCGGGATTAGAACCAGCGACCTTTCGGTTACTAGCAAGACGCTCTTATCAACTGAGCTACCCGGCCCCACATGGCTATGTTGGGAATTTAACTTATTTATTTGGTGGCCTCTGGTTTAAAGTCTGCTGTGTTATTGTTTTGTAAGCACATTGACTGATTCAGATCGCTTTGTAGTAAAAGTGCATTATAAATTAGTATTATTGTTGCATGATTATTGATTGCTTTTATTTGTATTTGGTAAGTGCCAAGCAGAGCAGTGCTTTCCGTACCTACTATTCTACAATGTGTAAGTTTATGAACTGTGTCACCCCTTGGGGTCATGAGCAATCTTGCCACTGTAGATTGTTCTAATCTATAAAGGGAACAGTGAAAGCCCCAGTTGAAAACCTGTCTTGCCTTTGTAGGCATGACAGATTCACTGCGGCAACAGTACCCCCGTTGGAGTGCCGGGGGTTTCAGTATAAATAGTATCCCCACTTTATGGAAATTTAGTGCTTTAAATTCCCACTGTTGCTATCTTCCTCATATACTCTTTCCCATTCCTGCTCTGTCCTATCACTCTGCTATACTATCTTCTTCTTCGCTAGATCAATGACCTACCTTTTTTCTTGAAAACTCTTCCTGGACAAGACTCCTTGTTTGTGTATGAGGTCTGTTGGATCAGCTTGGGAGTGTTGGACGCTTTCTGCTGGGTGGTCACTAGGGCTTCCTATGATGTTAGTATTTAGCAATATAGGCATTTTATATGTATATGTTTCGTTGATGATTTGTAATGATGGTTGTATTCTATTTTGTTTTTGTAACCGGGGGTTCGCGTAGTTGAGGTAAACCCTCAGCCGTCCCCTGCGTGGGATGTCTTTATTGTAAAGTGACTGGCCGGTAGAGGGCGTTCAATTTTCCCACTAGGGTTGTTTCAGCAGATCTTTTATGCGGATCGGGGGTTGTCCGGTCCTGATTTGGCTCGGAGGAGTCCGCTGGACCTAAAGCAATAATAAATCAATCAATCTATGAACTGTGTCACTGTCAGTTTTAACTTTTAGGAAAGAAGAAATCATGTAGGTTGTACTTGTAGCTATGTTCACTGTTAGGAAATAGGTTCAGTTAAGCTCTTTTTATTTCTTCATCTTGTTAGAAATTGCAGTAATAGAAAGCCAGCATGTTTCTGACATCAGCAGTAAACAAGTGGTAAAACAGATGGAACTTGCAGCCAATTTGAAATAAAGAAAGAATCAGAAAATGAGTCAGGTAGTGACAAAGAAGGATATGGTTAGTACAATAATTTATTATTGTGATTGCCATGTTCATATTTCTGTTGTAATGTTTCCCCATGTAACATTTCTTCTGTGAATGAGAACAATAAATCATTGTGTATGATGAAGCTACATGACCCAGTGTTATCTAAAGTGAAGCTTGTGCCAACCATTGATGCAGCAGGTCATAATTATTAAATTAAGTATATATTGTTTGATGATGACTAAACTGTGAAGCATGGACATATTCTTAAAAAGCTTTTTTTTGTGTGTGTGTTTTAGAAATATCAGGAAGAGAAAGCAAACTTGTTTCTCATATCAGCAGTGAACATATTGTAACATCAGAAGGAACTTGCACTTGCAGTAAGTCTGAGCTCAAGGAGGAATCAGAAATCAAGACAGAGCCTGACATGATGGAGCCACATGACCCATTGTTGTCCAAAGTAAAGACAGAACCTGAAAGTAACACAGAGGGATGTGGTAAGTGTATTTAGTATGAGTATTTTATAACTTAGTAATAATGTAAAGTTATGGAGCGCAGTTGGCTCAATGGTGTAAGCAGTGTACTCAAAGTAAGGCAATAACATTGCAGCCTGTCAAGTGCAGTGGTTCAAACACCATTGACAGCCTGGAGTAAAATAATAATAATAATAAAATAATATTAGTCAATAAATACATAACATTAAAAACTGAAAATGTCACTGAAACACTGCGCCCCTACTCATTTGGTTGAACTTAGGTCTAGTCTAGGTACACACACGTTCCCCACATAGTGGGGCCGGGTAGCTCAGTTGGTAAGAGCGTCTTGCTAGTAACCGAAAGGTCGCTGGTTCGAATCCCGGATTGGTCAACGTGTGATCATATTATTTTCCCCTTTACCAACAACTGGCCCGCTGGTGTCAGTATAAATCGGTCCAGTAGTCACCTATATGCGAAAGTGTCGTGTGACTATAATCTACAAACAACACACATTCCATCACACTGACTTTAAAGATCCTGATGCTGATGTCATAGACTGGTGAGTGCAGTATACACAAATACACTCAGCACCTTCTAGGTGCCTTCTCCCCATCCCTGATCGCCCGCGCCCATGATTGTGCTCAGTCGTCAGATTATGCGCCCAAAGGTTGCACTGCAGGTGGGCACCCCAGTCGGCTTGAGTTAGATTCAGTACATTGAGCAGTTGTTGTTTTTTACTGGAAATGCACTGTACAGTGAAGTGTGGACATAGTTAGGTGTGAACTTGTGTCAGTATTTAACATTACATTCTTTTGTTCTAATTAAATAATTATTTTGTTTATATTTTACACAAGAGTTATTGTATTTTGGCTGTTGTAGTAAATTTTTCAATAGTCGAGGTTTAACAGTTTCAAGCAAATGTCTGTTTGTATCTGTCCTTGGTTTTACTTTAAACAAATGTTGATAAATACAAAATGTGTAGATCTTGAGCACAGGTATTTGTTTCATTTATCTCTTCAGTCGTTATGAATGCCGTTGCTTTGTTTAGAAATTGCAGGAAGCCAACATGTTTTTCACACCAGCAGTGAACACATTGTAACATCAGAAGGAACTTGCACTTGCAGCAAGTCTGAGGTGAAGGAAGAAATCAAAACAGAGCTTGACATGATGGAACCACATGACCCAGTGTTGTCCAAGGTGAAGACAGAACCTGAAAACACAGAAGAATGTGGTAAGTGTATTAGTATTGCATATTGAGTCATAATTGTCATGTTATTATCTATATTGTGATTGTAGCTGAGCTGCTTTTACATTTTCACCTTTCTAATTCTAGACCTAAAATATATTATTATTATTATTATTTAATCGTTCTTATATAGTGCTTTTTTAGCTCAAGAGGTGCTCCAGGCGCTGGCCGATACAGGATCTAACTCAAGCTGTCCAAGATTGGCGCCAACTTGCAGCCTTTGGGCGCACCGTAATAACGCTCCAGACAACAGAGCACAATCCTGGGCAGCCAGGGATGGGGGAGAAGGACCTAGGTGCATGCTGGGTGTGTTCTTGTCACAGGCACACCCGTCTAGGACATGAGTGTCAGGATCTTTAAAGTCCGTTATGATGGAATGTATGCGACACAGACTAGACCTCGGTTTATACTTTCATCCGAAGGTGTAGGAAACAGGAGTAAAGTGTCTTTCCCAAGGACACAACACAATGCCCCGGTCTGGGCTCGAACCCGGGACCTTCAGATCAGCAAGCCAAAGCTCTAAATAGGCTGAGAGTAGTTACATGCCATGATCAGCCATGTGTGCGAGGGTTCAATTCCATGAGGGCAGGAAATTAGTTTATGTGTAGGAACCTTTCCTTTTATGAACCCCATAATAATTGAGACCTGAGAGATAAAATCTGCTCTATAGTTTTAAGAATAAAAAATAGATAAACAAGATAAAGATTAATAATAATAGTAATAATCATGGATGCTATACCTGCCATAGTCCTATGATCTGTATCCAACATAATACTCACCTGCTATCCACACCCCTTCATATACAACAAACGCCCGTTCATCTCTCAGTCATGTGGTCTAAAGGAAAGGGGCTGTTCAAGACGGAAAGAAAAAAACAACCTCATTTTTATTGTTGGATACAAATAAAACAGGTAGACTGCATCCAACACTATTATTGAAGGGAGTGAAGAAACCACTTACACTAGGTACTCCAAGCCCTTCATTGGCTCTTGTCCGCTCGGCAGTTTTGACTCGGTTTGACTTCACTTTCAAACACTTATTACTAATGTAAAACTGCATTAAAACGAACAGTGGCTGTATTCAAATAAAAATTGAAAGCTTTATCTTTACATCTGTGTTGTTTTTAATGCATGTTTATGTGAAAGATTCTGAGAAAACTGCTTTTGAATACGCCCCTATCCGAGCGCTGAATGCCGGTGCGAAAAAGTTGTCAGCATCGTTTGCTGAGAGGTGGCTCGTTTCAAACTCTAAGCGCTTTGAGATAGTTCATTGGATGGCCTAAAAATAAGAACCAATGAGAAGTTCGGATACTTAGCTTCATTTACATATCAAATATGGTGGACTCTCATGTGTAAAAGTGTTGTTACGAGCCGAACAAAGTGGATAAAGCGGTTTTGATGTAAGTTTGATTTTAACTAGAAGTTTAAAAATTAGCAAGAAATAAAGAGCAGACTTTCCTTTATAAAACTAGGGTATTTATTAATTTGTGCATTACTCTATCGCGGAGCGCTTTGCCGTAGAAAAGTGTACCCAAACGGTGTTCGGGTTTTCTTGCGGCCATGGCCAACTCGTAGGCCTATTCAGCGACACGAGTGCTGAGCGTAGTAGCACACTAGTAGGCCTATAATTTGCCGGCACGCACTGCGAATTTGATGATTTCACAACTTTGAAGCACCAAAACGGCTGAACATTACATGGGATAGGCCTGAAGATAATTGGGCTTGGAGTATAACATATGAAGAGGTTACCTGTCAAAAATCAGCTTTCTGGTATCAATATTGGCTTCACTTTGAGACTCCAAAGTTGTCAATTTCTTCAATTTCCCAAACGTTTCCAAAAAAACACCAACATTCGGCATTTTCAAACATTAATAACTTTTTACCTATTTGTCCTATGGGGGAAAAAAATATACCACTGTGTTCAGAATGAAAAGCTCTTTAAATCTATGTCAGTTTTGTGATGAGGAAATCATTTTTATAAAATGGCTTTTGACTACCTACTTACACATGACATTTTTGCTGATTTTGTTGTTGCAGAAAGCAGTGGCTCATTGGAAAAGATGGTGTGGGTGAAGACAGAGAGGTGTATTGAGACAATCCCAGTGGAGTCTGAGGTAATAATTGAGCTTGACTTTTCTTTTTCAAATCTTCAATTCTGTATGGTATTACTATTTCAAATGTACCATAGTTGTTGTAAATTAACATTTCCTCTTAATTTGTAAATGCCCTGTGAGTTTTATGGCATTTAAATCATATAGTCTTGTTTTGTATTCTTGGTTGCTTTTATCATATTTATGTTAACAGTTTAGTCTGATTTTACCTAATTTTATGTGGTCCTGAGTTGGCTCTTGGCAGTCCGCTGGACCCTATAAGCACTGAGCATTTATCTATTTCCAACCTTTGTTTTGCGGATGACATTGATGGATTGGCTGGAGAGAAACAAGAACTTGAACAGCTGGTACAGAGGCGTGACACCACCTCCAGAGCCTATGAATGGAAATAAGTGCAGAGAAGACCAAAATGATGACCAGCAACACCAATGGCATCAACACGGACATCAAAGTCCAAAGCCAATCCCTCAACACAGCACATAGCTTCAATTATTTAGGAGCCATTGTATCAGACAATGGGTCCCGACAGGAAGTCCTCTCCAGGATCGCACAAACTGCTGCCCTGGCAAGGTTGAAGCCAATTTGGAAAGACAGGACCATCAGTCTACATTCCAAGATAAGAATGCTGCGCTCCCTTGTCGTCTCCATCTTCCTATATGCTTGCGAAACATGGTCCCTCACAGCAGATCTACAACGAAGAATACAAAGCATGGAGATGAGGTGCTACAAAAGACTTCTGGGCATTTCATATACCCAGCACATCACCAACAATGAGAGACCATCATGTAAGCAATTGGACAACACGATGACCACCCCCTTGGGGTCATGAGCAATCTTGCCACTGTAGATTGTTCAAACCTATAAAGGGAAAAGTGAAAGCCACAGTTGAAAACCTGTCTTTCCTTTATAGGCAAGACAGATTCACTGCGGCAACTGTACCCCCGTTGGAGTGCCGGGGGTTTTCAGTATAAATAGTATCCCCACTTTATAGAAATTTAGTGCTTTAAATTCCCACTGTCGCTGTCTTCCTCATTTACTCTTTCCCATTCCTGCTCTGTCCTTCACTCTGCTATACTATCTTCTTCTTCGCTAGATCAATGACCTACCTTTTTTCTTGAAAACTCTTCCTGGACAAGACTCCTTGTTTGTGTATGAGGTCTGTTGGATCAGCTTGGGAGTGTTGGACGCTTTCTGCCGGGTGGTCACTAGGGCTTCCTATGATTGTACTATTTAGCACTATAGGCATTTTATATGTATGTGTTTTGTTGATGATTTATAATGATGTTTGTATTCTATTTTGTTTTTGTAACCGGGGGTTCGCGTAGTTGAGGTCAACCCTCAGCCGTCCCCCGCGTGGGATGTCTTTATTGTAAAGTGACTGGCCGGTGGAGGGCATTCAATTTTCCCACTGGGGTTGTTTCAGCAGATCTTTTATGCGGATCGGGGGTTGTCCGGTCCTGATTTGGCTCAGAAGAGTCCGCTGGACCTAAAGCAATAATAAATCAAAACACGATGACCTGCTCACAGTGGTGAAGAAACAGAAACTCCGGTGGTATGACCACCTCACCAGAGCATCAGGCCTTGCAAAGACCATCCTGCAAGGCACAATGCAAGGAGTTAGAAGTAGAGGGAGACTGAAAAAGAGGTGGGAGGACAACATTGGAGAATGGACTGGTTTGACACTGAGCGAAGCCATCAGGGTTGCTGAGGACAGAAAAAGCTGGAGTACTCTGTGATCGATGCCCTCTGTCACAGCAGGGAGGCCATTCAAGGCTTACACAGAACTGTTGGATTTTTCCTTTGTGTTGATTATTGATTGGATTCTTATTTCATTTCACATGCAAACAAAATTACAGATGCCCTCATGCAAACATAACTCATTCAATCATTTTCAAACTTATTGCATGCACACGTTATTCTGTAATCATAAGTTTTTCTCTAAATTCAACACATAAACTGAACAACATACTACAATTCTTCTGATTATATTCGACACAATGTCTTTCATTCTAGATCATACCTTTTATTCCATTCCACATTAAATAGTCCTACCTGCTTTCCTTCAAAATAACTGAACTTCAGAGTTGTACGTGAACTCACTGTTAATGTTGATTACGACAGACATGGCTAAGACTCCATTTTATCATTGAAGTTCTCCCTGAAATACGAAATTTCCTCCAAGGTACAAAGTTCAACTCTAAGGTTTGTAGTGTTCCTCCTCCCATATGAAATGTTCTTTCTGTTGGTGAGCGCTCCATCCATTTGATGTACTCCTCCAGCTCGAAGTGTTCCTCCCGTTCCAAATGTGATTCCCGTTCAAAGTGCTTCTACCCCTCAAAGCATCCAATGTTGCGTGAATACGTTACGACTGTTCTTGTGCCCTTCAATGCTGGCTGTCCGAAGGGTCACAGGTCTGTCACTCCTTTTCACTAGATATTTATCTCACTTAAGTTGCTACTCCTACTACACAGTTCGCAGGCAGCATGCCACACCCATACACCATTTAGCTAATCCCAAAAGCATCACCCACTGTTTTGGGCTTCCTCGAAACTAGACGTGGACCGAGCATAAAGTCACAAACTCTGATGGCTGCAATTTTCATCCCACCATACACTTACATCAAAAACTAACTTGTTACGTCATGCACAAAATAACATCATCATGAATGCATGCAGCTATTTGAACTTTGAACTCCACACAATAATACACATATGCCTACGTAGTTAATATGAATTGTGACTAAAGGTGCCGCTTTCTTGTGTCACATTGTGTTCATTTGTTATTGCAGGCGGGGACTGAGATTCTTGTTTGGTATGGCAGTGAATATGGCAAAGAGCTGGGCATCATTCGAGAGGGTGACAAGAGGCGGCGACATTTGGGAACATCAAGTGAGTGTTCTAAACATTTTTATTTATTTTTATTTATTTATTCGTTTTTATACAGCGCTTTTTCCAGCTCAAGAGCTGCTCAAGACGTTGGCTGATACAGGATCTAACTCAAGCAGCCCGGTGCTCCTTTTTGAAACCTTTAGGCACATAGTCTGAAGCCCAGACGACTGAGCACAATTCTGGGTGACCGTGTATGGGGAGAAGGGACCTAGTGTGTCCGCTGGAAGTATTTGTGTAGCCGACACTCGCTCATCTAGGACTGAGCGTCAACATCTTTAAAGTCCACGCGATGGCATGCGTGAGTACACAGACTAGACCTCAGTTTATACTCTCATCTGAAGGAGTAATTTGTTGTGTTGGTTATTACAGATGATGATGATGAGGGGTATAATGCTGGTTATACAATATTGCCCAAATCCACACATTGTAGAGTTTTGTTGTTTTTTTTAAATAAAATATTTAATATTCTGCACAACACAACTACAGCTACACACGCACAAATCCACACAAATATGCACTACATACACACGCTTAAACACTTAACACACATATACATACTCAAAGACACATGTGTACACTCACGGTAGCACAATGATATCTCTCCACAACCCATCCATTCTTCGCACCATGACTCTGTCATTTTTGTAAATGCTCATATTTTTCAGAGGAAGCTGATGGCAGCTGTGGTGATTGTGACTGTGACTGGACTTTCTGTGATATTGGCAGCAGTAGTCTTGAGTTCACCGACGGTGAGGAATTCAAGAAGACGGATACTATGGTAAAATGCAGAGCAATGTGTTCTCACTGTTTAGTTGTGCGTGATTCGTATAGTATGTCGATTGTTGCTTGATGATTCAGCAGGGTCATTGGATTCAAATCATCGTGAAATTTATAGATTATAGTTACGATTATACTAGGAGTCCATTTTAGCTATAAGGGTCACGCTGGTACGTTGTTGGTATTTAAACTATAAAACAAATTCAAATGAAGTTTGTCTTTTGTAAATGACGTTAAGTAATATTTGAATTTGCTTATTTCTAATTGTTTCCGACCACTTCGATTAAGATTTTGTTATCTTCTTTGTGTGTTTTAGCAGAATACATCCACTATCGCCGAAAAGCGGCAACCAGCATCGAGTAACCCCAAAACATCCAACCTACTTTCGCTGGAGAGGAAATACAAATGCCAGCAATGTGCCTCTGCTTTTGTACAGTTCACAAGTCTCAGGATTCATATGATGTCCTACCACAAACAGAAACTCTCAAACGTCAGCATGAATTCAGTTGGTGGGATTAGTAATATGCTAGGAAAGAGGGAAGAGGACCTGAAAGTAAAACGTTTTATCTGTGATGTGTGTGAAACGACTTTTACAACAGCGGAGTACTTAATAGCGCACAAACTAGTACACTCTGACAGCACCTCGTTAAGTGTCGCGACTAAGCTCACTGTCTGTGGCAAGGCTTTCACACAGTTAGGCAAGCTGAAGACACATCAACTTATATACACAGGTGATAAACCTTACAAGTGCTCTGACTATGGCAATGCATTTTCACGGTTAAATGTTTTGCAGAAACATCAACGCACATACACAGTTGATAAACCTTACAATTGCACTGACTGTGGCAAAGCATTCAGACAGTTAGGCAGTCTGCATACACATCAACGTACACACACAGGCGATAAACCTTACAAGTGCACTGACTGTGACAAAGAATTCACAGTGTTATGCGATCTGAAGACACATCAACGTACACACACAGGTGATAAACCTTACAAGTGCACTGACTGTGGCAAAGCATTCACACGTTTAGGTAGTCTGAAGAGACATCAACGTACATACACAGGTAATAAACCTTACAAATGCACTGACTGTGGCAAAGCATTCACAATGATACATCATCTGAAGACACATCAACGTACACACACAGGTGATAAACCTTACAAGTGCACTGACTGTGGCAAAGCATTCACACGGTTAGGCAGTGTGAAGATACATCGACGTACACACACAGGCGATAAACCTTACAAGTGCACTGACTGTGGCAAAGCATTCTCACGATTAGACAATCTGAAGACACATCAAGATACACACACAGGCGACAAACCTTACAAGTGTCCTCATTGTCCGGCAGTTTTCAGTAACTTGAAAACTTTCTGTGGACACGTACAAAATCACGCAGACATTTTATAAATAAAGTATTAAGCATTAAGTTATGGCATTGTTAGCTCAGCGGGGAATTTTTAGGGGAATCAATTTCACTTGTGTCTGAACTAATTTTTGGGGGGAAAATGATGTCATGAGTGAAGAAAATGATGTTATGAGTGAAGAAAATGATGTCACGAGTGAAGAAAATGATGTTATGAGTGAAGAAAATGATGTCATGAGTGAAGAAAATGATGATATGAGTGAAGAAAATGATGTCATGAGTGAAGAAAATGAGGTCATGAGTGAAGAAAATGAGGTCACGAGTTCTTTTGCTAAAGACTTGGGTCAATCATTTTTTGTTGTGTTTTGTGTTTTTGTACAGAAATATTTTGTACAAAAGCAAAATAAATGACTTTCCAGTGATGATATGCATAGCAGTGTGAGTCTGTGTAACCAGTGATGACATGCATAGCAGTGTGAGTCTGTGTAACCAGTGATGACATACATAGCAGTGTGAGTCTGTGTAACCAGTGATGAATGCATAGCAGTGTGAGTCTGTGTAACCAGTGATGACATGCATAGCAGTGTGAGTCTGTGTAACCAGTGATGAATGCATAGCAGTGTGAGTCTGTGTAACCAGTGATGACATGCATAGCAGTGTGAGTCTGTGTAATCAGTGATGACATACATAGCAGTGTGAGTCTGTGTAACCAGTGATGAATGCATAGCAGTGTGAGTCTGTGTAACCAGTGATGACATACATAGCAGTGTGAGTCTGTGTAACCAGTGATGAATGCATAGCAGTGTGAGTCTGTGTAACCAGTGATGATATACATAGCAGTGTGAGTCTGTGTAACCAGTGATGACATACATAGCAGTGTGAGTCTGTGTAACCAGTGATGACATACATAGCAGTGTGAGTAGTGTAATCAGTGATGACATACATAGCAGTGTGAGTCTGTGTAACCAGTGATGACATGCATAGCAGTGTGAGTCTGTGTAACCAGTGATGACATGCATAGCAGTGTGTCACGGCCCCCGAGCGGGTTCCGTGACTTCAGCACATAAAGCGAGTGACAGGAATAAAACTCAAACAAAATAAACTAACACAAAAATGCCAGAATACAATCACACTCTTTTATTCAACAATTAACAGGCAGACACAGGACAAATGGGAAGCTAACCACCCTCAACCCCTATCAAGACCCCTGTCCCAATATTAACTAACAATTACCTCCCTTGTTTAACCCCAAACAGAACTAAACAGCAACAGTTTCTTTACAAAATGTGTACAACAAAATCACAATCGATAAATCAATTCACAATATAAACCTTCAAATAAGAAATGATGGCGTTATGAATCTTTAATCTTAAACTACTATCCAGGTGAAGCTGTAGCACTGAAGCACTGTTCAAATGTTTTTGTCAAGTAGCTCAGAGAGCTAAACAGTCTCTTTCACAATAAGTGGATGATTCTCTAACTAAATGAATATGTTTTTAGGTGTGGTGCAGTGCGAGTCTGTGTGTGCGTGAATTAGGTGTGAAAAACTCCTGTAATAGTGTTGCCTCGACACATAGGCAAAACACGCAGCAGTGGCAGAGACCACCACAACACTTCCCTGCTGTAGAGGCAACGGCACAACCCAGGCTGGCTAGAAACCAATCAGCGCAAACATAGGCGATAACAGGTACAACAGCATCATCAGCATCAACAACAGCAACAAAACGTCAACAGCAACATAAGCAACAGCATAAGAAGCAAACCTGTAAGCAGATACACAGTCTTAACAGTCTGCCTACAAAACATAAACACTATATAATATAACACGCCGTTCTCCATCCGCCATCTTGACCTGTTTATGCATACAATGATAATAATACAAGATGCTATGCACACATTTCAATAATATAGATCAACCTTTGATGCTTAATAATTCACATCTTCTATAAACACAGACATTTATATAAATATACATAATTATTGCAACCATACTTCATCATACAGTCCTGATTCATTCCACCTCCCTTCATCATCACCATCACCCCCAACAGTTATAACCCATCACGATTATCTCCCTTCATTCATACTATCTTGCCGTACTATACTGTAAACATGCTTTCTTCATAATCATCACTTCATCTTTGTTCAGCATAATACATTTTATCGCTCTCTCCATACATACACCCCCACCCTCTCTCTCTCTCTCTCCCTCTCTACAGTCCCCATCGTCGCCTTTGACCCACTTTTACAACAACAGCAGCAACGACATTTCTCCATCACATACACAATAAGAAAATCATATAAAATCAACAAAAATCATTATGCCCTTCCCCACACTCATCACCACTCATACGCGTACGCAGTCTCAGAGTGCGCCACTAAGGAATTGGATAACAAGGTTTACTCACCTTGTAGGCCCCGGCTTGTGATACACCTCCCCAACACAACACCACAGCACTGTCACAGATACAAATGGTTAGTCTTTTGAGAGTCACTTTGTCTCGCTATTGCTGGTTATTTCACTTCCCAAATAACACTTATAAAATGAGGACAAGGTCACCTTAGTTCTGCAACAGAAGCTAAGTCTCGGTGGGTGTTCAATCGAGAACTACACACACCTTAGGAAGACAACCCTACGTTCATACACAAACGGCAGTTAATATTCCTCCTCTTTTGAATTCTAAGCATCCTTACCCCGACGAGGGTGTAAGACCTTGGGTGGCTATATAAACAATAATCACACCCTTCCAACAGAACCCTATACTACTATGACCTCTGTCACAGGGTTGCTGCCTGGTTAGAATCGACCTTCTCGCAAAAGCATCTCAAACCACTCTGCCCTACCAAAATGCACCGGCCACAAGCAAAACGTCGAGCTCTCGTCAGTATACACATTCCTTATTATGCATAGCCCTGTTCTGAATTTGGCCTACCCCCTGTCTTCTTCGTTACGCACGGATTTTACGATACTGCACCTTTCGTACACAAAAGTAAACCGGTCATGCTATTCTATGTACACTACATACAGAGAAGTGCAACTTCGTAAAAAGTATAATTCTCCCTGCTATCTGAAACTCGTGTCGTCACACAGTGTGAGTCTGTGTAACCAGTGATGACATACATAGCAGTGTGAGTCTGTGTAACCAGTGATGACATACATAGCAGTGTGAGTCTAGGTAACCAGTGATGACATGCATAGCAGTGTGAGTCTATGTAACCAGTGATGACATGCATAGCAGTGTGAGTCTGTGTAACCAGTGATGACATACATAGCAGTGTGAGTCTGTGTAATCAGTGATGACATGCATAGCAGTGTGAGTCTGTGTAACCAGTGATGACATGCATAGCAGTGTGAGTCTGTGTAACCAGTGATGACATGCATAGCAGTGTGAGTGTGTAATCAGTGATGGCATGCATAGCAGTGTGAGTCTGTGTAATCCACCCTTTTCCCCCTCACCAAATGGAAAAGGGTGGGGGAGAGGTGAGGAAATTTCCCTCCGGTTTGTCCATCATCCGTCTGTGCAAAAATTTTAAAGGGGCTAAGTGCTCAGAGCCTATTTCAACTATCACAACCAAACTAGGGTCATCAAATGTTAGTCAAGAAATGAAACTTTTTCACAAAATGTCATTTTTATCCTCTAGGTTATTAATATTGAACTTATGATTCTTTGATGCATGATAAATATCAATGAGACACACATACTTTGCATATTTGGTGAACCTAACGTCAAGGTCAATGGAGCAGTTCAAAGTAGGTTTGTATAGGTACTTTGAAATGACCTTGACCCAGTACGGCCGTATTTATTATGGAAAATCAAAAAAATAAACAGATCTTTCGAGAATTTTATTTTATATTTTATTCGCCTGTTGCAATCAGCAAATTTTCTTCCAAAAATTAAAACGAAAGTCGCTGATTTTGCCTGTTGGCACAGGCAGCACATTTCCCTCCAGGTTTGCAGAGGAGTGGTTCCCCACCTCTGTGGAAGTTATTCCGAGTTAGCGCGCATGAGTGCTCTCATTCAGAATGGATGCGCATGTGAAGAGCAGCTTCTGGAAACTTCCAGAGGAGGCGAATATGGCACCTACGATGGCATGAGTATGTGGAAGAAGAGGACAGAGGCAGAGAACTTACACCTCGAAACCCCTCCCCCCCATGGGGGTGCCGGGGGTTTCTGTATAAATAGTATCCCCACTTCATGGAAATTTAGTCCCACTGTCACTGTCTTTCTCCTTTGTTCTTTCCTACTCTGTTTTATTAATCTACTATACGAGGGTGGTCCGAGAAGTACGTAGCCTACAAAAGAAAAAGAACATTTTGAAAAAGTAGCGATTTTTTTTTCAATATAGTCTCCTTTTAGTTCGATACACTTGACTCAGTGATGCTCCAACTTCTCTAACCCGTTGCCCGGAGTGAGCAAACCCGGCACTCATCGCGCCGACAGCTTTCTCATGGCCAAAATTTCATGCAGGATATGACCAACGCGATCTTTTGAAATGCCTACTGTCTCAGCAATCTCGCACCCCTTCAATCGGCGGTCTGCCAAAACGAGATCGTGGATTTTTGTCACGTTATCCTCCGTGGTAGCCGTTTTCGGGGCACAGGACGTGGCTCATCAAAAACTGACATGCAACCACGTTGAAACTCGTTAAACCAATGTTTGATGGTCGCTATCAAAGGAGAAGAGTCACAGGATCCAAACGCTCTTTGATTTCGCTGCACAATTTCCCTTCCAAAAACAAGAATCGAATCACCCGACCGATATTGCTCTTTTTCCATTTTTCTACAATCCGCGGACACGCTCGCTTCCATACGCTGTCAAAATAAAACTACAAGTCCGATCCGGCTGAAATTTCTTAAGTAGCCAGTGTTTCCGACAGCTTTTTTCAGAGAGTCCTGGTGGTGCAAAATTTCAAGAGTCCCCTTACAAAATTTGAGAGTCCCCTTACAATTCCTACATTTACCTTGATTTTGATTACCAACATCACGGACACAAAATACGCCTCAAAGTCAAACAAAGCTTAGTTTTCAATGCAACTTTATTGAAAATTATGAATAGCCATAAAACAAGCAACACAACAAAAGGAATACTGTTCTGATAAATGTTACAAAGGAATCCATCATTGACTAGAGGAACCTTAAAATTACATAAAATGACCATAGAACAAACATGAAATGGTCATACGACAATTTACACACATCAATCTGCATGTACTGACAAATTGTCTCTGTAAAAGCAGTTAGTGTTAGAGGGGACCAAGTCGATGACCAGAAGAAAATAAAAATAGACCAAAAATCTGTTCAACTGCGTATTACAGACAAGATCATCATTGCTAATAGTCTAGGGAGGACTGAAAATGATGATTCAACATTCAACGTTTGCATCGTCTTCCGCATTTCTGCGGGTTATCGTTTTCCGTAGCCATGTGTCGAGCTACATGTTTCAGCTTTTCGGAAGCAAACAAAAAGTCTGCGCATGCGTGTCAGCGGGGTCAGTGGGTAGGGGAGATCACCGCGCTTACTCGGCTCGGGCGCATGATAGCTCAGAGGTGCCAGGATACATAACGGCAGAAAAAAAAAAAAAAAAAAAAAACAACGTTGCGTCCCTTGTGACGCACCTTTTTTTTTCATGCGTCCTTTTTCAGTTTTTGTGCGTCTCTGACGCACACATGTGCGGTTTGGGAAACACTGGTAGCCATCTACGAGAATGTACTATATGATAGTAAATTGCTCTTGAGATACTGGTGCCATCAGGCGGTGAAGCTAAGTACTTATCGGACTGTTGTGGTACAATCTTCTTCTTCACTAGGCCAGTCACCTACATTTTATCTTGAACTCTCTTCCAAGACTCCTCATTTGTGTATTTGGTCTGTTGTATCAGCTTCGGAATATTGGACGCTTTCTGCTAAATGGTCACAATGAGGCTTCATGTGATATTATTTAGCTATGTAGGCATTTTATATGTATGTGTTTTGTTGATATTTTATAATGGTGTTTGTCTTCTATTTTGTTTTTGTAAATGGGGGTTCCATAAATTAGAATACAGTCTCAGTGTCCCTTGCGTGAGATACCTTTATTTTAAAGTGACCAGCTGGGGTTGTTTCGGCAGATCTTTTATATGGATCAGGGGTGAGTTCTCTTTCAGCCAAGTCGTGGTCTTGATTTTGTGGTCCTGATTTGGCTCTTTGCAGTCCACTGGACCCAGTAAGCAATGAATAACTAACAACTCCAAAAGTACTATAGAAAAACAAGCGAAGGATTTAAAAGGACTACCCTGAAAAGCGGCCACATCTTGTGGTGGGCCACAAAGGAATAACTTTTTGATTTTGCACCACAGGCAAAGCGCTCTACTCATTGCCAAATCCAGACCAAGAAATATCTTTTGAGGGAGCTGGAAAGAATAGGATGATGTTGATATCCATTTATAACATGCATGTTTCTATCCATTGTCAAATGCTGGTGCACGATTACAGGATTAAGTCCCGGCCACACTTGCGTTACGCTTATGAAATCCTTATGTACTTCCTTGCGCACTGGCTAACATAAATTTTACAAGGATAGTGCATGTTTGATTTCTTCTGCAAAAATACATAAGCCGGACTTACATGGACCAATCAGAAGCGAGAGTGTGACATCACGAGTTTAGAGGTCAACCTAAACTCCTTCCACACGCTTGATTATACACAACAAATGTCTGCTACACATGCTTTGGCGAGCTAAGGCGGTTGAATTTACTTATTTATATTAGGTGTCAATCTTAGTAAATTTGTTTCATAGTATGGTCAAATGGTGAAAGAGTAGATTACATCGTCATTATAAAGTGCATTGTAGTTATTTAGTTATTTAGTTATTTATTGTTTATAGGGTCCAGCAGACTGTGAATATAATACGACTATTGCTTTAGTTTATTTGATAGCACATTAGTACGAGTGCATTTGGAGCCAGAGGTCAATGTCATCTCAAGGTCAAGAGCATAGAAAGATCAAAGTCGGTATTATTTTACATTTTAAATCCACCATTTCATTTTGCTTTTTCCTGGGCACTCATTTTTATGTTAAATATTGAGCTCCATAAGAATCGTGTGAGTCATATGGGCTTTGCCTTTCTAGTTCTTTTCTGTGTGTGATCAAAAAATAACTTGACCACTTGAATTGGTATTTCCTTGTTATAACACTAACAATAGCAAAGAAGATTGAATGGTTTTTGCAGAGCTTGATCACTTCTTGTTTACAGCAGTGGTGCAATAGTTTTCTTTGTGTGTGCGTGCAGAATAAATACGAACACATTTTCATATTTGTTGTTGCACACATGCATGACAATATTGGAAAGAAATGAGTCTGTTGGTTTTTTTTTCGTGCCATTTCTATTATTCTTGTGTTTATAAAAATAAATTGATGAATTTTCATTAATTATTATTTAATTAAATTTTATTATTTTTTTCCCCCAGTTTTAGAAGTGCAATATGGGAATTGTCACGTCTCGATCAAACAACATTGCACTAGAACACAAGTGTTCTCATGAGTATTATTCCATCTCGGTTGCCACTCACCATATCGTATTGTAAATATACATGTATTATTAAATTACGGTCACTCTAACTATATTTGAGTTGTAGAAGCAAATAAGCAAATAAATTACTCACCCCGAATGATAAAATACAATAAAGCAAGATAATTTTTCATCACAAATGAGTGGTTAAGATATTGAAGCTGTTTAAATTTGTACAGATGTTTCAGTTTCTGACTTCAAGGTATGCTTATTTTGAAACTTAAGCATTTTTATATGGCACCCTGCCAAAAGTGGAGCACACAACAAGTTTTGGGAAATTGTTTTATATGAAGGTTTACATAAACAATATATGGTGTGTTCTTCTATGTGTGGACATAGTGGGGATACTTTGGAACATTATTATTGATTAAGCCATTGTTAATTTATCGCTGTATAAATAAGTGTTGGTATCAATAAATATAATTTTTCATACTTTTTCAGGCTGATGTTTACATTGCAATGAACTGACTTCTGCACGGTTAGTTTGGTTGGCCTCCTGTGATCTTTGTTAGAAATTTGCGATTGAAGAAATAAAACTGCATCTTGATGGTTAGGTACACACTGTTTGCATTGAGTCCAGACTTTTTGGTACACATAGCTAACCTTTTGTCATGACACTGTTTGCAGACAGCTCCATTTAGTTCTTTGTCCATTTAGTCCCTTTCATGTGCGTGATCAATGGAATATCTCTGTAGTCAATGAAGTATTTACATCCGTGCGTTTTAATATAAAATTATTGTGCTTGTAAATATAAAACTAATGTATTATTCTTGCTGTAGTCTCTAAATTTCAGACTGTTTGTCATTAAATGGCGTATTTAACTTGTGTTGTCTTTTTGTAGTGTCGCTAGTTCAGCATTGATGCTGTTGCTTTTGTCAAATCAATGTTTTGTAATCTTAAAATTTGTGGAGTGGGCGTTGTTGATGTTAGGACTTACAATAAAACAAAAATATGATTGTGATATTTTGCATTTAATTGTTTTGTAGATGTCTAACGGATGTCAATGTTTTGGTGATTTTTTGCTTTATTTATGACTTTTTGTAAAATTGCACCTTGTGAACAAAAATCTGCCATTGATGTTACAAGGAGTATTGTTAACGATGTATTCTTAATGCACGTTAGTGTTGTAGCATTTAGCGAACACACATTTACATTACACTGTATTTGGCTTGTTTGTATCCAAGTATAATTTAAAAAATATTTTGAAAAACAAACAATTTCTCACTGTGATTGAAATTTTATTTTATTTTTTGTTATTTGACGCTAGTGTTGAGACCTTTGTAATTCATTGATGTCGTTTTGGCAATTTATCAGATAATTTAGCATTGATGTATTTTTTTTAAAATAATTTTTTAAGTGTTTAGTACTGTTATTGTCGTTTTTTGCTATTGTCGCAACAAAATATTACATTTCGAATTATATTGGTGTTCCCTCGCTGTTCTATACAGTTTGCATCATTACTTAAAATATTTGGACACTTTTTCACAAGTATATAAACACCTTTACCCCTGTGGCAACTCGCTGCTTTGTCTAGCTTTATTGCTTAGTGATTTGCTGTAGGGAAAAGCTTGTTACCGAGCACTGCATATTTAACTCCCTGTTCCCAATGAAGATAAATAAAAAGTAAAACACTTTTACATTTCGATGGGTATTCTTCATTGAGAATACCGAGTTACAGTTCTTTTTTCTGCCTCCCCCCTCCTCCCTCCCACCCCCTGTGGAGTTACCGGGGGTTTCAGTATAAATAGTATCCCCACTTTCTGGAAATTTAGTGCTTTAAATTCCCACTGTCGCTGTCTTTCTTTTTTTTTTCTCACTCCTACTCTGTTTTATTACTATCTTCTGCTTTGCTAGACCAGTCACCTACTTTTTTCTTGAAAACTCTTCCAAAATTCCTCAATTTTATATGAGGCGTGTTGGATCAGCTTGAGAATATTGGATGCTTTCTGCCATATGGTCACTGCTGTTTCCTATGATGTTATTATTTAGCAATGTAGGCATTTCTTTGTATGTGTTTTGTTGATATTTTGTAATGCTGTTTATATTTTATTTTGTTTTTGTGAACGGGAGCTCGATAAATTAGAGTATATAGCCTCAGCGACCCCTGTGTGGGATGCCTTTATTGTAACGTGACTGCCTGATGGAGTGCCTTCAGTGTTACCATTGTTCTGACCTATAAAGGGAAAAGGGAAAGCCCCAGTTGAAAACCTGTCTTTCCATTATAGGCATGACAGATTCACTGCGGCTACAGTACCCCCGTTGGAGTTCCGGGGGTTTCAGTATAAATAGTATCCCCACTTTCTGGAAATTTAGTGCTTTAAATTCCCACTGTCGCTGTCTTTCTCATTTGTTCTTTCTCATTCCTGCCCTGTCATATCAATCTGCTATACTATCTTCTTCTTCGCTAGATCAGTGACCTACCTTTTTTCTTGAAAACTCTTCCTGGACAAGACTCCTTGTTTGTGTGTGAGGTCTGTTGGATCAGCTTGGGAATGTTGGATGCTTTCTGCCAGGTGGTCACTTGGGATTCCTATGATGTTACTATTTAGCAATATAGGCATTTTATATGTATGTGTTTTGTTCATAATTTATAATGATGTTTGTATTCTATTTTGTTTTTGTAACCAGGGGTTTGAGTAGTTGGGGTAAAGCCTCAGCCGTCCCCTGCGTGGGATGTCTTTATTGTAAAGTGACTGGCCGGTGGAGGGCATTGCGGATCGGGGGTTGTCCGGTCCTGATTTGGCTCGGAAGAGTCCGCTGGACCTAAAGCAACAATCAATCAATCAATCAATCAATCAGTGTTACCAATAGGGTTGTTTCAGCATATCTTTTATATGGATCAGGGGTGAGTCCTCTTTCAGAACCCCTCCTCCCTCCCTCTTTCCCGATAAAAAAGGGACAATAAAGCATTAAAATCTAAAAATCTCCCACCCTTGGGGGTGCCGGAGGTTTCAGTATAAATAGTATCCCAACTTTCTTTACTCTGTTCTATCAATCTACTATACTATCTTCTTCTTCACTAGACCACTCACCTATCTTTTCTCTTGAAAATTCCTCCAGGACAAAACTCCTCATTTTGTGCGAGGTTTGTTGGATCAGCTTGGGACCCCCGTTGGGGTGCCGGGGGTTTCAGTATAAATAGTATCCCCACTTTCTGGAAATTTAGTGCATTAAATTCCCACTGTCGCTGTCTTTCTCATTTGCTCTTTCTCATTCCTGCTCTGTTCTATCAATCTGCTATACTATCGTCTTCTTCGCTAGCCCAGTCTCCTACCTTTTTTCTTGAAAACTCTTCCGGGATAAGACTCCTTATTTGTGTATGAGGTCTGTTGGATCAGCTTGGGAATATTTGACGCTTTTTGCCAGGGCTTCCTATGATGTTATTATTTTGCAATGTAGGCATTTTATATGTATGTGTTTTGTTAATAATTTATAATGATGTTTGTATTCTATTTTGTTTTTGTAAACGGGGGTTTGATAAGTTGGGGTGAAGCAGCCGTCCCCTGCGTGGGATGTCTTTATTGTAAAGTGACTGGCTGGTGGAGAGCTTTCAGTTTTCACACTAGGGTTGTTTCAGCAGCTCTTTTTTGCGGATCAGGGGTTGTCCGGTCCTGATTTGGCTCGGAAGAGTCCGCTGGACCTAAAGCAATAATAATGTAATGTAATGTAATGGATCAGATTGGGAATATTGAACGCTTTCTTCCAAATGGTCACTGGGGCTTCCTATGATGTTATTATTTGGCAATGTAGGCATTTTATATGTATGTGTTTTGTTGATATTTTATAATGTTTGTATTCTATTTTATTTTTGTAAACTGGGGTTCAATAAATTAAAGTAAACCCCTTGGGGTCATGAGCAATCTTGCCACTGTAGATTGTTCTAACCTATAAAGGGAAAAGTGAAAGCCCCAGTTGAAAACCTGTCTTGCCTTTGTAGGCATGACAGATTCACTGCGGCAACAGTACCCCCGTTGGAGTGCCGGGGGTTTCAGTATAAATGGTATCCCCACTTTATGGAAATTTAGTGCTTTAAATTCCCACTGTTGCTATCTTCCTCATTTACTCTTTCCCATTCCTGCTCTGTCCTATCACTCTGCTATACTATCTTCTTCTTCGCTGGATCAATGACCTACCTTTTTTTCTTGAAAACTCTTCCTGGACAAGACTCCTTGTTTGTGTATGAGGTCTGTTGGATCAGCTTGGGAGTGTTGGACGCTTTCTGCTGGGTGGTCACTAGGGCTTCCTATGATGTTAGTATTTAGCAATATAGGCATTTTATATGTATATGTTTTGTTGATGATTTGTAATGATGGTTGTATTCTATTTTGTTTTTGTAACCGGGGATTCGCGTAGTTGAGGTAAACCCTCAGCTGTCCCCCGCGTGGGATGTCTTTATTGTAAAGTGACTGGCCGGTGGAGGGCATTCAATTTTTCCACTAGGGTTGTTTCAGCAGATCTTTTATGCGGATCGGGGGTTGTCCGGTCCTGATTTGGCTCGGAAGAGTCCGCTGGACCTAAAGCAACAATAAATCAATCAATCAATCAATTAAAGTAAAGCCTCAGCGTTCCCTGCATGTGATGCCTTTATTATACAGGGTGTTCCAAAAGTCTTGGGCACATTTGAAGTCCCCATATCTCAATAACTATGAATGGTAGTAAGATAACAGTTGTGCCATTTTAAAGCTAATTACATTAAGTTTTTTGTAAAGCTGTTGATTTTTTATTTCTTTTCAGACCCATTAATGGCGTTCACTCAAACAGAAAATGTAGGGACGCGTTTGGCAAGAATTTGACTATCGGCTTGATGTGTGTCGTGTGACCAATGGTGCTCACATTGAACATCTTTGAACATTACATGTAAAACTTGAGATTACAAGCTTTCTGAATTTACCAGATGCGTTTTTATATCCTTTATAGTTTCGGAAATATTCAATGTCAAAATGTGCCCAAGACTTTTGGAATACCCTGTACAGTTGCCGGCTGGTGGAGTGCCTTCAGTGTTACCACTGTTGTTGTTTTGCTTTAATTTTAATTTAATCACTTTTTATATAGCGTTTACCAACTAAAGAGCTGCTCAAAGCGCTGGCCAATACAGGATCTAACTCAAACCGCCCGAGACGCCCACACGCAGCCTTTGGGCGCATGGTCCGATGCCCGGACAACTGAACACAATCCTGGCCAGCCAGGGAGGGGGAAGAAGGATCAAGTGCATGCTGGGTGTGTTCTTGTTACCGGCACTCACCCGCCTAGGACATGAGCGTCAGGATCTTTAAAGTCCGTTTTGATGGAATGTATATGACACACAGACTAGACCTCGGTTTATACTCTCATCCGAAGGAGTAGGAAACGGGAGTAAAGTGTCTTTCCCAGGGACACAACACAATGGCCCGGCCAGGGCTCGAACTCGGGACCTTCAGATCCGCAAGCCAAAGCTCTACCATTAGACCACAGTGCCTCAGCAGTTCTTTTATGCGGATCAAGGGTGAGTTCTCTTTCAGCCAAGTTGTGGTCTTGTTTTTGTGGTCCTGATTCGGCTCTTTGCAGTCCGCTGGACCCTGTAAGCAATGAATAACTAACTAATTATTGTAAAATGACCGGCTGGTGGAGTGCCTTCAGTGTTACCACTAGGGTGGTTTCAGGAGATCTTTTATACGGATCAGGGGTGAGTCCTCTTTCAGCCAAGTTGTGGTCGAGTTTGTAGTCCTGATTCAGCTCTTTGCAGTCCGTTGGACCCTGTAAGCAATGAATAACTAACTAATCCCCTCCCTCACTCAAGTGTCACCAGTGTTATGTCTCCCTGACCCACGGGTCACCTCCCTCCTCCCCCTTCCCGTGGGGTACAAGTGGTTTCTGTATAAATAATATCCCCACTTTCTGGTAATTTAGTGCTTTAAATTTCCACTGTCGCCGTCTTTCTCCTTTCTTCTTTTTCATTCCTACTCTGTTCTATCAATCTACAATACTATCTTCTTCTTCGCTAAAGCAGTCTGTCACAGACTGGTTTTATAGTTATTTGTGTCTGATGACTTTACTTTATTATTAGTCTGTTTCTGGTGAGAAGATATTGGTATTTTTTTATGAGAGCTAAATTTTGATTTGTTGAGCTGGTCACATAATGTACAATCAAAAAATCTACTTATTCTTTTATTGGCTATAATAAAGATGACGCCCTCACCTTATCTGTAACAAGATCTGGCAGAGTGGGGAGTGGCCTACACCATGGACCCAGTCGCTTGTCATCACTTTTCCCAAAAAGAATACCTTCAGAAGTGTGAAAATTACTGCACCATCAGCCTCATCAGCCATCCCAGCAAGGTCCACCTGAAAATAATACTTTACAGCTTCAAATCCCAAGCTCTGAACAAATCATAGCTGAAGAACAAGCATGAATCAGGGCAGGGTGAAGTACCACTGAACAGATTTTCAAACTGAGAATATCCTATCCTATCCTATCCCGTAACTCTGAGGTCATAGGGGCACCACAGATGGTCGTTTAACCAGAGTACTCCTGAGAATAATCTGCGAGAAATACCTACAGCACCAACAACATCTTTATCATGTATTTTATAGACATCAAGAAAGCGTTTGACTGAGTCTGGCATGTAGCTCTGTGGGCAAACATGAGAGTACAACATCAGCCCTAAAATTATTGAAGTCATCAAAAGCTGTATGACAAGGCTACCAGTGCAGTCCTCCACAACGGCACCATCGGGAACTGTTTCAGAACACAATCAGTGTGCGTCAAGAATGCCTACTCTCTCCAACACTCTTCAACAGCTTCCTAAAGCGCATCATGTCGGATGCCCTTGCAGATCATGAAGGCACAATCAGCATATGGAGTAGATCAACCTCCAGCCTCCTTTTTTGCGGATGACATTGGCTGGACAGAAACAAGAACTTGAACAGCTTGTACAGAGGATTGACACCACCTCCAGAGCCTATGGAATAGAAATAAGTGCAGAGAAGACCAAAATGATGACCAATAACACCAATGGCATCAACACGGACATCAAAGTCCAACCCCTCAACACAGTGCTTAGCTTCAAATATTTAAGAGCCATTTTATCAGGCAATGGGTCCCAACAGGAAGTCCAAATATTTGGGAGCCATTGTGTCAGACAATGGGTCTCGACAGGAAGTCCTCTCCAGGATCACACAAAACAACTGCTGCCCTTACAAGGTCGAAGCCCATTTGGAAAGACAGGATCATCAGTCTACATTCCAAGGTAAGGCTGCTGCGCTCTCTTGTCATCTCCATCTTCCTATACGCTTGCGAAACATGGACCCTCACAGCAGATCTACACTGAAGAATACAAAGACTTCTGGGTATTTCCTGTACCCAGCGCATCACCAACAACGAAGTCCGACAGACCATCACACAGCAATGAATAACTAACTATCTAACTTTGAGTTCAATGGTAGGACAGTTTACTGGAATTTTTGGTCCGTTGGGGGGTTTCAGTATAAATTATAGCTCCACTTTCTGGAAATTTAGTGCTTTAAATTCCCCCTGTCGCTGTCTTTCTCCTTTGTTTTTTCGCATTCCTACTCTGTTCTATTAATCTACTATACAATCTTCTTCTTCGCTAGACCAGTCTCCCCCTGTGGGGGTGCCGGGGGTTTCAGTATAAATAGTATTCCCACTTTCTGGAAATTTAGTGCTTTAATTTCCCACTTTGGCTGTCTGTCTCTGTTCTTTCTCATTCCAACTCTGTTCTATCAATCTACTATACTATCTTTTCTAGACCCGTCACCTACCCTTTTTCTTGAAAACTCTTCCAAAACTCCTCATTTGTGTGTGATGTCTGTTGGATCAGCTTGGAAATATTGGACGCTTTCTGCCAAATGGTCACTGGGGCTTCCTATGATGTTATTATTTGGCAATGTAGGCATTTTATATGTATGTGTTTTGTTGATATTTTATAATGATGTTTATATACGATCTATTTTGTTTTTGTAAATGAGGGTTCGATAAATTAGAGTAGCCTCAGTGTCCCTTGGTGGAGTGCTTTCAGTGTTACCACTGGGGTTGTTTCAACAGACCTTTTATGCGGATCAGGGGTGAGTCCTCTTTCAGCGAAGTTGTGGTCTTGATTTTGTGGTACTGATTCGACTCTTTGCAGTGGACCCTGTAAGCAATGAATAGTTAGTTATTTAAATAGATTAACGTCCCCGGACACATAAGCGTTTAGGGGACGATACAAGCAATGAATAACTAACTCACTATCTTTTATACGGATCAGCGGTGAGTCCTTTTTCAGCCAAGTTGTGGTCTTGACTTTGTGGTCCTGATTTGGCTCTTTGCAGTCTGCTGTATCCTGTAAGCAATGAATAACTAACTAATTATTATAAAATGACCTGCTGTTGGAGTGCCTTCAGTGTTACCACTACGGTGGTTTCAGCAGATCTTTTATACAGATCAGGGGTGAGTCCTCTTTCAGCCAAGTTGTGGTCTTGACTTTGTGGTCCTGATTTGGCTCTTTGCAGTCCGCTGGACCCTGTAAGCAATAAATAACTAATTACCTCCCCTGCTGAAGTGTCACCAGTGTTATGTCTCCCTGACCCACGTGTAACCTCCCTCCTCACCCTTCCCATGGGGTACAAGTGGTTTCTGTATAAATAGTATCCCCACTTTCTGGTAATTTAGTGATTTACATTTCCACCATCGCTGTCTTTCTCCTTTCTTCTTTTTCATTCCTACTGATCTGTTCTATCAATCTACAATACTATCTTCTTCTTCGCTAAAGCAGTCTGTCACGGACTGGTTTTATTGTTATTTGGGTCTGATTACATTATTCTAAGTCTGTTTCTGGTGAGAAGATATTGGTAATATTTTTATGATAGCTAAATTTTGATTGGTTGAGCTGGTCACAAATGTACAATCAAAAAATCTACTTATTCTTTTATTGGCTATATAAAGATGACGCCCTCACCATTATCTGTAACAAGATCTGGCATAGTGGGGAGTGGCCTACACCATGGACCCAGTCGCTTGTCATCACTTTTCCCAAAAAGAATAACCTTCAGAAGTGTGAAAATCACTGCACCATCAGCCTCATCAGCCATCCCAGCAAGGTCTACCTGAAATTAATACTCTACAGGTTCAAATCCCAAGCTCTGAACAAATCATAGCTGAAGAACAAGCATGAATCAGGGCAGGGTGAAGTACCACTGAACAGATTTTCAAACTGAGAATATCATATCCTATCCTATCCCGTAACTCGGAGGTCATAGGGGCACCACAGATGGTCGTTTAACCAGAGTACTCCTGAGAATAATCTGCGAGAAATACCTACAGCACCAACAACATCTTAATCATGTGTTTTATAGACTTCAAGAAAAGCGTTTGACCGAGTCTGGCATGTAGCTCTGTGGGCAAACATGAGAGTACAACATCAGCCCTAAAATTATTGAAGTCATCAAAAGCTGTATGACAAGGCTACCAGTGCAGTCCTCCACAACGGCACCATCGGGAACTGGTTCAGAACACAATCAGTGTGCGTCAAGAATGCCTACTCTATCCAACACTCTTCAACAGCTTCCTAAAGCGCATCATGTCGGATGCCCTTGCAGATCATGAAGGCACAGTCAGCATATGGAGTAGATCAACCTCCAACCTCCTTTTTTGCGGATGACATTGGCTGGACAGAAACAAGAACTTGAACAGCTGGTACAGAGGCTTGACACCACCTCCAGAGCCTATGGAATAGAAATAAGTGCAGAGAGACCAAAATGATGACCAACAACACCAATGGCATCAACACGGACATCAAAGTCCAACCCCTCAACACAGTGCTTAGCTTCAAATATTTAGGAGCCATTTTATCAGACAATGGGTCCAGACAGGAAGTCCTCTCCAGGATCACACAAAACAACTGCTGCCCTTACAAGGTCGAAGCCCATTTGGAAAGACAGGACCATCAGTCTACATTCCAAGGTAAGGCTGCTGCGCTCTCTAGATCTACAATGAAGAATACAAAGACTTCTGGGTATTTCCTGTACCCAGCGCATCACCAACAACGAAGTCCGACAGACCATCACACAGCAATGAATAACTAACTATCTAACTTTGAGTTCAATGGTAGGACAGTTTACTGGAATTTTTGGTCCGTTTGGGGGTTTCAGTATAAATAGTAGCTCCACTTTCTAGTAATCAGAGTCTCCTCTCTGAAAATCCTTATCGGGAAGAGAGGGGACTATAAACTGATATAACATAACATGGAAATTTAGTGCTTTAAATTCCCCCTGTCGCTGTCTTTCTCCTTTGTTTTTTCTCATTCCTACTCTGTTCTATTAATCTACTATATATCTTCTTCTTCGCTAGACCAGTCTCCCCCTGTGGGGGTGCCGGGGGTTTCAGTATAAATAGTATTCCCACTTTCTGGAAATTTAGTGCTTTAAATTCCCACTTTGGCTGCGTGTCTCTGTTCTTTCTCATTCCTACTCTAGCTGTTCTATCAATCTACTATACTATCTTCTTTGCTAGACCAATCACCTACCTTTTTTCTTGAAAACTCTTCCAAAACTCCTCATTTGTGTGTGAGGTCTGTTGGATCAGCTTGGGAATATTGGACGCTTTCTGCCAAATGGTCACTGGGGCTTCCTATGATGTTATTATTTGGCAATGTAGGCATTTTATATGTATGTGTTTTGTTGATATTTTATAATGATGTTTATATTCGATCTATTTTGTTTTTGTAAATGGGGGTTCGATAAATTAGAGTAGCCTCAGTGTCCCTTGGTGGAGTGAGTCCTCTTTCAGCGAAGTTGTGGTCCTGATTCAGCTCTTTGCAGTCCGCTGGACCCTGTAAGCAATGAATAACTAACACTTTGCAGTCCGCTGGACCCTGTAAGCAATGAATAACTAACATTTTGCAGTCCGCTGGACCCTGTAAGCAATGAATAACTAACACTTTGCAGTCCGCTGGACCCTGTAAGCAATGAATAACTAACACTTTGCAGTCCGCTGGACCCTGTAAGTAATGAATAACTAACATTTTGCAGTCCGCTGGACCCTGTAAGTACTGAATAACTAACATTTTGCAGTCCGCTGGACCCTGTAAGCAATTAAAAACTAACACTTTGCAGTCCGCGGGACCCTGTAAGCAATGAATAACTAACATTTTGCAGTCCGCTGGACCCTGTAAGTAATGAACTATCTAACTAACCTCTTTCAACGAAGTTATGGTCCTGATTTTGTGGTCCTGATTAGGCTCTTTGCAGTCTGCTATACCCTATAAATAATGACTAACTAACTCCTATCGTATCCTATCCTGTCCCGTAACCCGAAGGTCGTAGGGGCACTACAGATGATCGTTTAACCAGCATACTCCATCTCTCTCTGTCCTCAGCAGCCCCTGATGGCTTCGCTCAGTGTCAAACCAGTCCATTCTCGAATGTTGTCCTCCCACCTCTTTTTCGGTCTCCCTCTTCTTCTACCTCCTTGCACTGTGCCTTGCAGAATAGTCTTTGCAAGGCCTGATGATCTGGTGACGTGGCCATACCATCGGAGTTTCCGTTTCTTCACCACTGTGAGCAGGTCATCGTGTTGTCCAATGGCTTGTGTGATGGTCTGTCGGACTTCTTCGTTGGTGATGTGTTGGGTGTAGGAAAAGCCCAGAAGTCTTCTGTAGCACCTCATCTCCATTCTTTGTATTCTTTGTTAAAGATCTGCTGTGAGGGTCCATGCTTCGCAAGCATATAGGAAGATGGAGATGATAAGGGAGCACAGCAGTCTTACATTGATGCACACCGATTGTTGTTCTGAACCAGTTCCCGATGGCGCTGTTGTGGAGGACTGCACTGGTAGCCTTGTCATACAGGCTTATGATGATTTCAATAATTTTAGGGCTGATGTTGTACACTTTCATTGTTGCCCATAGAGCTGCATGCCAGACTCGGTCAAACGCCTTCTTGAAGTCTATGAACACATGATATAGATGTTGTTGGTGCTGTAGGTATTTCTCACAGATTATTCTGAGGTTTAAAATCTGCTCAGTGGTACTTCGCCTTGCCCTGAATCCTGCTTGTTCTTCAGTTATGATTTGTTCAGCTTGGGGTTTCAACCTGTTGAGTATTATTTTCAGGAGGACCTTGCTGGGATGGCTGATGAGGCTGATGGTGCGGTAATTTTCACACTCCTGAAGGTTACCTTTTTTGGGAAGAGTGATGACAAGCGACTGGGTCCATGGTATAGGCCACTCCCCACTCTGCCAGATCTTGTTAGTAATACAGATAATGGTGAGGGCATCAATCATCGCTTCTCTCCTGCTTGTAGCAGGTCCGCGGGTATGTTGTCCACTCCCGCTGACTTCCCTTTCTTTAGCGATTGCACTGCTGCCTCAACTTCTTCCCGGAGAATTGGGAGGATTTCTTCTTCTTCTCTGTTCTCGGGACATGCTATAACTAATGGGTCTCCATTTGGTGTATGGTTGTAAAGGTCAGAGCAGTACTCTGTCCATCTGTCCAAGACTTCTTGTTCTTCTGTAAGGCATATGCCAGACTTGCTTTGGATCGTGGAGACTTTGGGCTGTTTGACACTTGTCAGCCGCTTCACAGTCTGGTAGACCTTCTTGCTGTTGTTCTTGTTCAGACTGTTCTCTATTTCCTGGCATTGATCTTCTATCCAGTTCTCCTTTGCTGTGCGCATTCCTTTTCGGATGTCATTGTTGATTTTTCGGTAGACGTCAGCTCCCTGTGAGGTGTTCTTTTTCTTTTTTTTTAAATCTCTCTTCGTTTATTACACAGATCCAAAAGTTCAGGTGTGATCCACGGCTTCTTCTTTGGTCGGTGCTTGCCAAGGATCTCAGTGGCGGCATCTGTCACAACTGAGTTGAAGGTGGTGGTCATGGCGTTGACATCTACTTCACCAGCCCCCAAAATGAGCAGTGGTGCAAATTTTCCTCCAATTGTGGCCTGAAATAGTTCTGCCACCTCCGGGTCTTGCAGTTTGTCCAGGTCGAACTTCAGTCTAGTGCACTTTGCTGTATTTACTCTCTTCAAGTGGAGCCTTTTCATCTCTCTTCGTATGTCACACAGGTCCAAAAGTTCAGGCGTGATTCGTGGTTTCTTCTTTGGGCTGTGTTTGCCAAGGATCATAGTGGCGGCATCTGTCACTGCTGAGTTGAAGGTGGCGGTCATGGTGTTAACATCTTGATAAACTTCATCAGCTCTCAGCAGTGGCGCAAATTTCCCTCCATTTATGGCTTGGAATATTTCTGCCACCTCCAGATCTTGCAGTTTGTCCAGGTCGAACTTCAGCCTGGTGCACTTTGCTTTGTATACTCTCTTCAAGTGGAGCTGGAAAGACATCATCACGAGATCGTGGTTATTTGCGATGTCTGATCCTGGAAAAGTGCCAATGCTTACACTTGATCTGAATTAAGCATTTCTTGATCATGATGTAGTCGATCTGGTTGTGATGTTCCCCGCTGGGACTGTGTCAGTTCCATTGTCTGGATTTTTTGTGGGGATCAAGCGTGTTTGCCAGTGTCAGATTGTTGTTTGTGTCAAACTCCAATTAAGAGTCTCAGACCTCGTTGTTGTTGCATGCAATGGGGTCCACACATATCTCCCCAGTTGTGGTACACATCTTGGCCAAACTTGGCATTCCAATCGCTTTGCACTATGACTATATATGTCCTTCCTCGGCACTTTGTCAAGGACAGCCTGCAGATGTTCATAGAAGTCCTCTACTTCGCTGCATGTCGTTATTATCTGATGTTAAGGCGTAGGCCTGGATGATGGTAATGTTGAAGGGGCTCTTAAACGGATGGTAATGAGTATACTGGACACTCTGACTGGGCGGCAACCAATGACAGTGGCAAGAATGTCTTTGTGGACCAAGAATTCAATGCAGTGTTCGTGCCTGTCATCTGTCCCGCTGAAATAAATGAAGACCACAGTTATGTCCCCTACTATATAAACATAAGCCTGAAGGTTAGCAAAATAGTAAAATCCAACCCAAAAAAGGAATTGTTGTTTGTGACATAGGCCTTTTCCCCATTTTACAGTCTGGACTTGTGCCCTTTTTCCCCTGTATGCCTTTTCTTTGGGTGTTTCTGTAGCAGTACATAGGCCTTTTTTGGGTTGGATTTGACTATTTTGCTAACCTTTAGGCTTCTATGTTTATATAGTAGGGGACATAACTCAAATAATTGGAAAATGTGACATGTGCCCTTTTTCCCTTGTGGTCTTCGTACAGGCATCAAAAATAACAAAATCAACTTCAGTTCCATCATACCTAGTCATTTACCACAGCAAAATAGGCATTATAATCCATTTTACATTGACTGAGTACATTGCAATTCAGCTTGTAGAAGAAAGTCTCAAGTGAGTGGTCTGTTAAAGGGATAAAAGGCACATGTCCATGACCACCCTGGTGGTTTAAATCCTCCATATTTAATTAAATTATACAATCTGGACAGAGAAATTCTCATGAATACAAAAGAAGTGATATATCTTTAAGACAAAACACTTAGTGTCCCAAGAAATACAGTAAGAACAAACATAGCGACTTTCAAAGACAAAATTTCATTTATCTCAAAAGTGGAAATGTGTGACATGTGCCTTTTTTTCCCGGTGGGGCCTCTGTCGGTTGTTGCTTCACATAGGCCTTTCCAGCGCAGTTCGATCGCTGATACCTAGAATGTTCCATTAATACTGGTCCAGCTCGTGTGCCAGCTCGTCTAATTTTCCCACATCAGTTAGGGTCCTGACATCCCAGTTTCCTATAACGATGTTGTCGCTCGTGCGAATCTTGTTAATTAAGGACGTCCATCAGTAACCCACTTGTCAACTCGTGGTGGCCAACGGAAGGCAACGACCGACGATTATATTCATATCAGTGTGAGTTGGTAAGAGTGTCTTGCTAGTAACCGAAAGGTCGCTGGTTCGAATTCCGGATTGGTCAACGTGTGATCATATTATTTTTCCCTTTACCAACAACTGGCCCGCTGGTGTCAGTATAAATCGGTCCAGTAGTCACCTATATGCGAAAGTGTCGTGTGACTATAATCTACAAACAACAACAGTTGGCCACAGCCGAAATTCACGATTACAATGTGGATTGCATTGGCCCCGAGCACGTGGTCGTTGACCCCTGGCCGGTGACTTCTCTATACAAGGCAAAGGCGCTGTATCTGGTGGAGGTGTTTCACCCGTCCCCTATACGCTTAATGTGTCCGGGGACGTAAATTTACTCAAAAAAATCTGGTGGACACCCCAAAAGGAGATGCGTCACAGGCATAGGCGCTCGCGTGTCCAGATAGAAGCGCCAGTATAGATAACCAAAGGGAGACACGTCACAGGCTTAGGCGCTCGCGTGTCCAGATACAAGCACCTGTACAGTAGAAGGCTTTCCCCCCGTGATGCAGTGCTGACATCACCCCTGTTAGTCGCCTCTGACGACACAACGGGGAATCGCCGGGTAGATCTATTGGTTTAAAATCTTTAGATCTGTTCCAAACTATTAAAAATTAAGAACTGTGCTTAGTGAATTCTCCCAGCAGTCGAATGTGACCACTCTTTGTATGTGTGTGTGTGTGTGTGTGTGTGTGTGTGTGTGTGTGTGTGTGTGTGTGTGTGGTTGTGTGTGTGCGTGTGTGCATGTATATGTGTGTGTAGGCCTATGTGTGAGCGTGGGCATGTAGAAACGACGTTCTGATGACACACACATGAAACTCCACATTGTTTCTTCTGACTTTTTTGGAAGGCCGTACTATTTTGACGTCAAAATAGTGCTCCGTTGAGTTAGAGCTGTTTTAGGATTAGGGTTAGGTTAAGGGGTTGGGTTAGGGTTAGGGATATAGCTTCAAAAATTTGAAAATGTCAAAATAATGTCAAAGAAATGGAAAGTGTGTCAAAATAATCCCTGTTGTTTTTTTCACAACAGTCATCAGAACGTCGTTTCTACAAAAATGTGTGTGTGCGTGTGGGTGTGTGTGTGTGTGTGTGTGTGTGTGTGTGTGTGTGTGTGTGTGTGTGTGTGTGTGTTTTACAAAACTATTTACCAGAAGCAGAGAACGCGTATACATTCCTAGTCTTTGCTATTAGTAGTAGGCCTTTGTAGTAAAAGTGCATTATAAATTTGTATTAATTATTATTGCACGATTATTGATTGCTTTTATTCGTATTTGGCAATATCTGCTTTTATGCCCAAGCCAAACTGGTACACAAATTACACTAGTACCAATTACGGATTTCCGTCTTAGAACTGCAAACTGATCCTATATACAATCCTACAGTCTGCCTGAACAGTAAGTTGAGTATTTTCACTTCATCTGTATTGAGCAACCCATTGTGCAGTTATAATAGCACAGTTTAAATAGAGCATTTCTTTGTCATAATTTTGTCCATAGCAATATATGGGGCAGAGAACATTCACCCCATGCACCCACCCTCACCCCAGAAATACATAAATAAAAGTTTTGTCCCTAGAAGACTTTTATGCCCAAGAAAACTTTATGCCCAATTATAATCATTTATTCAACTTTTAAACACCCAAAACACACTTTCCACTTTACCTCCATCAATCCATGCCCCTTCTCCTGCATTTTTTTTTTATATAGTTTGCTCCCCAAAAACATAACAAACGGTCATCTTCCACCAAAACACTCAAACACATTTTTATATCAAGCATACTATAATCAATCTGGTTTTATGCCCAGTTACATGGTTTAGTGTTGCTCTATTTCCCTACATACTGGGCCACAAGTATATCAACTAAGTTAACTGATATACTTGTGACTGGGCATAAAACCAGATTGTTTATAGTATGTAAAATCAGTTTGCAGTTCTAAGACGGAAATCCGTAATTGGTACTAGTGTAGTTTGTGTACCAGTTTGGCTTAGGAATTAAAAAGGATATGGTTAGAACAATAGTTTATTATTGTGATTGCCATGTCTCATATTTCTGTTGTAATGTTTCCCCATGTAACATTTCTTTTGTGAATAAGAACACTAAATACTTGTGTATGATGAAGCTACATGACCCAGTGTTATTTAAAGTGAAGATTGTGTGTGCTAACCAGTGATGCAGAAGGTCATAATTAATTATATGACTTAGTGTAATTTGTATGATTATGACTAATTCACTCAACTGTGAAGCATAGAAATTGTCTTATATTTATAAAGCTGGTTTTTTGTTTTTGTTTGTTTGTTTAGAAATTGCAGGAAGAGAAAGCCAATATGTTTCTCAGGTCAGCAGTGAACATATTGTAACATCAGAAGGAACTTGCATAAATTTGCAGTAAGCCTGAGTTGAAGGAAGAATCAGAAATCAAGACAGAGCCTGACATGATGATGATGGAGCCACATGACACAGTGTTGTCCAAAATGAAGACAGAACCTGAAAGTAACCCAGAAGGATGTGGTAAGTGTATTAGTATTTTATCACTTAGTAATAATGTAAAGCTATGGAGCAGACCTGATAGTTCTCCACAAAATCGCGGAAATCCACGAAAACGAAAAAAAAAAAAAAAAAAAAAGAAATGCAAAACAATTCGCGGACATTTAATTTTTTAATTTTTTTTTTTGGGGTGGGGTGGGGGGTGGGGGGGTTGTTTTGTATCGGAAGACGAAAGTTGCTTTACTCGCTTCCGGTTTTGCGGCGCCATACTTTGTTTTGGAATAGTGGTGCAGCGTTGACTGTTTCTGTGTATATATTTTCACCGTTCAAGTTGTGGATTTGTGGACGTCATCAGACTCATTGGATTTCAAAATGTCACGTTCCGCGGAAACCTCTCTTAGATCACTATCAGGTTTGTGGAGTGCAGTTGGCTCAGTGGTGTATGCAGTGCACTCAATGTAAGGCAATAACACTGCAGCCTGTCAAGTGCAGTGGTTCAAACCCCATTGACAGCCTGGAGTAAAATAATAATAATAAAATAATATTGGTAAATAAATACATAACATTAAAAACTAACAATGTACCAGAAACACTGCACCCCTACTCATTTGGTTGAGAGTATAAACTGAGGTCTAGTCTATGTACACTTTCATTCCATCACACTGACTTTAAACATCCTGATTGGACCTAAAGCACCAATCAATCAATCAACAATTAAACATCCTGATGCTGATGTCCTAGACAGGAGATTGCAGTATACACTAATACACTCAACACCTTTTAGGTGCCTTCTCCCCATCCCTCATCTCCAATATTTGTGCTCAGTCGTCTGAGTGTCAGATTATGCACCCAAAGGTTGCAGGTGGGCATCCCAGGCGGCTTGAGTTAGATCCTGTACTTTGAGCAGTTTTTGAACTGGAAAAGCACTGTACTGTGAAGTGTGGACATAGTTGTTATGCTTATAGTTGTCATCTGTAGGTGTGAACTTGTATCAGTATTTAACATTACATTCTCTTGTTTTAATTAATTAGTTTATATTTTACACAAGAGTTATTGTATTTTGGCTGTTGTATTGAATTTTTCATCAGTCGAGGTTTAACAGTTTCAAGCAAATGTCTGTTTATATCTGTCCTTGGTTTTACTTTAAACAAATGCTAATAAATTTTTAAAATGTGTAGATCTTAAGCACAGGTGTGTGTTGTATATCTCTTCAGTCGTTATGAATGCTGTTGCTTTGTTTAAAAATTGCAGGAAGCCAACATGTTTTTCACACCAGCAGTGAACACATTGTAACACCCGAAGGAACTTGCACTTGCAGCAAGTCTGAGGTGAAGGAAGAATCAGAAATCAAGACAGAGCTTGACATGATGGAGCCACATGACCCAGTGTTGTCCAAGGTGAAGACAGAACCTGAAAACACAGAGGGATGTGGTAAGTGTATTAGTAAAGTATAATTAGTAATAATTGTTATGGCTCAGAAGCTTTTGTCTTACACTGTCCCTCCTAGACTCGTCCTGTGGATCATTCACTTCCTTGTGTCCAGATCTCAGGTTGTCCGCTTTCACTCTGCTGTCTCATCTCTCAAACAAACGTCCACAGGAGCTCCTCAGGGTACGGTTCTTTCTCCGGTACTTTTCACGCTCTACACAAACGACTGTAGAGGAACTGATGTCTCACCGGTCATAAAGTACTCGGATGACTCTGCCCTTGTGGACCTGTCCAATTCAAATGCTGTGTATTTCTCTGCAGTTGATAGGTTCAGCTCCTGGTGCAAACAAAACTATCTGGACTTAAATGTCAAGAAAACTAAGGAACTGGTCATTGACTTTCGTAAAAACAACACTCTCATTCCAGACCTTGTCATTGATGGTGTTACAGTCGAGAGAGTCACCCAATACAAATACCTGGGAACCATCATTGACGAGAAACTGAACTTCACTGCAAACACCCAGGCCATACACAAAAAATGTCAGTCTAGAATTTACTGCCTTCAAAAACTTCGAAATCTCCAAGTCAGTAGCCGCATCCTTCAGACCTTTTACTCTTCTTTTATTGAGTCCGTTCTTACCTTTTCTTTTATCTGCTGGTATGGAAGTTTGTGTGTAAAAAACAAACGTATTCTGGATCGAGTAGTGAACGTCTGTGGGAGGGTTGTGGGAGTGAAACAAGAGAGTCTGCAGGTGTTGTATGAAAGACGTGTTGTGCGGAAAGCTATTTGCTTTGTTCTGGATAGCACTCATGTGCTTGCGCACCACTTCGAGCTCCTGCCTTCTGGAAGGCGCTACCAAACACCAAGGGTCAGAACTCTCAGAATGAAAAACAGTTTTATTCCAAAGGCTGTCTCATTACTTAATAAATGACATGTGTGTGTGTGTGTGTGTGTGTGTGTGTGTGTGTGTGTGTGTGTGTGTGTGTGTGTTTTGTTTGCCCAAAATAATCTCATTTCACTTTTTTTTTTTATGTTAGCATGCATAAGTGTAATTCTATTCATATGTGACTGTGCATTTTTATCCTCATTGTCATTATGATTGTTGTTATTATTATTGTGATGTTTATTCCTTGTTGATTGTAATTGTACACCACAATGTAATTTCTTGTAAAAGATAATAAAGTTGTCTTATCTTATCTTATTATCTATTCTCTATTGTGATTGTATCTGAGCTGCTTTACAGTTTCACCTTTCTAGACCTAAATTATTAAACAGGCTTTGAGAGTAGTTACATGCCATGATCAGCCATGTGTGCAAGGGTTCAATTCCATGAGGGGCATGACATTTGTTTATGTGTGGTAACCTTTCCTGGTATAAACCCCATAATAATGAAGACTTGAGAGATAAACCTGCTCTTTAGTTTTAAGAATTAAAAAGTTAAACAATATAAAGATTAATAATAATAATAATGGATGCTATACCTGCCCTATTCCTAAATTATATTTGAAGCGTGGTGATCTGTAACCAACATAATACTCCCCTGCTACCCACACCCCTTCATGTACAACAAACGCCCGTTCATCTCTCAGTCATGTGGTGTAAAGGAAAGGGGCTGTTCAATACGGAAAGAAAAACTAATTTTTGTTGGATACGAATAAAAGGTTGACTGCATCCAATACTATTATTGAAGGGAGTGAGGAAACCGAAGTACCAGGTCAAACCCCTCAATGACCTATAAAAAGTCTTGTGTCCAAGTCACATAAATTCATCCCCTGCCTGTTTGAACCCATGACCAGTCCTAACCAATTGCACTATCTCTATCAACCACTTACCCATGACATTTCTGCTGATTTTGTTGTTGCAGAAAGCAGTGGCTCATTGGAAAAAATGGTGTGGGTGAAGACAGAGAGGTGCATTGAGACAATCCCAATGGAGTCTGAGGTAATAATTGAGCTTGACTTTTCTTTTACAAAGCTTCAATTCTGTATGGTATTTCGAATGTACTGTATTGTAAATGTCCTCTTAATTTGTAAACTGAAGTAGGCTTATTTTAAACATTAAGAAACTCAATCTATTCTGGCTGTGTTAATGATATAATAAAAATGATGATGATAATAATAATAGTAATTGTGACCGTCTGCTTATAGCTTGCTTTGAAATGAATTAAAATGTCTGTCGCACTCTTTCACACTCTGAGGCTGTAAGCAGTTGGAGTTCGGGCACGTTTATTCTTGTCTCAAGCCAATAAGTAGAAGGAATTATGAACGAATGATGAATGGATAAAGTAGTATGAAGAATGAAGTAAGGGAGAAGTATGAACGAAGTATCCACGAAGTAAATCCTGAAAGCCCTCACAGGGACGAGCACACCGCGATTCGCCCTACCCACCCCAAACCTGGGCCAAATAGAGGACCCATGGTGGAATTCGAGAAACAAGGTCCCTCAGAACAGAGATGGTTTTGCTCGATTGTACCATTTTTGCATCTGTGTTTTAAATCTTTTTCGGGGGTGACTTGGAGGGGAAGGAGCAGGACCCCCATAGAGAGCTAAGTGCTTTACGCCGTCGATGCCCTCTGTCAAAGCAGGGAGGACATTAAAGGCTTACACAGTACTAACAAGCACAAGCACAAGCACAACACCTCCTCCTCTCCCAACATCTCTTACAGTAGGGACAACAAACATTCAGTTCTCATCCACAGCAAGAAATCTCGGCTACATTCTCTCCGATGACCTGTCCCTCAACAACCACATCTCCAACATCTGTCGCTCTGCATACACGACCATACGCCAAATCAGCTCCTTTCGCCACTATCTTACAGTCACTGCCACCAAAACCCTAGTCTGCGCTCTCATCCTTTCTCGTCTTGACTATTGCAACTCTCTCCTCGCTGGCTCCCCAAAACACATCATTGACAAACTACAAAAGGTTCAGAACTCAGCAGCTAGACTAGTATTCCGAGCAAAGAAATGCGATCACATCACACCTCTACTACATTCCCTTCACTGGCTTCCTTTGGAAGCACACATAGAGTACAAACTCTCTGTTCTCTGTCACAACTTCTTCACAGATTCTTGTCCTTCCTACCTTGCTGATCTACTGTCTGTCTACTCTCCTTCACGCACTTTAAGATCTTCTGCTGACACTCGCATTAAGACAAACAATCAACATGCATTCGCTTACTCCGCACCCAAGCAGTGGAATTCCCTTCCCTCCCAAATTCGCAACATACAATCAACACAGGCATTCAAAAAAAGGCCCTCAAAACCCACCTCTTTAAACTGCATTATTCAGACTGATTTGTATCACACTGCCATTCTCTCCTCTTTTGTCTCTGTCTGATCCGTAAGTGGGTACACGGCTGTAAATATTTATACTGTTTTCCTTCCTAAACGGGCATATAAATAGCTGTGTATAGGTTTTTGATGCTCTGTGGGTTCGGGCAAATAGAATAGACCCAACGTTTCCCGGCGTGTCGTAAGAGGCGACTAACAGGGGTGATGTTAGCACGGCATCACTGGGCGAAAGTCTTCTACACAGAAGTCACCGGCCAGGGCGGAGGAACCTCACGTTACTACAGGTTCAACGACCACGTGCTCAGGGCCAAGGCGAGCCACACTGTATTCGTGGATTTCAGCTGTGGCCAACAGCCTGGAGAGGATTGGGCCCTGCCAGGTCTTTTTTGCCCAAGACACAACACATGATGAGGCTATCCACTAATTCCATGCCGGATCGGTCGTCGCCCGGCTCGCCGTTGGCCACCAGGACGGAGGTGAAAAGTATGCTACTGATGGACAAACTAGCAAGATCCGCACGAGAAACAACATCGTCATAGGAACCTGGAATGTCAGGACCCTAACTGCGGAAGGAAAATTAGAAGAACTGGCCCACGAGCTGGACCACTATCGATGGAACGTTCTAGGTATCAGCGAACTGCGCTGGAAAGGCCTAGGTGAAACAACGACTGACAAAGGCCACAAGCTCTATTTCAGCGGTAGAGATGACAGGCACGAACACGGCGTTGGATTCTTGGTCCACAAGAACATTCTAGCCACTGTCATGGGTTGCCGCCCAGTCTCCAGTAGACTCATTACCATCCGTCTGAGAGCAACCCCTTTCAACATTACCATCATCCAGGCCTATGCCCCAACATCAGACTATGAAGACAGCGAAGTGGAGGATTTTTATGAAAATATACAGGCGGTCCTTGACCAAGTGCCGAAGAAGGACATAGTCATAGTGCAAGGCGACTGGAATGCCAAGGTTGGCCAAGATGCGCACCACAACTGGGGAGACACATGCGGACCCCACTGCAACAACGAGACAAATGACAGGGGTCTGAGGCTATTGGAGTTTGCCAGATACAACAATCTGGTACTGGCAAACACGCTTGGTCTCCACAAAAAATCCAGACGATGGACATGGCACAGTCCCGGCGGGGAACATCACAACCAGATCGACTACATCATGGTCAAGAAACGCTTCAGATCAAGCATCAACATTGGCAGGACACGCACTTTTCCAGGAGCAGACATTGGAAGTGACCACGATCTCGTGATGATGTCTTTCCGGCTCCATTTGAAGAGAGTAAATACAGCAAAGTGCACTAGGCTGAAGTTCGACCTGGACAAACTGCAAGACCCGGAGGTGGCAAAAATATTTCAGGCCACAATTGGAGGGAAATTTGCACCACTGCTTATTTTGGGGGCAGGCGAAGTAGATGTCAACACCATGACCAATACCTTCAACTCAGCTGTAACAGATGCCGCCACTGAGATCCTTGGCAAGCACCGACCAAAGAAGAAGCCGTGGATCACACCTGAACTTTTGGATCTGTGTGATAAACGAAGAGAGTTAAAAAAGAAAAAGAACACCTCACAGGGAGCTGAAGTCTACCGAAAAATCAACAATGACATCCGAAAAGGCATGCGCACAGCAAAGGAGAACTGGATAGAAGATCAATGCCAGGAAATAGAGAACAATCTGAACAAGAACAACAGCAA
The DNA here is from genome assembly GCA_036898135.1 of Oncomelania hupensis. NCBI lineage: Eukaryota > Metazoa > Mollusca > Gastropoda > Littorinimorpha > Pomatiopsidae > Oncomelania > Oncomelania hupensis. Next base: position 126,383 of record JBAHVR010000100.1, read on the forward strand.
GAAGGCCTACCAGACTGTGAAGCGGCTGACAAGTGTTAAACAGCCCAAAGTCTCCACTATCCAAAGCAAGTCTGGCATTTGCCTTACAGAAGAACAAGAAGTCTTGGACAGATGGACAGAGTACTGCTCTGACCTTTACAACCATACACCAAATGGAGACCCATCAGTTCTAGCATGTCCCGAGAGCAGAGAAGAAGAAGAAATCCTCCCAATTCTCCGGGAAGAAGTTGAGGCAGCAGTGCAATCGCTGAAGAAAGGGAAGTCAGCGGGAGTGGACAACATACCAGCGGAACTGCTACAAGCAGGAGGAGAAGCGATGACTGATGCTCTCACCATTATCTGCAACAAGATCTGGCAGAGTGGGGAATGGCCTACACCATGGACCCAGTCGCTTGTCATCACTCTTCCCAAAAAAGGTAACCTTCAGGAGTGTGAAAATTACCGCACCATCAGCCTCATCAGCCATCCCAGCAAGGTCCTCCTGAAAATAATACTCAACAGGTTGAAACCACAAGCTGAACAAATCATAGCTGAAGAACAAGCAGGATTCATGGCAGGGCGAAGTACCACTGAACAGATTTTCAACCTCAGAATAATCTGTGAGAAATACCTACAGCACCAACAACATATATATCATGTGTTCATAGACTTCAAGAAGGCATTTGACCGAGTCTGGCATGCAGCTCTATGGGCAACCATGAAAGTGTACAACATCAGCCCTAAAATTATAGAAGTCATCAAAAGCCTGTATGACAAGGCTACCAGTGCAGTCCTCCATAACAGCATCATCGGGAACTGGTTCAGAACAACAATCGGTGTGCGTCAAGGATGCCTACTCTCTCCAACACTCTTCAACATCTTCCTAGAGCGCATCATGTCAGATGCTCTTGCAGATCACGAAGGCACAGTCAGTATAGGGGGCAGAGCAATCTCCAATCTTCGTTTTGCGGATGATATTGATGGATTGGCTGGAGAGGAACAAGAACTTGAACAGCTTGTACAGAGGCTTGACACCACCTCCAGAGCTTATGGAATGGAAATAAGTGCGGAGAAGACCAAAATGATGACCAACAACACCAATGGCATCAACACGGACATCAAAGTACAAGGCCAATCCCTCAACACAGTGCACAGCTTCAAATATTTAGGAGCCATTGTGTCAGACAATGGGTCTCGACAGGAAGTCCTCTCCAGGATCGCACAAACAACTGCTGCCCTGACAAGGTTGAAGCCCATTTGGAAAGACAGAACCATCAGTCTACATTCCAAAGTAAGACTGCTGCGCTCTCTGGTCATCTCCATCTTCCTATATGCTTGCGAAGCATGGACCCTCACAGCAGATCTCCAACGAAGAATACAAAGCATGGAGATGAGGTGCTACAGAAGACTTCTGTGCATTTCCTATACCCAACACATCACCAACGTTGAAGTCCGACAGACCATCACACAAGCCATTGGACAACACGATGACCTGCTCACAGTGGTGAAGAAACGGAAACTCCGATGGTATGGCCACGTCACCAGATCATCAGGCCTTGCAAAGACCATTCTGCAAGGCACAGTGCAAGGAGGTAGAAGAAGGGGGAGACTGAAAAAGAGGTGGGAGGACAACATTCGAGAATGGACTGGTTTGACACTGAGCGAAGCCATGAGGGCTGCTGAGGACAGAGAAAGATGGAGTATGCTGGTTAAGCGATCATCTGTGGTGCCCCTACGACCTTCGGGTTATGGGACAGGATAGGATAGGATAGGTTTTTGCTATTCTATTTTTGTCTTTTTTTGTCATTTGTGTACATAGTTGTAAATAGTTTTTACTTTTACTGTTCTGTCTTTTGGTGTATCGTAGCAAAAGCGATGTTTGATCGAGTGCATGTATTTTTATGTAATGACTATGTAAAGCGCGGTGAGTCTGGTCGTAGGCTGGAGTACCCGCTATATAAAAATCCGTTATTATTATTATTACTGTTTGATTTTTCCTTTGTGTTGATTATTGATTGGATTCTTATTTCATTTCACATGCAAACAAAATAACAAATACCCTCATGCAAACATAACTCATTCAATCATTTTTAATCTTATTGCATGCACACATTGTTCTGTAATCATAAGTGTTTCTCTGAATTCAACACATAAACTGAACAAGATATTCAACGATAGTATTTTCACATAGTCACACAATTCTCATTATTATATTCGTCACAATGTAATTCATTCTAGATCATACTTTTTCTTCCATTCCACATTAAATAGTCCTACCTGGTTTCCTTCAAAGTAACTGAACTTCAGAGTTGTATGTGAACTCACTGTTAATGTCGATTATGACAGACATGGGTAAGACTCCATTTTATCATTGAAGTTCCCCCTGAGATACACAATTTCCTCCAAGGTACAAAGTTCAACTCTCAGGTTTGAAGTCTTCCTCCTCCAATTCGAAATGTTCTTCATCATGAATGCATGTGATTATTTGAACTTTGAACTCTACACAATAATACACATATTTCGACATAGTTAATGTGAATTGTGACACCCTCTGTCCCTAAATTTCCTCTTTTTATTCAACCCTACTGTTTCAGTGCCTGATGAAGCTGTTTCTTTCTAAAAATGCCACTTTCTTGCGTCACATTGTGTTCATTTGTTATTGCAGGCCGGGACTGAGATTCTTGTTTGGTATGGCAGTGAATATGGCAAAGAGCTGGGCATCAATCGAGGGGGTGACAAGATTCGAGAGGGTGACAAGAGGCGACGACATTCGGGAACATCAAGTGAGTGTTCTAAGCATGTTTATTTATTTTTATTTATTTAATCGTTTTTATACAGTGCTTTTCCAGCTCAAGAGCTGCTCAAGACGTTGGCCTATACAGGATCTAACTCAAGCACCTCGGTGCGCCCACTTGAAGCCTTTAGGCACATAGTCTGAAGCCCAGACGACTGAGCACAATTCTGGGTGACCGTGTATGGGGAGAAGGGACCAAGTGCATGCTGGGTGTATTTGTGTAGCCGACACTCGCCCATCTAGGACTGAGCGTCAACATCTTTAAAGTCCATGCGATGGAATGCGCGAGTACACAGACTAAACCACAGTTTATACTCTCATCTGAAGGAGTAATTTGTTGTAATGGTTATTACAGATGATGAGGGGGAGTGTCTGCGGGTATAATGCTGGTTATACAATATTGCCAGTATGCACACATTGTAGAGTTTTATTTTTTAAATAAAATATTTAATATTCTGCAGCATACAACTACAGCTACCCACACACAAATCCACACAAATATACACTACATACACACATTAAAACACTTTCTAACACACATACATACTCAAAGACACATGCATGCACTCACAGTAGCACAATGATATCATTCTCAGTAGCACAATGATATCACTCACTAGTAATAGTAGCATAGTATCAAAATGTTTTGAACCGACATTGTAATAAGAAACACAGTAGGAGACTGGGACAAAGGTCTCAAAAACAAGTGGCATTGGGACTGGCTGCAGAGAACACTGGATTATGAAGTAAAAGTTGTCGGAAAAGAAAAAGAAAAAAAGAAGGCTACGTCGAAAAATTTGGCGACCACATCGAAAAGCTTAAGGTTCCGGGCAAAGCTTACAAAAAGCAATCGAAGAAAACATGACTTTGTAAAAAGAACACTTTTAAACTCAAGGTTAGTTTATTTTGTTCTCTCTTCTGAGGACTGATGTTATTTCTAAATGACAGACTATAATACAATAATGTTAAATGTCAAATTTTCCTGGAAAACAAAATTTTCAGAGTAGCATGCCTGCAGTGGTGGACCTCAAACTTTGTTAGGCCTACAAATCAAGATTCTTAACGTTTTTGAAAGACATGACACATGTGCATAAAACATTCTTTTTTTTTCTTTTTTTTTCTATTCATGTTTACTTTGTGCTTTTTGCTTTCAGGAGAGGCCCTAAATTACTTTCAAAATTGCATAAATTCATTTTCTTCCAGGGGGCGAATACCGGGGTTGGCCCCTGGGCCTCGGCCGGATTTCAGAGATTTCTTGATTCAGTTGTTCTCCACCCTGACAATGATATCACTCACAGTAGCACAGTGATATCACTCCACAACCCATCCACTCTTTGCACCATGACTCTTTGTCATATTTGTAAATGCTCTCTAAAATGTTTCAGAGGAAGCTGACAGCAGCTATGATGATACTAACTGTGACTGGATCTTCTTTGGAAGCAGTGACCTTGAGTTCACCGACAGTGATGAAGCCAAGACGGATACTAAGGTATTGTTTTTAAAATGCAGCGCAATTTATTCTCACTGTTTAGTTGTACGTGATTCGTATAATATATCGATTGTTGCTTGATGATTCAGCAGGGTGATTGGATACTAAATTCTCGTGAAATTTATAGATTATAGTTACAATTATATTAGGAGTCCATTTTCGCCATAGGGGTCGTGTTGGTACATTGTGGGTATTAAAATATAAAATAAATTCAAATAAAGTTTGTCTTTTGTAAATGATGTTAAGTAATATTTGAATTTGCTTATTTCTGATTGTTTCCGACTGTATCGATTAAGATTTTGTTATCTTCTTTGTGTGTTTTAGCAGAATACATCCACTATCGCCGAAAAGCAGCAACCGGCATCGAGTAACTCCAAAACATCCAAGCTACTTTCGCTCGGCTTTTGTACAGTTCACAAGTCTCAATATTCACATGATGTCCTACCACAAACAGAAACCCTCAAACGTCAGCATGGATTCAGTTGGTGGGGTTAGTAATATGTTAGGAAAGAGGGAAGAGGACCTGAAAGTAAAACGTTTTATCTGTGAGGTGTGTGACATGACTTTTACAACAGCTCAGTACTTGATAGCGCACAAACTAGTACACTCTGACAGCACCTCGTTAAGTGATGCGACTAAGCTCACTGTCTGTGGCAAGGCTTTCACACAGTTAGGCAAGCTGAAGACACCTCAACTTATACACACAGGTGATAAACCTTACAATTGCACTGACTATGGTAACGCATTCTCACGGTTAAATGTTCTGCAGAAACATCAACATACACACACAGGTGATAAACCTTACAAGTGCATTGATTGTGGCAAATCATTCACATTGTTAAGATATCTGAAGAAACATCAACATACACACACCGGTGATAAACCTTACAAGTGCACTGACTGTGACAAAGCATTCACAAAGTTAAGCAATATGAAGGCACATCAACGTACACACACAGGTGATAAACCTTACAAGTGCACTGACTGTGACAAAGCATTCACACAGTTAGACAATCTGAAGAAACATCAACGTACACACACAGGTGATAAACCTTACAAGTGCACTGACTGTGGCAAAGCATGCACACGGTTAGACAATCTGAAGAAACATCAACGTACACACACAGGTGATAAACCTTACAAGTGCACTGACTGTGGCAAAGCATTCACAGAGTCACGTCATCTTAGGAAACATCAACATATACACACAGGTGATAAACCTTACAAGTGCACTGACTGTGACAAAGCATTCGCAGATTCTGGTGTTTTGCAGAAACATCAACGTACACATACAGGCAATAAACCTTACAAGTGCACTGACTGTGGCAAAGCATTCACAATGTTACATCACTTGAAGTCACATCAACTTACTGTCACGGGAGCCCCGTTTACACAGCCCTTCAGCTTTTGCCTTGGTTAGTATAAACTTAGAAGGTTACTGTAGTATGAAGCAGACGACAGAAGTGTTCATGCGTAGCAGGTAGGCTGACGATAGCCTAGTAGGCAATTACATCATCCAGCTTAATGTGAGAGTGCTCCGATGTCTCAGCCAATCGGGACACAGCTAGGTTAGGTAGAACCAGTTCTACCTGGACAGTCAGAAGCCAGGTAGAGGGTCAGTCTTCCTTACAAGTGTCCTCATTGTCCGGCAGTTTTCAGTAACTCAAAATCTTTCAGGGGACATGTACAAAATCACGCATGTTATAAATAAAGTATTCATTAAGTTATGGCATTGTTAACTCAGCAGGGGATTTTTTTAGTGGAATCAAATTAACTTGTGACTAAAATAAAGTTTTGGGAAAAAAATTATGTCATGTGTGAAGAAAATGTTGTCATGTGTGAAGAAAATGATATCATGTGTGAAGAAAATGATGTCATGTGTGAAGGAAATGATGTCATGAGTGAAGGAAATGTTGTCATGTGTGAAGAAAATGTTGTCATGTGTGAAGAAAATGATGTCATGTGTGAAGAAAATGATGTCATGTGTGAAGAAAAGGTGTATTTCATGAGTGAAGAAAATGACATCACACTTTCTTTTGCTAAAGACTTAGGTCAATCATTTTTTGTTGTGTTTGGTGTTTTTGTACAGAAATATTTTGTTGATTTCTGTACAAAAGCAAAATAAATGACTTTCCAGTGATGACTTGCATAGCAATGTGAGTCTGTGTATTCACCCCTCCCCCCCCCCCTTCCCCCTCCCCCAAACGGGAAAAGAAATTAAAAAAAGTTAAAATTTACATTTTTGCAAATTTGTGAAATGAGTTTTAAATAGTCTTGTGGGAAAAACATGTTCCTCCGCCCGTCTGTTTGTCCGTCATCCGTCTGTGCAAAAACTTTAAAGGGGCGAAGTGCTCAGAGCTTAGTTTAACTATCACAATCAAACTAGGGTCATCAAATGTTAGTCAAGATTAAAATTTTTCACAAAATTTCATTTTTTTCCTCGTAAGTTATTAACATTGAACTTACGATTCTTTGATGCATGACATACTTTGCATATTTGGTCAACCTAACTCCAAGGTCAAGGTCAATGGAGCAGTTCACAGTCAGTTTGTATAGGTACTTTGAAGTGACCTTGACCCGGTAGGGCTGTATTTATTATGTAAAATCCCAAAAAATTAAGAAACCAGATCTTTACGAAAATACAGATTTTATTCGACAGTTTTGATCAGCTAATTTCCTTCCCCCCCCAAAAAAAGAAAGTCGCTGATTTTGCATGTCAGTCAGAGCGCAGGCAGCACCTTTCCCTCTCGGTTTGCGAGGAGTGGTTCCCTACCTCTGTGGAAGTTTTTCCGAGGTAGTTTGTTAGTCATTTGACTGGCGTATTTAACTTGTGTTGTCTTTTTATAGTGTTTAAGTTCAGCATTGACGCTGCTGCTTTTGTCAAATCAGTGTTACCACTAGAGTTGTTTCGGCAGATCTTTTATGCGGATCAGGGGTGAGTCCTCTTTCACTTCTCTGGTCATGATTTGGCTTGGAAGAGTCCGCTGGACCTAAAGCAATAACCATGTAATGTAATGCTTTATTTATGATTTTTTGTTAAATTACACCCTGCGAACAGACATCTGCCATCGATGTTACAAGGTCTATTGTTAATGATATGGGTATTCTAAGTTAATGCACTTTAGTGTTGTAGTATTTAGCGAACACACATTTTATCAGTACAACTTATGTTAATCTGATGAATAAAATTTGATACAACAACAAGAACACACATTTACAGTACACTGTATTCGGTTCATTTGTATTCAAGTAAAATAAAAACACATATTTAAAAAGCAAACAATTTCTCACTGTGTTTGAAATTTTAACTTATTTTCTTGTTATTTGACGCTAGTTTTGAGACCTTTGTAATTCACTGATGTCGTTGTGACAATTTATAAGATTATTTTGTATTGATGTAGGTGTTTTTTTTTTTTTTAACAGTGTTTAGTACTGTTATTGTCGTTTTTTGCTATTGTTCACAACAACAAAATATTACATTTCAAATTATATTGGTGTTCCCTCGCTGTTCTATCAGGGTGGAGAACTCTCCGCGAATCCGCGGATTTCCGCGGAAAGCATTTGCATTTCCGAGAAAAAAATATTGAGTTCCGAGTGTGAGAAGCTGAAGGGCTACCCTTTACTGGGCATAACGGCCAAAAGCGGCCGAAGGTCTAAACAGGCAAAACGTCCAAAAGCGTCCGTATCAACCATGTGGTTATATTCTCGCGTTGTTTGAAAGATTGCGAGACTTCCGGCAATTGACTTCCGGTTTATTATGTTGTGAAAACATTCGACTGCATTTCCACAAGTTTTCTCTGTGATGCGTTCGTTTTTTCGAATTTTTTTTCAAATTTTCTTGTGTGTTCCTAAAAGGGATGGTTTGGATTCTTCGACTGATGAAGGGGAGTTTACAGGCTTCCATTTATCAGACATTAAAGTGAGAGAAATGGACTTGGAGTCGGAGGAAGAGATCGGTATTGACATTAGACAATTAGTGTCAGTAGTGTGCATACATACGATCTTTCAGACTGGCATGAAAGTGAAGAAGAGGGGGCTTTTTTGGACTTTTTAAAACTTTTTTTTGTATACACATGGAGTAATAAAAAACAAGACATGACAAGAGAAGTATAAAAAGGTAGATAATCAAAATAGAATTTATTTCTGTTCAGTTTGCATTTTATTTCATTTAAATCTATACACTAGTCACTAATACCTAAGATGTGGTGTTTTTACTCACGTACCCCTAAATATCTCTAAAATTATAAAAATTCTTGCCTGTTTACAGCTAAAAAATAGACAAACGTGTGCCCAGTAAAATTGGAAATGTGGAGTTTGTGTGTAACAGTGGTGGACCTCAAACTTTGTTAGGCCTACAAATCAAGATTCTTAACGTTTTTGAAAGACATGTGCATAAAACATTCTTTTTTGTTGTTTTTTGTTTCTATTCATGTTTACTTTTTGCTTTCAGGAGAGGCCCTAAATTACTTTCAAAATTGCATAAATTCATTTTCTTCCAGGGGGCGAATACCGGGGCTTGGCCCCTGGGCCCCGGCCGGATTTCAGAGATTTCTTGATTCAGTTGTTCTCCACCCTGTCTATACAGTTTGCATCATTATTTAAAATATTTTGACAGCTTTTCACAAGTATATAAACACCTTTACCCCTGTGGCAACTAGCTGCTTTGTCTAGCTTTATTGCTTAGTGATTTGCTGTAGGGAAAAGCTTGTTACTGAACACTGCATATTTAACTCCCTGTTCCCAATGAAGATAAATAACAAGTTAAACACACTGTTACATTTTGATGGGTATTCTTCATTGAGAATACAGAGTTACAGTTCTTTTTCCTGCCTCCCCCCTCCTCCCTCCCTGCAATCCCACCCCCAGTGGACGTACCGGGGGTTTCTGTATAAATAGTATCTCCACTTTCTGGAAATGTTGTGCTTTTAATTCCCACTGTTGTTGTCTTTCTCATTTGTTCTTTCTCACTCCTACTGTTTTATCAATATACTATCTTCTTCTTCACTAGACCAGTCACCTACTTTTTTCTTTAAAACTTCCAAAATTCCTCATTTTTATATGAGGTCTGTTGGATCAGCTTGGGAATATTGGATGCTTTCTGCCGAATGGTCACTGCGGCTTCCTATGATATTATTACAGTATTTAGCAATGTAGGCATTTTCTATTTATGTGTTTTGTTGATATTTTCTAATGATGTTTATACCTCCGTTGGGTTGCTGGGGGTTTCAGTATAAATAGTATCCCCACTTTGTGGAAATTTAGTGCTTTAAATTCCCACTGTCGCTGTTTTTCCCATTTGCTCTTTCTCATTCCTGCTCTGTTCTATCAATCTGCTATACTATCTTTTTCTTCGAAGACCAGTCACCTACAATTTTTGTTGAAAACTCTTCCGGGACCAGACTCCTTGTTTGTGTATGAGGTCTGTTGGATCAGCTTGGGAATAGTGGACGCATTCTGCTAGGTGGTCACTAGGGCTTCCTATGATGTTATTATTTAGCAATGTAGGCATTTTATATGTATGTGTTTTGTTGATAATTTACAATGATGTTTGTATTCTATTTTGTTTTTGTAAACCGGGTTACCCCCGTTGGGGTGCTGGGGGTTTCAGTATAAATAGTATCCCCACTTTCTGGAAATTTAATGCTTTTAATTCCCACTGTCGCTGTCTTTCTCATTTGCTCTTTCTCATTCCTGCTCTCAATCTGCTATACTATCATCTTCTTCGCTAGACCAGTCTCCTACCTTTTTTCTTGAAAACTCTTCCGGGACAAAACTCCTTGTTTGTGTATGAGGTCTGTTGGATCAGCTTGGGAGTATTGGACGCTTTCTGCCAGGTGGTCACTAGGGCTTCCTATGATGTTATTATTTAGCAATGTAGGCATTTTATATGTATGTGTTTTGTTGATAATTTATAATGATGTTTGTATTCTATTTTGTTTTTGTAAACGGGGGTTCGATAAGTTGGGGTGAAGCCTCAGCCGTCCCCTGCGTGGGATGTCTTTATTGTAAAGTGACTGGCTGGTGGAGGGCATTCAGTTTTCCCACTAGGGTTGTTTCAGCAGATCTTTTATGCGGATTGGGGGTTGTCCGGTCCTGATTTGGATCGGAGGAGTCGGCTGGACCTAAAGCAGCAGTTATGTAATGTAATGTAATGTAAACGGGGGTTCGATAATTAAGAGTACAGCCTCAGCGTCCCCTGCGTGGGATGTTTTTATTGTAAAGTGACTGGCTGGTGGAGAGTTTTTAATTTTACCACTAGGGTTGTTTCAGCAGATCCTTTATGCTGATCAGGGGTTGTCCGGTCCTGATTTGGCTCGTAAGAGTCTGCTGGACCTAAAGCAATAATCATGTAATGTAATGTAATGATGTTTATTTTATTTTTTTTTTTTTGTAAAATGGAGTTTAATAAATTAGAGTATAGCCTCAGCATCCCCTGTGTGGGGTACCTTCATTGTAAAGTGACCACCTGAAGGCGTACCTTCAGTGTTACCACTGGGGTTGTTTCAGCAGATCTTTTATACAGATCAGGGGTGAGTCCTCTTTTTGACCCCCCCGCCCCCACCTGTGGGGGTGCCAGGGGTTTCAGTATAAATAGTATTCAACGATTCAACGAAATTTATTGGCCAAATTGACATAAAACATGCACATGGAATATGTTGCGATGTGGCAGTAACATTCATAAAACATACATGCAAACACACGTCTACCAGCTAATAAAATACCTATTAAGCGTGCACACATACACACGCAAACAACAAATAATAAAAATAAATCCCCATTTTGATATTTTTTTAATGATATTTATACCCCCGTTGGGTTGCCGGTGGTTTCAGTATAAATAGTATCTCTACTTTCTAAAAATTTAGTGCTTTAAATTCCCACTTTCACTGTCTTTCTCATTTGTTCTTTCTCATTCCTACTCTGTTCTATCAATCTACTATACCTGGTCCTGATTTGGCTCGGAAGAGTCCGCTGGACTTAAAGCAATAATCATGTAATGTAATCTATACTATCTTCTTCTTCGCTAGATCAGTCACCTACCTTTTCTCTTGAAAATTCTTCCGGGACAAAACTCCTCATTTGTGTGTGGGGTCTGTTGGATCAGCTGGCGAATATTGAACTCTTTCTGCCAAATGGTCACTGGGGCTTCCTATGATGTTATTATTTGGCAAAGTAGGCATTTTATATATAATATTTATAAATGCCTACTTTGCCAAATAATATCATCTGATGTACCCCTACATAGTTGGGGAAAACGCGCTGATTTTCCTCTGTTTTTCTCGGAGGACCATTTTCAGCCCTGATATATTAATGTGTTTTGTTCATATTTTATAATGATGTTTATATTCTCAAAACGGGGGTTCGATAAATTAGAGTATAGCCTCAGCGTCCCCTGCGTGGGATATCTTTATTGTAAACTGACCGGCTGGTGGAGTGCCTTCAGTGTTACCACTAGGGTTGTTTCGGCAGATCTTGGGAGAGTCCTCTTTCAGCAAAGTTGTCTTGATTTTGTGGTCCTGATTTGGTAATACTGGTCCTGATTTGGCTTGGAAGAGTCCGCTGGACCTAAAGCAGTAATCATGTAATGTATTCTATTTTGCTTTTGTAAACAGGGTTTCAATAAATTAGAGTAAAGCCTCATCGTCTCCTGCGTGGGATGCCTTTATAATTATTATAAAGTGACTGGCTGGTGGAGTGCCTTCATTGTTACCACTGGGGTTGTTTCAGCAGATCTTTTATGCGGATCATGGGTGAGTTCTCTTTTAGCCAATTTGTGGTCTTGATTTTGTGGTCCTTATCAGCTGTTTGCAGTCCCTTCAGCTGTTTGCAGTCCGCTGGACCCTGTAAGCAATGACCCCTCCCCCCCCCACCCCCCCTACCCATCTCCCTGGGGGCTTCAGTATAAATAGTATCTTCACTTTCTGAAAATTTAGTGTTTTAAATTCCCACACACTGTCTCTCTCCTTTGTTCTTTCTCATTCCTACTGTTTTTATTAATATACTATCTTCTTCTTCGCTAGACCAGTCACCTACTTTTTTCTTGAAAACTCTTCCAAAATTCCTCATTTCTATACGAGGTCTGTTGGATCAGCTTGGGAATTTTGAACGCTTTCTAAACTATCAGGGAACTATTTTTCCTAGTAACAGGGCTATTCCCGGCAAGGAGGCACAGGCGCTTGACACGAATAATTTTGTTTGTCTGCGGCAGCAACAAGGGTATTGTTGTAATGTTGGTGTTGTTGGTAGTAGCGGTGGTGATAATATCAAAGAGCTTATATAGTCTTTAATAATATCTTCCTATCTCTATCTGTATCCCTATTTATCTCTCTCTCTCTCTCTCTCTCTCTCTCTCTCTCTCTCTCTCTCTCTCGCTCTCTCCATCTATCTATCTAAGCAACACTGTCATTGACAATACCGGCAAAAGAGTTTTCTGTTTCAGTGTTAAGTTTTACAACTTTCTGTATGTTGTCCACGTCGCCTCCAATATTATCACGCTACCTGGCGGCCGTCCAGTGAATGCAACTAAATGAGCATCGTCCCTACACTGTCTTCCTTCTTATAATACACTGTCTTCCTTCTTATAATACACTGTCTTCCTTCCTATAATACACTGTCTTCCCTCTTATAATACACCTCTTATAATACACTGTCTTCTCTCTTATAATACACTGTCTTCCCTCTTATAATACACTGTCTTCCTTCTTATAATACACTGTCTTCCCTCTTATAATACACTATCTTCCTTCTTAAAATACACTGACTTCCCTCTTATAATATACTATCTTCCCTCTTATAATACACCGTTTTCCCTCTTATAATACGCTGTCTTCCTTCTTATAATGCACTGTCTTCCCTCTTATAATACATTGTCTTCCTTCTTATAATACACTGTCTTCCTTCTTATAATACACTGTCTTCCCTCTTATAATACACTGTCTTCCCTATTATAATGCACTATCTTCCCTCTTATAATAAACTGTCTTCTGTCTTATAATACACTGTTTCCCTCTTATAATACACTGTCTTCCCTCTTATAATACACTGTCTTCTCTCTTATAATACACTGTCTTCCCTCTTATAATACACTATCTTCCTTCTTAAAATACACTGACTTCCCTCTTATAATATACTATCTTCCCTCTTATAATACACCGTTTTCCCTCTTATAATACGCTGTCTTCCTTCTTATAATGCACTGTCTTCCCTCTTATAATACATTGTCTTCCTTCTTATAATACACTGTCTTCCTTCTTATAATACACTGTCTTCCCTCTTATAATACATTGTCTTCTCTCTTATAATACACTGTCTTCTCTCTTATAATACAGTTTTCCCTCTTATAATACACTGTCATCCCTCTTATAATACACTGTCTTCTCTCTTATAATACACTGTCTTCTCTCTTATAATACAGTTTTCCCTCTTATAATACACTGTCTTCCCTCTTATAATACACTGTCTTCCCTCTTATAATACACTGTCTTCTCTCTTATAATACACTGTCTTCTCTTATAATACACTGTCTTCTCTTATAATACACTGTCTTCCCTCTTATAATACATTGTCTTCTCTCTTATAATGCACTGTCTTCCCTCTTATAATACACTGTCTTCCCTATTATAATGCACTATCTTCCCTCTTATAATAAACTGTCTTCTGTCTTATAATACACTGTTTCCCTCTTATAATACACTGTCTTCCCTCTTATAATACACTGTCTTCTCTCTTATAATGCACTGTCTTCCCTCTTATAATACACTGTCTTCCCTCTTATAATACATTGTCTTCCCTCTTATAATACACTGTCTTCCCTCTTATAATACACTGTCTTCTCTCTTATAAATGCACTGTTTTCCCTCTTATAATGCAGTGTCTTCCCTCTTATAATACAATGTCTTCTATCTTATAATACACTGTGTTCTCTCTTATAATACACTGTCTTCCCTCCTATAATACACTGGCTTCCCTCTTATAATGCACTGTCTTCCCTCTTATAATACACTGTCTTCTCTCTTATAATGCACTGTCTTCCCTCTTATAATACACTGTGTTCTCTCTTATAATACACTGTCTTCCCTCTTATAATACACTGTCTTCCCTCTTATAATACACTGTCTTCCCTCTTATAATACACTGTCTTCTCTCTTATAAATGCACTGATTTCCCTCTTATAATGCAGTGTCCTTCTATCTTATAATACACTGTGTTCTCTTTTATAATACACTGTCTTCCCTCCTATAATACACTGTCTTCCCTCTTATAATACACTGTTTTCCCTCTTATAATACACTGTCTTCTCTCTTATAATACACTGTGTTCTCTTTTATAATACACTGTCTTCCCTCCTATAATACACTGTCTTCCCTCTTATAATACACTGTTTTCCCTCTTATAATACACTGTCTTCTCTCTTATAATACACTGTCTTCTCTCTTATAATACTTTGTCTTCTCTCTTATAATACACTGTCTTCTCTCTTATAATACTTTGTCTTCTCTCTTATAATACACTGTCTTCTCTCTTATAATACTTTGTCTTCTCTCTTATAATACACTGTCTTCTCTCTTATAATACTTTGTCTTCTCTCTTATAATACACTGTCTTCTCTCTTATAATACTTTGTCTTCTCTCTTATAATACACTGTCTTCTCTCTTATAATACTTTGTCTTCTCTCTTATCATGCACTGTTTTCCCTCTTATAATGCACTGTCTGCACAGTACAAAACACTTTCGGCGCAGAGCAAATGTCTTTGTGTATTCTTCCTAATATATTTCCTCAACTTATTTTTTGGTTAGCTTTCGTAAATTAATTATTGTTTGTTGTCCTTGATATGCATGGAGTTCATTCGTCCGGTCTGTATTGCTCTCATTGTGGCTTAAAAGGTAGCACTAAATTAGGCTTTGCTTTTTGTATGCTCTGTATGCATTAAAAAAAATCTCTATTTGCTTTCTTGAATTATCAATAAATAAATAAATAAATAAATAAATAAATATGTGTAAATCAAACATGATCAACAATCTTGAAGGACCGGTTCTCTCCTTTTGGTCAGGTACTTGTGTTTGGATTTCCGGACTTTCTGTGTCTCGGCTACATCTGGCGTCGTCACTCAGCCTCTGAGCATTTCTGGATTCCCGTCTGTTCCCAGCAGACAAATAAACTCACCGAAGAAGAACAAGAACAAGTGAAGAAGAACAAGAACAAGAAGTGTAGCAACAACAAACTACTGAGAGGGAAAGAAATGGAAGGCGGATGAGGAGGAGGAAGGAGAAAGAGAGAGACAGAGAGTCTAGGCTGAGACTTTACTCTAATTTATCGAACCCCAGTGTACAAAAACAAAATAGAATATAAACATCATTATAAAATATTAACAAAACACATATCTAGAAAATGCCTACATTGCTAAATAATAATGCCATAGAAAGCCCTAGTTTGCAGAATGCGATCAATATTCCCAAGCTGTCCCAACAGACCCCATACACAAATGAGGAGTTCTGGGAGAGTTTTCAAGAAAAAAAAGTAGGTGACTGGTCTAGCGAAGAAGATGAATGTAGTGGAGTGATAGAACAGAGGAGGAATGAGAAAAAACAAAGGAGAAGGACAGCGACAGTGGGAATTTAAAACACTAAATTTCCAGAAAGTGGGCATATTATTTATACAGAGACCCCCCGGAAGCCCCACTGGGGGAATAGGATAAGAGAATACAGTGACAAAATGAGCTATTTTTGGTGTAAACTTTATTTCGTCAATAATAACATATGTTTCGGAAACAGATCAACCACAACTTGACAGGCAAAACCCACGTGACTCGCATGCCAGTTATAGAACTTGCAATATTTAACAGGCAAAACAGGACCCAGAACAAAATATAAAACGATGGCATTAAAATGCAAAGTAAGCTTAATACCGACTTTATCTTTCTATGCTATTCACCTTCAGACGACCTTGACCTCCGGCTATAAATACACACATGTATGATCATATAACATGCAGCAAAACTTGTATTATGCACAAAAAAATGACCTTGGGATGACCTTGACATTAGTTATTCATTGCTTACAAGGTCCAGTGGACTGCAAAGAGCCGAATCAGGACCACAAAATCAAGACCACAACTTGGCTGACAGAGGACTCACCCCTCCTCCGAATAAAAGATCTGCCGAAACAACCCTAGTGGTAACGCTGAAGGCGTATCCACCAGACGGTCACTTTACAAAAAAGGCATCCCACGCAGGGGACGCTGAGGTTATACTCTAATTTACCAAACCCCCGTTTACAAAAACAAAATAAAATACAAACATCATTATAAAATATCAACAAAACACATACATATATGCCTACATTGTTAATAGTACTATTATAGGAAGCCCCAGTGACCATTTGGCAGAAAGCATCCAATATTTCCAAGCTGATCCCAACAGACCTCACAGAATCTGCTGAAGACATGCAGAAGGCCTTAAATATTTTTAGATCTATACTGTAAAAAATGTGGATTGTGGTTAAATATTGCAAAAACGAAAGTGATGGTTTTTTTTTCCCCGTGGTAAAGTTAGAAGGTTGCTTGTTTTTAAGTTTAAAAATGTAATTCTTGAAATTGTTTGGGAATATAAATATCTGGGTACCCTTTTTTTTTAATATAATAACACATTAAAAAAAAATCTCAGATCCATGAGTGTATCAGCTGAACGTGGTGTGTTTGCGCTTTTTAAAAAAAAGTAGAAAACTGGATTTGCTGCTTGATATTCAGTTAGATCTTTTTGATAAATGTGTAAAACCGATTTTATTGTATAACTGCGAGTTATGGGCCCATGAAAAAATGATAATATGTGATGTGATCGATTACAAATAAAATTTTTGAAATTGATTCCTAATGTTAAAACTAGTATGCCGACCTGTATGGTTTTAGGTGAAGTTGGCTGTTTTTCTGTTTCCTTTGATGTTAAATGCAGGCTACTCTGTTTCTGGTATAAACTTTGAATCGATTGTTGCAATCATTCTGCTGGAATGTCAGTACTTATGTTTCGACTATGCTCTTATTAATTTTTTTAATTCTGAGTATAAATTCTCCTGGTTATGTACTAACTGTTCGTTCTCTGCTAAATGATTTTGGTCTGGTTTTCATTTGGTTATACGGCTGTAAATACTCTTTGAATTGTTTTAAGACGTTGGTCAAACAACGCTTGAGAGACCAGTTCTTGCAAACCTGGCATCAGATGTATTCGATCATAATGCTTATTACGTATAGAATTTTTAAGAGTATCTTCTGTTTCGAAGATTGTTTAGTTTAGTTGTCACCTCTATCGAGAAGAAACTTCTTGAAATTTAGGCTCAGCTGTCACAAACTCCCAATTCAATCACTTAGATATTTGAATATTCAGAGAGAAGATAGACTGTGTACTCTGTGTGATCCGGGCGAACTAGGTGATGAATTTAATTATCTGTTTAGATGTACAAATTCTGTGTTGGTTGTTAACAGACTTTCTTTAGTACCTCAATACTTCAGGAATCACCTGAATGCCTATAAGTTAAATCAGTTATTGAACTCTAAATCTAAACGCAGGTTGTCTGATTTGCGCCGTTTTATAGGGATTATTTTTTCACTTTTCCAATATTGAAGCACAGTTCTCTTTTAATTTTATTTCACACTTCTATTTTCTTGGTTGGGACCTATTAGAATTTTTTTTTGAGGGTGGGGGAGGGGGATTCATGTGTCTAATACTTTTTTCTTAAATATTATCGATTTGTTTATTTACATATTTTTTCTCCATCTGGTGATCGTATATAAACAACTTAATGTTAGTATGTCATGTTTGTGTGGGTGCAATATTCCTGTACAGGGTTATGCCGTTGTTGTTGACTTCTGCATGTTTGTTGTATCACCATCATCTCCACCCCTCCCCCTGAACACGGTTATGCCGTTGTTGTTGACTTCTGCATGTTTGTTGTATCCCCATCACCTCCACCTGTACACGGTTATGCCGTTGTTGTTGACTTCTGCATGTTTGTTGTATCCCCATCACCTCCACCCCTCCCCACACATTTTTTGGGTTTACGGCCCCACTCCCCCCCTCCCTCCCCTTCCCGGGCTCGGAGCCTTATTTAATATTGTTTGATGATGATGTATAAAATTAAAGGACAAAGTTACAAAAGTTCTAAAGTTTCAAAGATACAATAATGTACCTAGAGAAGAACGGTTATGTACTATGTGTGACTTAGAAGTAATTGGTGACGAGTTTCATTATTTATTTACAACTAACAATTCCTTGCTGAAAGAAAACATTTTTGAAAATTATTTATTTTAAATAAAAAAATACTTTGGGACTCATTTAAATGTCTGTACATTTAACCAGCTGACGAATATTGAATCAAAGAGTAGGCCACTTTATTGGAGTTTGAGTTATGTCAGTATTTATATATTGTGCATTGCCTTTTGTCTTCTTTTGTGAACCATGAAATGCTGTACATTTTTCTTTCCATGTTGAACCAATGTAAACCTTAAAAGGGGTATTTGACATTTCAGAGTTTTGTCTTGAGATGCCTATGGAGCAGCCTTTTTTGTGCGTACCAATTCCTTGCTAAAAGAACACATTTTTGAAAATACTTTTTTTTTTTTTTTTTTAGAAAATACTTTGAGACTCATTCAAATGTCTGTACATTTAACCAGCTGACGAATATTGAATGAAAGAGCAGGTTGCTAAATTTAAGCCACTTTATTGAGTTTGAGTTATGTCAGTATTTATATATTGTGCATTGCCTTTTGTCTTCTTTTGTGAACCATGCGATGCTGTACATTTTTCTTTCCATGTTGGAACAATGTAAACCTTAAACATTTAAGAGTTTTGTCTTGTGATGCCTATGGAGCAGCCTTTTTTGTGCCTTTCATTGTTTTTTAATGTCTGTAATCCCCCCTACCCCCCTTTTCCCCTATTTTTGGCTAAAATGCCCCCTGGGCTATGAGCCTTGTTTCATGCTTGGAATTATATGTGGTTTGGCTAATGAAAGGACAAAGTTCCAAAGTTCACACAAATGAGTAGTTTTGTCCCAGAAGAGTTTTCAAGAAAAAAGGTAGGTGACTGTTCTAGCGAAGAAAGTATAGTAGATTAATAGAACAGAGTACGAATTAAAAAAAAAACAAATGAGGAAGACAGTGACAGTGGGAATTTAAAGCACTAAATTTCCAGAAAGTGAGATACTATTTATATTGAAATCCCCGGCACCCGCACGGTGGGAACCTTGACATTCAATAACCTTAGGATAACTTTGACCATCACGTGACCTCTCAAGTTCGTGTATACAATGAAGAATACAAAGCATGGAGATGAGGTGCTACAGAAGACTTCTGGGTATTTCCTATAACCAGCACATCACCAACGACAAAGTTAGTTAGTTATTAATTGCTTGCATGGTCTAGCTTACTGCAAACACCCGAATGAAAACCACAAAATCAGGACCACTACTTGGTTGAAAGAGGTTAGTTAGTTAGTTATTCATTGCTTACAGGGTCCAGCGGACTGCAAAGAGCCGAATCAGGACCACAAAATCAAGACCACAACTTCGCTGACAGAGGACTCACCCCTCATCCGAATAAAAGATCTGCCGAAACAACCCTAGTGGTAACACTGAAGGCAATCCACCAGCCGGTCACTTTATAATAAAGACATCTCACACAGGGGACGCTGAGGCTATACTCTAATTTATCGAATCCCAGTTTACGAAAACAAAATAGAAGATAAACATCATTATAAACTATCAACAAAACACATACATATAAATGCCTACATTGCCAAAATATCATAGGAAGCCCCAGTGGCCATTTGGCAGAAAGCGTCCAATATTCCCAAGCTGATCCAACAGACCTCACACACAAATAAGGAGTTTTGTCCCGGAAGAGTTTTAAAAAAAAAAAGGTAGGTGACTGGTCTTGCAAAGAAGAAGATAGAATAGTAGATTAATAGCACAGAGTAGGAATGAGAATGAAAAAAGGAGAATGACAGCGAAAGTGGGAATTTAAAGCACTAAATTTCCAGAAAGTGGGGTTACTATTTATACTGAAACCCCCGGCACCCCGTCGGGGGAGGTTGAAAGAGGACTCACCCTCGATCCGTATTAAAAAAAAATCTGATGGAACAACCCTAGTGGTAACACTGAAGGCACCCCACTAGCTGATCACTTTACAATAAAGGCATCCCACGCAGGGGGAGGCTGAGGCTATGCTCTAATTGATCGAACCCTCGTTTACAAAAACAAGTTATTCATTGCTTACAGGATCCAGCGGACTGCAAAGAGCCAAATCAGGACCACAAAATAAAGACCACAACTTCGTTGAAAGAGGACTAGCCCCTGATCCGCATCAGACAGACAGCGACAGTGGAAATTTAAGGCACTAAATGGCTAGAAAGTGGGGATACTATTTATACTGAAACCCCCACAGGGAGGGGTGGGGGAACTGTTTTATTAGCACATGCAGCACTATCTTACAAATGTTATACAGCAAATTTTCAACAAGGAATTACTTTTTCAACCACCCTACACCAATGTACCATCTTAAAACAACAAAACAACCCCCGATAAAAACGTTAATATATAACTGCAGAAAAAACAAGTGCAGAAAGAAAAAAAAAAGAAAAGAACTGTAACTCCGTGTTCTCAATGAAAATTATTCATCAAAATGTGACAAATGTGTTTTACTGTTTATTGATCTTCATTGGGAACAGGGAGTTAAAAATGCAAACGTTCCGGTAACAAGCTTTTCCCTACAGAAAAAACCCCCAAACTAAGCAATAAAGCTAGATTGCAACAGGGGGAAAAGTGTTTATATAGTTGTGAAAAGCTGTCCAAACATTTGAAGTGACAATGCAAACTCTACAGAACAGCGAGTGAACTCTAATATAATTTGAAATGTAATACTTTTTGGTTGTGAAGAATAGCGAAAAACGACAATAAAAGTACTAAACACTTAACAACAACAACAACTACAACTACACCAATGCTAAATAACTTGATAAACTGCCACAACGACATCAGTGAATTACAAAGGTCTCAACACTAACATCAAATAACAAAAAAATAAGTTAAGATTTCACACACAGTGAGAAACGTTTTAATTAAATTTTTTTTTGGAATAAAGTTTTAGAATACTTGAGCCAAATACAGTGTAAGGCAAATGTGTTATCGCTAAATATACCACAACATTGAACTGCATAAAGAAAAACTACATCGCTAACAATACTCCTTCTAACATTGATGGCAGATGTCTGCTCACAAGGTGTGATTTTACAAAAATATAATAATTAATAATAATACAGGATGCTATACGCGCCTTTCCCCAATTCATTCAGGCTCAAAGCGCGGCGATCTATACCAACATACACGCTCACCTGTCTCATCCACCCTCACACACACCAAATACACATCCATCACTCAAACAGGTGGTGTAAAGGCAGGGAGATCGATATAAAGCAACAAATCTACTAAACCGTGAAATGCTAGATAACACAATAATATTTTTGTTTTAATTTAAATCCTAGCATCAACAACAACCCTTTCCCAAATTTGAAGATTACAAAAATTGATTTGACAAAAGCAACAGCATCAATGCTGAAACAACACGAGTTAAATAGGTCAGTCAATGACAAACAGTCTGAACTTTAAAAACTACAGCAAGAATAATACATTAGTTTTATATTTACATGCACAATAATTTTATATTAAAACGCATGGAATAAAATTCTCCAATAACTACAGAGACATTGAATTGATCACGCACACAAAAAGGACCACAAGGAGTAAGAGACTAAATGAAGCTGTCTGCAAACTGTGTCATGGCAAAAGGTTAGCTACTTGTATCAAAATGCCTCGATGCAATGCAAACAGTGTGTACCTAACAATCAAGTTGCAGTTTCATTTCTTCAATTGCAAATTTTTAACAAAGATTACAGGAGGGCCAATCAACAATGTAAACATAGGTCAGGACTGAAAAAGTTAGAAACAATTATATTTATTGATATCAACACTTATTTATCAAGCGATAAATTAACAACGGCTTAATCAATAATAATGTTCTGAAGTATCCAAACTTCTTCCACACATAGACGAACACACCCTATATTGTTTCTATAAATGTTCATATGAAACAATTTCCAACAACTTGTTCTGTGCTCAACCTTTGGCATAAAAGAAAAAAAGTACGTTTTAAAATAAAACTATCTTGAAATCTTGAAGTCAGAAATTGAAACGTCGGTACAAATGAAAGCAGCTTCAATATCTTAACCACGCATTTGTGATGAAAAATTATCTCGCTTTATTGTATTTTATCATTCGGGGCCAGTAATTTATTTCCTTCTACAACTCAGGTATAGTTCATGTGCCCGTGCTTTATCAATTGATGTACAATACGTTATGGTGAGTGGCAGTTGTCACACCGAGATGGAATAATATTCACCAGCGAGCTCTGTGTACTAGTGCAGTGTTGTTATATCGAGATGTGACAATTCCCATTATCCATTCCTAAAATGGGAAGAAAAAAAAAACCCATTAATGTATCAATTTCATCAATTTATTTTTAACAACGCAAGAAGAACAGAAATGGCACTAGACAAAAAAAAAAAAAAAGACTCGTGTCCATGACCACTTTACATTCTTTCCAATATTATCATGCCCGTGCATAACAGAAAATAGAAGCATTTGTTCATATTTATTACACACGTACACACAAAGAAAACTTTTGAGCCAATGAGGTAAACAGAAAGTGATCAATCTTGCTCCAAAACCATTCAATCTTCTTTAATATTGTTAGTATTTTACAACAGGGAAATACCAATCAGTTGTCAACTTATTTTTCGACCACAAAGAAAAATTAGAAAGGTAAAGCCCATATGACTCACATGTTAGTTAGTTATTTATTGTTTACAGGGTCCAGCAGACTGCAAAGAGCCGAATCAGGACCACAAAATCAAGACCACAACTTCGCTGACAGAGGACTCACCCCTGATCCACATAAAAGATCTGCCGAAACAACCCTAGTGGAAACACTGAAGGCAATCCACCAGCCGGTCACTTTACAACAAACATCCCACACAGGGGATGCAAAGGGTATACTCTAATTTATCGAACCCCCGTTTACAAAAACAAAATAGAATCTAAACATCATAAAATATCAACAAAACACATACATATAAATTGCCTACATTGCCAAATAATAACATCATAGGAAGCCCCAGTGACCATTTGGCAGAAAGCGTCCAATATTCCCAAGCTGATCCAACAGACTCCACACACAAATGAAGAGTTTTGTCCCGGAAGAGTTTTCAAGAAAAAAAGTAGGTGACTGGTCTAGCAAAGAAGAAGATAGTATAGTAAATTGATAGAACAGAGTAGGAATGAGAAAGATCAAAGGAGAAAGACATCAACAGTAGGAATTTAAAGCATTAAATTTCCAAAAAGTGGGGATACTATTTATACTGAAACCCCCGGCACCCCAACGGGGGAATATGACTCACATGATTCTTATGGAACTCAATATTTAACATGAATATGAGTGCCCAATAAAAAACAAACTGAAACGGTGGCATTAAAATGTACAGAAATACTGACTTTGATTTCTCTATGCACTTGACATTGAGTTGGCATTGATCTCCGGCTCCAAATACACTCGTGTACTATCAAAGTACAGCAGAAGTTGTATTATACGACATCCCACACCCCACTCCA
This sequence comes from Oncomelania hupensis, assembly GCA_036898135.1. NCBI lineage: Eukaryota > Metazoa > Mollusca > Gastropoda > Littorinimorpha > Pomatiopsidae > Oncomelania > Oncomelania hupensis. The sequence continues at coordinate 150,353 of JBAHVR010000100.1, forward strand.
AAAAAAGGGGGATGGGGGGGGGGGGGAATCTTGGGATAACTTGACCTTCAGTTAACGTGATCAATTTTAGTATACCCTTGACCCTCACACTTAATTTCTCATGCACGTCTGATGATCAAATTATCCAATTTTTTTGAACACTATGAGTTAAATTTGGTCCTTCGGACGAGAATATATACCAAGGTATAGTCTGTGCACGCACGCATTCCATCGCATGGACTTCAAAAATCCTGATGCTCATATCCTATACGGGGGAGTGCCGGCTACACAAATACACTCTGCACACACTAGGTCACCCCTGGTCGCACAGGACAGTGCTAAGTTGTCTGGGAATCTGACTATGCCCAAAAAGCTGCAAAGCCCTCAGGCGGCTGTATTTAGATCCTGTGTCAGCCAGCACACTGAGCATTCCACAATGGATGGAGACGCTATAAATGAACATCATCTTCATCATCATGAAATAAACAGCCATTCCACTGAACGATTACCTATTTTTTGGGATGATTTTGCAAGGCCTAAAATGACCTTGAACTAAAAAGGGAACAAATATGAAAGTTCAATCTATCATCTCTAAATACAAGTTTGGACTTTTTATCTCTCGATCATAGTTTAGGGTCAAGGTTACTTCAAAGTACCTATATATACTGACTTTAGACCTGCCCAGTGACCTTGATATTGGAGTGAGGTTGACCAAATTTGCACAGTATGTACGTCTCCTTGATATCTATCGCGGATCAAAGAATCATAATCTCAATATTAATAACCTAGGGGAAAAAATAAAATTTTGTGAAAAAAATTGTCATTTTTTGACTAACAATTGATGACCCTAGCTTGGTTGTGATAGTTGAAATAGGCTCCGAGTACTATAGCCACTTTAAAGTTTTTGCACAGACAGACCACGGACGGTGCACAGAAAGACGGACAAAAGGAATTTTTTTTCCCGAGCTAAGTTTTGAACTATTTAGGACTCATCTCGCAGATGTGCAAAAATCTGGATTTTTCTTTTGATGGGGTGGGGGTGGGGGTGAGGTGAGGGTTGGTTGTGTGTGTGGGGGGGGGAGAGAGGGAGGGAGTGATTACTATGCATGTCATCACTGGAAAGTAATTTATTTCGCTTTTGTACAGAAATCAACAAAATATTTAATGGACAAAAACACACAAACACAAAAATTATTGACCTAAACCCTACAGCAAAAGAATGTGTGACGTCAATTCTTCACTCATGACGTCATTTTGGTCAGGACTTGAATTTAATTCCCCTAAAAAATCCCAAGCTAACAATGCCACAACTTAATGCATACTTTATTTATAAAATGTCTGCGTGACTTTGTGCGTGTCCATTGAAAGTTTTCGAGTCACTGAAAACTGCCGGACAATGAGGACACTTGTAAGATTTATCACCTGTGTGTGTACGTTTATGTGACTTCATATTGCTTAACTGTGTGAATGCTTTGCCACAGTCAGTGCACTTGTAAGGTTTATCACCTGTGTGTGTACGTTGATGTTTCTTCAGATCGCATAACTGTGTGAATGCTTTGCCACAGTCAGTGCACTTGTAAGGTTTATCACCTGTGTGTGTACGTTGATGTTTCTTCAGACTGCTTAACTGTGTGAATGCTTTGCCACAGTCAGTGCACTTGTAAGGTTTATCACCTGTGTGTGTACGTTGATGTTTCTTCAGACTGCTTAACTCTGTGAATGCTTTGCCACAGACAGTGCACTTGTAAGGTTTATCGCCTGTGTGTGTACGTTGATGGTTCTTCAGACTGCTTAACTCTGTGAATGCTTTGCCACAGACAGTGCATTTGTAAGGTTTATCACCTGTGTGTGTACGTTGATGTGTCTGCAGATGACCTGACTCTGTGAATGCTTTGCCACAGTCAGTGCACTTGTAAGGTTTATCACCTGTTTGTATAAGTTGATGTGTCTTCAGCTTGCCTAACTGTGTGAGAGCCTTGCCACAGCTAGTGCGCTCAGTCGCGTCACTTAACGAGGTGCTGTCAGAGTGTACTAGTTTGTGTGATTTCAAGTATTGTACTGTTGTAAAAGTCGTGTTACACACCTCACAGATAAAACGTTCTACGTTCAGGTCCTCTTCCCTCTTTGCTAGCATATTACTAACCACACCAACTGAATTCATGCTGAGGTTTGAGAGTTTCTGTTTGTGGTAGGACATCATGTGAATCCTGAGACTCGTGAACTGTACAAAAGCCGAGGAACATTGCTGGCATTTGTATTTCCTCTCCAGCGAAAGTAGCTTGGATGTTTTGGGGTTACTCGATGCCGGTTGCTGCTTTTGGGCGATAGAGGATGTATTCTTCTAAAACACACAAAGAAGAGAACAAAATCTTAATAGATACGGTCGGAAACAATTAGAAATAAGCAAATTCAAACATTACTTAACATCATTTATTAAAGACAAACTTTATTTGAATTTATTTAATAGTTTACTTCCAAAAACGTTCCAGCGTGACCCTTATGGCGAAAACGGATTCCTATTATAATAGTAACTATAATCTATAAAGTTAACGACGATTAAGTACCCTAGTACCCTGCTGAATCCATCAAGCAACAATCGATAGTACTATACGAATAACGAATTCTGCTAAACTGAACAGTGGGAACAAATTGCGCTGCATTTAAAAAAAACTTTATAACCTTAGTATCCGTCTTCTTGTCTTTTTCACTGTCGCTGAACTCGAGGTCACTGCTGCCGATGTCAGAGAAGGTCCAGTCACAGTCAGTATCATCACAGCTGCTGTCAGCTTCCTCTGAAGCATTTTAGAGAGCATTTACAAAAATGACAGTCATGGTGCATAGGGTGTATGGGTTGTAGAGTAATATCATTGCGCTACCGTGAGTGCGCGAATGTATGTGCGTGTGTTTGTGTGTGGGTAGTTGTAGTTATGTGGTGCTGAATATTATATATTTTCTTTCAAAAATAAAACTCAGCAATGGGCTCTATGCACAAGTCGGCGCGCGATAACGGCATGGTCACGTGTCGCAGGAAAAACAAAGCGGTCATGGCTTCTTTTAGCTCTCTTGCGTGTACTCCAATGCTGACTTTACCGACATTTTGGGATATTGTGATGTTTTGAACATAGCACATTCGTGCAATAATGATTACAGACAAATTATTATCAGGGGACAGGCTTTTTTTAAAGAGCGATTTGTCACTGACATTCAGTTTAGAGTTCATCAATATTTCATCTTTCAGTGAAAATCGATGAAAGGAAATGTTCTTTTCTTTGCATAAAGGTTTTACGTCGGAGTTAGAGCATCCAAACGAATCACAGTACTTCACCATTTTCAAACTCGATCACGCTGTGTTATTACCGCAGCACGTGACCGCCACGCCTTTGTGCATAGAGCCCATTTGTGCAAACTGGCAATATATTATATTTATATTGTATAACCAGCATTATACCAGCAGAAACTCTCTATCATCATCATTTGTAATAACCAATACAACAAATTACTCCTTCGGATGAGAGTATAAACCGAGGTCTAGTCTGTGCACTCGCGCACTTCCATCGCATGGACCTTAAAGATCCTGACGCACATGTCCTAAACGGGTGAGTGCCGGTTACACAAATACACCCAGCACGCACTAGGTCCCTTCTCCCCACACTCGTACGCCCAGGATTGTGCTCAGTTGTCTGGGCGTCAGACTATGCACCAAAGCCTTCAAGTGGATGCATCGGGCGGCTTCCAAAAGCCTTCAAGTGGACGCATCGGGCGGCTTCCCAAAGCCTTCAAGTGGACGCATCGGGCGGCTTCCCAAAGCCTTCAAGTGGACGCATCGGGCGGCTTCCCAAAGCCTTCAAGTGGACGCATCGGGCGGCTTCCCAAAGCCAAGTGAGCGCATCGGGCGGCTTCCCAAAGCCTTCCAGTGGATGCATCGGGCGGCTTGAGTTAGATCCTGTATAGGCCAGCGCTTTAAGCAGCTCTTGATCTTAAAAAGCGCAGTATAAAAACGATTAAATAAATAAAATTAAATAAACATGCTCAGAACACTCACTTGTTCCCGAATGTCGCCGCCTCTTGTCGCCCTCTCGAATGATGCCCAGCTCTTTGCCGTATTCACTGCCATACCAAACAAGAATCTCAGTCCCGGCCTGCAATAACAAATGAACACAATGTGGCACAAGAAAACGGCATCTGTGTTTTAAATCTAGAAAGCAATAAGTGACTAATTACTAAATTTTCAATCCATTCTAGAAGTGTGTTTGAAAACAGCGCTGATCACTGTTGTCTTCACATCAACGCGACATATATATATATAGATCATTGTTGTACATTTACAAAAGGCCAATAAGTGACAGCGAGTGAGAGATGGTTCGGTTAGGGTGACCAGTACCCCACAGCTCCAGGTTTGAGGGCTCAAAGTCTGAGTATCCCTTTTATTTCAGCAGCATGAAACAGATCTAAATCCTATACTAATGACCATCGTTGCAGATAAACCGCATGGTTTTGCTATTTCTCTTCGTGCTAATCTTGTTCTAAATTGAAGATGTTCACACTGTATTAGGCTGTCGATCATCTTGAAATGCTTAAAAGGCTCAAAACTGGCGAGAACTGTAGTGTATAGGAACAGAAATTGCAGCCGAAAACAATTTATTTCAAGCCCCAAACACTATTTTATTCACTGGCTTTCTTCACAAACAATTATTTACAGGATTCCAGAAAAATAACAATGACGTTGAAAAAGTCGATAACACACTTCCCCTTGTAACTGCTTAACAAGAAAGCTAGCTCGCGGTAGTATGATAGAAGCAGAAGAAAGAATTAACTGAAAATCAGTTGGAGGTTATTATAGGACCGATCATTGGACACGAAAATAACGGATTTTCATCTTTGAATAGTGGCGAAGAAATGTGCCGCCATTTTAGAAATGTGTACTCGAACAACGCGGTTGTATTGCAAATGAGTTCTTCCAACTGTTTTGCAGAGATTAGATCTGCCGGAAATAAAAGACACAAACCCGACGGGCTATAGGATCGTATTGATGTGACGTCCTAGTTAGAAAAAACGTAGGTTTGTGACACACGGTATGCAGTGGTTAGTTCTTCCTTAGCAGGTGAAACAACAAATATAAATTATCATTTATATATTAAGGACTGCCAAATCCCATTTCCCGGTTCCCGGGGCAAGTAAAAAGTTGCCGGGAAAGACAAATCATGAAAGTCACTTGCCCTGGGGTAAGTTAAAAGCTGTGAACGTAAAACAACACAACTTGATCATCGGCAAGGAATCATGTTTACTTTGATCTGTGTAGTAGCTTGTGGAAGGCTGGTTCGGAATTTTGACGTCACACGCTAATACCATATATTACAGTGGATTTAATTGGTCAATTACTCAACCTTCAGCCAATGACAGCGCTAATTTTTATCAATAGTGGGGCGATACATCACAGAACATTTAATTGATCAATTGTTTAAACTTGCCCTCCAATGACAGCACGCCTTTCAACTCAATTTTTTGTGGAAGTGTGTTCGCGCTGAAAGCCAAAATGTTGCTTCTAAAATTTGAATTTTCCAGCAGCTGTGACAAAAAAGATTTAAAAAAAAAGTTTTTTGCTTTATGTGGGCAAGTACACTTTTGAGTGTGAAAGTAATTTTTTGAGTGGGAAAAATAAATATGACGTGTTTTTTACCAGGGGCATGCTCTTGTTAAAAAAATTTGTTTACGACGGATTTTCCGCCCCAAAGAGGAAGTTTTCATCCCTGCAATTTCTGTAAGTAGGACTCCCAACGGGCAGAAATGGGGAATGAAATGGTGAGAACTATAAAATCAAAACACAGAATATAAGATTATACACAATTTGATATCACTTGCAAACAATGCTGGGCGCTTTGATTTACTGAATCTCCAGAACACTGTAACGCGCCCTGCTGTGCGTTAACTTGTGAGAGGTAAACTAATTAACTACTCTCCTATCTGTACGGGGATCGGGCCTTAACTAAAAACAATCATAGTCTATAAAATGAACAAAGCAGAACAGGTCTCCCTGCCATCCAAAGACACTACCATTTAAACAAGAAACCAAATTCAATTCCACAATGCATTCATGTTGACTGTCTTTTAATAACCTATACTTAATACATTACAATCATCAAACATAAAATTGGCATGCACGTATAACCAACAAAAGAAAGGAGTTTCAATAAGTTTGTGTTCTTACCTCATCGTCGAAATCTTTGTACACTTCACTTCCCGAAGGATCTACCTTTACACTAAGCCTCAAAAATAAAACTTAGAAATTAGCATTAGAACACTGCCAGATCTCTGGCGTAGGATTAGTTCCTAGACTCTCATTTTCGACTCCCTCTATCTCTCTAGAATTGTCTCTAAGCAGGATTCCCCCCTTTCTTATACCCTAACCTACTCTGCTACATTGTCCAATCACATCTACCAGTGCTCATTGCCCTCTCCACAAAAGGCAGTCCACTGAGTCTATGTCACCGACCAGTCTCTCTGTCTAGCAGTTTGCACCTATCCCCTACTTGACAGGCTCAAAGGCAAGCCTTGCTGGGCTCTAGATACCGTCTACCGCATTGTTAATTGACCGATAGCATCCGCTCCAGCATGCAATAAACAGGTCCGGCAGCCCGGTCCCGTCCAGATAAACATTTCGGTATAGCTTACAATAAACATATCCAGCATGCACCCTTGATCCTATCCTAGTTTAAAGCATATGCCATCTACGCAAACCTTCCCTCCTCAGCCCGAAACAAACATGTCTGGCATGCAGAGGTGCCAACCCCCTAATCTTCTTGTCAGTATTTCCGGACCCGTTTGTCAGTATTTTTAAACACTTGTCAGTATTTTTTTTTCGCAAAACCTAGCCTATGACACTATAAAGTAACGACAGGCTTCCCTCTGAAACAGAAGGCTATTTTCAATCCTCTAAAATCACGATAAAAATCAGCATGTTGAACACCACACTTGTTTTACTCTAAAATCACCATGAAAATCAGCTTGTTGAACACAGCGACGTTCATTGAGTGCAGGAGTACTATTATGAGACCAGAAACTGGTACAGAAGCACCGCTGGCAAAGATAACTGATCGGCAACTTTTCCTCCGTATTTTTATAAAAGCTACCGTATTTCCGTATTTAATTCACTTCGCCGGAATTAAATACGGTCAATCCGTACTGGTTGGCACCTCTGGGCATGCATGGGGTTTCTTGACCATACCGTGTTCACAAGTACGTAAACATTTATTTTTCTGTTCTCCCGTGACCAACATTTTTCAAAGGTTACAACATACACATGTACTTACTGCAATATCTCGATGAGCCCTGTAGTAGATTTCTCCACAGTTCTGATACGCAGTGACGTTCTGCTCCGCGATGGAACGAGCGCAGTTGACGTACCTCATCCAATTAGCAGTCTTCGCGTTTTGGGCGTCCACAAAATGACTGGGATTGTCGCCATTACAAACCTTAAAATATTAAATTCAAATAAAGAATCAGTACAAGAGTTGCAAGACACAAGATACAAGAAAACTTTATTATCTCATTCTGCGAAATTAAGACATGTTTGCAGGCAGTTAAAGGAAATCACCAATCAATTAAAAAAACCATAACACGTGTGCCCTACACAGTTGGCATTTCACATTCTTAGTGGACATCTATACATCTACATATCTAGATCTCATTCTCCTTCTTGCTTATATTAATGTACAGATAACAGGTTAAAAAGTTCATTACATTAAAGTAAAAGACATTCATGTTGTATTTTAAAAAATATAAGATCATACAAATCAATTCTAATGACAGAGATAACTACACAAACAAAAAGAGGAGAATTTATATTTTACAAACCTACACAACAACTGTCATTGTACAAATTAGCACCTACTGCACATGCGACAAGTGATTAAAAGAAATCATATAAAGAAAGGCACTCTCACTTTCTTACACACACACACACACACACCTACACACACACACTTACACCCCCACACGCACCGTCAAAAATCATGTATACTTATTCAGAAGTTAGATCGACTTTGGTACAAAGCTGCACTTGGCTCTAACAGTGGAAAATTTAGGCACTCGAAAACGGCGAGCAGATGGTAAAACTGTATGATGTTTTGCAAGGAAGTGTGTGGTGTCTCTCGCAATCTTCTTAGCCTTTCGCACTACACGGCACTCATACATCTCAGTCAGACTCTTCTGTTTCTCTCCAATCACTTTTCCGCACACTGTCACGACTCTGTCAAGCACATTCTTGTTCTTCACATTTAGACCTCCATACCAGCAGAAAAAGCCAAATGTTAAAACAGATTAAAAAAAAATCTGTAAAATGTACACAATACAGGCTGACTGATGCCTAAGGACCGCAGTTTAAAATCACTAATTACGCAGCTATCAAAGTTGATAAATGTTATCTAAAAACAGCGACATGACACTAGCACTTGTGGAAATTGCAGTGGGATTGATAACAAAAAACCACTATATTAAGGACACTATCCCATTTCCGACCTATCTGCCCACATTCAACAGTATCCAAATGCATGAACAATGACCGAATTAGTGACGAAATTTGAACTATAAAAGAATAAGAACGATCGGAACAAACATATTTACCTGCCAACAGTACCCAGAAGCATGAGCGATTTCCGGGTCAGTGACGATGTCGCCTTGGTACGGACCGAACCTGGACCGTGAAGGAAAGAACTTGGTGGTGAACACACCCAAGCCTGCATTATGAATAGACGATTCTTTTACCTCAAGACCGGGCGGCAACGTCTCCAGCGCTCGGTTCCACTTGCCACGCTTTTTCACCTCCACCTGGAATACAAATAACATTGGTTATAACGATTTTTTTTCACAAGTCACAGAACAAGATGACTAGCTTCTTCGCCTAGTTAATATAAAAGTTCTGAATACCACAGCGACTCAACCAAAGCTTTTCAGATTTTGAGGTTAGGTCAGCCAGGCTAGCTATAAATAGCTTTGCCGATGCTTCCTTTCACTGGAGGGGGGGGGGGGGGGGGGTGCAGGCAAGCTATAAATAGCCCGCAGCATGCAAAACGCGGAGGCACTGAAAAGTGCTGCTCACATATGAATTGATCTGGTGTGATACTTGTGCAAATAAAAATCAATGTTATTGTTTTAACAACTTTAATTTCCGTCGACTGTATATTGATTTGAACCGTATTATTAATCCAAAATTGTTCATATTAACAAGGTGCAAAGTGTGTCAAAAACGTAGTAATTCTTTTATGTAATACTTACTGGTGTATCTTCAACAACAAGCAGAGGACCATGTTCTGGACAGTCACCTTCATGTTCCATGTTACATTCTTCACAGTCTGAAATGTACACAGAAATTAGATCCACTGCAGATAGGACACAGACGGCTGTTAATGTTTCCTTGCCTTACACAAGAAATACAACGACATGACAGAATATGACTTGTTCTCTGGTCTACCGTTTTGCATTTAAACATGTAGAAAACAGAAGAAACTCATATTATAAGCAGTGTCTCTCTGGCACAGCTCCTAAGTAAGTACTGTCGGTAAGAAACATTTAATAAACCTAGATGGGCAAGCTTGATAACAAAGACATCTACTCATTTATAAAAGGAGCGCAGCAACAAAACGTACTGGCCAAAACAGCAAATTATTATGTGCTAAGGGCTTTCATGTAGTCCCTTCGCTAATCCTGATTTAACTTTTAAAGCAACATCTTCTTACATGTCCTATATTGTACTACTTCTTACCTGTGGTGTCTTATAAAATATCCAGACAATTAAAACATCCATATTATTCAACAGGGCTCGACAGTAATTTCTTTTTACCTGTCTGACAGAGGTTGTCAAATACTTTACCTGTCACACAACATTTCCAGCCTGTTGAAATGTTCCTTACAATTTTGATGAACACAAAAAGTAAGATATTCAAGCGAATTATATTGCAGCATTTTTGTGTTAATCGTATTTTTATTTTTTATTTTATTTTATTGATAGTTTATGTTGGAATAGACCCAATGTTTCCCTGCGTGTCGTAAGAGGCAACTAACAAGGGTGATGTCAGCACAGCATCACAGGGCGAAAGTCTTCTTCTACACAGAAGTCACCGACCAGCACGGAGGAACCTCACGTTGCTACAGGTTCAACGAAAACGTGCTCAGGGCCAAGGCGAGCCACACTGTACTCGTGGATTTCGGCTGTGGCCAACAGCTTGGAGAGGATGGGGCCCTGTCAGGTCTTTCTTGCCCAATACACACCGCATGATATCCTGCAAGGCACGGAGCAAGAAGGCAGAAAAAAGGGGGACAGAAAAAGAGGTGGGAGGACAACATTCGAGAATGGACTGGCTTGACACTGAGCGAAGCCATGAGGGTTGCTGAGGAGAGATAAAGATGAAGTACGCTGGTTAAACGATAATCTGTGGTGCCCCAACGACCTTCGAGTTACGGGATAGGATAGGATAGGATATGATTTTTGTATTGCAGCACATTGCACATTCAAACACTTTTGGTTGGCAAAGTCACGTAAAGTAAACAAAAACAAGTGGAAACAAAAAGTTAACATCCAGCCCCTGCTTTGTTCAGGGCACGGCTGCTTTTTGCTCCGTCAAATGTTTGCAACACCTTAGATTCACTACTGTTTAAGTGTTGCGTGTGAAGGCGTAGCGGTCTGTTTTCAGCTTTAAGCTAAACCAAGATCATTGACGCCGACTGACTTGGCAGCTTGTCGCGTCGGTTGTGTCGAGCCCTATTCAATCATGCTCAATGCAGCTAAATTACTCTTTAATATTATTAAATATTAAAACATTAAAAACAACGGAAAATACCAAATAGAACCGAGTATGCTACTCACAAATGAATTCGTCATCGTTGGGCACCTCAAGTTTCATATAGTTGGTGTCTGGTCGTTTTCTAAAGCTGTACACATGTGGCTCTTCATCACTCTCATGGGATTTCTTCTGTTTCACATGTCTTTTGGGCTAAACAATAAAACAGACCATGGCTAAGCAACCAATATGTGAGGAAGCTAGAGTTTCCGCGTGACTAGACGCAATGTGTCAAATAAATGTTGAATTACATAATTACATGCGTTTTTGCGAATATAAATGTACTATCGATCATCCAAAGAAAACGTATGATGTTGAAAGTGGTTTAAAAAGTTTTTTAAGTTTTTGCATTTCCAACAATTGAACAACTGCATGGTTTTAACATTAACTAGGTATTTGACGGAGATTAGAAGATGGTGCACTTGCCTTTGGAGCGTTCGATCCTTTGTTGCTGGTTTCCGAAGTAACAGTGGCTGATGGCGGACGATATGGCGGACAAAATCCATTTTTAGCTACTGATATTAAATCAACAAAAACAGGTGAATTTGTAACAAAATTAAGTTGTCATAATCTGTATAGCCTACTTCGATTTAACAATCACACCTTAAGTTTCAAAGACAATTTATACATGAGATTTTTGCGACTTTTAATTCACATTGAATTTCATTTGTGCAAAAGCGTTTAACTTCTGATCAATAAAGATTTGCACTGGCATTATAATGACCATAATCACTGACAACGTTTTCTAAGGAGGAGGGTAAGTTTTCAAAAGATATATACAAATACTAAATAGATTATTGTTCCAACAGATAAAGCTTCAAAAATATAGATCTATTAATCTACTATAAACTCCATGATCCAACACATTGGGGTAATCAAATACTCACCGTGTTTGCGTTTGGGCTTCGGGCGCCACTCTTCGTCAGACTCAGATTCTGACAAGCCTCGAAACTGAAGTCTCCTGGCGCGCTTGGGTTGCATAAATTCTGGTACACTTGCTGGAAGACCTGTTCCAATACAATACAACACAACTTTATTACCCCAAAATGAATTACAGCAGGCACAAAATCACATTTTAAATTCAAACATATTAAGACTACACAGTAATCCGCGTTCATCCACATCGTACTCATCATAAACATTATTCAAACTCTCTCTCCCCCCCTTCCCCCCAGCGTTTCCCATTACGCACATATGTGCGTAATTCACGCATAAAAATCGGAAGATGACGCAAAGATTTTGATTAAGAGGGTCCCACGGACGCACACGTTGTTGCGCCCAGCGAAAGTGTCGTACCCAGAGCTGCCAACCACTACGGAATTTCCGTAGTTTACTCCGGAAATGAATACGCGGCTACGGAGCTACGCAAATCGAAAATTTACTACGGAAAGTCAATTTTCGACGATAGTATTACAGTTTTAACGAGTTTTATTGAGCGCCTGTGCCTCCCGTAGCACCTCAAGGTCACGGTCATTCGGTTTACGTGCACGGAGTAATAGATCACGCTCCCAGTGCATGTTAGGAAATTCGACCAATCACCGTGAAGTGGTTTTGCAAACGGCCAATCGCTGCACAAAACCTCGACCTTTCTGTGACACTTTCGTTTCCGGGTCACTTTCTACACTGCGAGAAGAAAAGTTTGTGTGCGGCTTATTTTGAATCCGTGATGCCAAAAAGAAAGAAAACTAGCGATGAAAGCCCAGAAAAAAAGAAGAGGACAGCAAATCAAGAGTACAGGAAAGAGTATTCTGAAAAAATTCCGTGCCGTGCATCACTGCGTCATCGAGATCAAAACACAGCGTGTATTGTACAGCGTGCTTGGCAGATTTTAGCATACAACATGGCGGCTTCCACGATGTGACGCGACACGTGAATGGCAATCGTCACAAAAGTCGTTGCCCTGATCCAGAAAAGTTAGTCCCTGTTCAGTCGGTAGCCACCTTCTTCCAGCCCGATATGGATCTCTCAATAATTCGTGCGGAAACACTCTTCACGACCTTCGTTGCAGAGCACAATTTGCCTGCGTCGGTAGCAGATCACTTCAGTAAGTTAGTGAAGGCAATGTTCCCGGACTCCCAAGTTGCCAAGAGCTTTGCATGTGAAAGTGCAAGGCTGCCACCATATTGGGCCTTGCTAAAGACTAGACATGTTCCCAGAGAGAGAATAGAGCAAGTTCAGTAAATGTGGAGTATTGTATGAAGTGTGTCATCTTTCCTTGCAACTGTGCTTGTTTAGTAGTGTGTGTGTATATGCATGTCTTCGTTTAAAAAAAAAAAGCGAGGACGTATGGCTACTGAAAATGTCATAAAACTACTGAAATTCAGAATTTTTGCTACTGAAAACTTTTTTGGGGGTTGGCTGCTCCCCCCACGTTATCACAGTGGACGTCGCTCACACACACACACACACACACACACACACACACACACACACCGGCATAGAGTTCTTGTGCTGTTTATTGACTGGTCAGCTGATATTGCACTATAAGACATTGATTGTATAAGCACTACACTTTATCTTATTGACTTTAGTCACATTTGTATGCACACATGGAAGGGACCCTCAGAAGTTTTAAAAGGACCCTCAAAATTTTCAACAGAGGGTCCCTTGGACCCCTTGATTTGAAGCTTGTGGGAAACACTGTCCCCCACCCCTCTTCCTCTCTCTCTCTCTCTCCCACACACAGACACCATGGTATAAAATTCCGTGCACCAACACACACACATCACAGCTGATTCACGCCAAGCAGTTGCATGTCTTGTTATCACAGGATATCGCACGCGGAGCACATTTGAGGGGATTATAATACATATATTATAAAAAGCAAATTAAATCCCAGGGGCGGATCTTTCCATTGTAGAGGGGGTGTGCACAGCTAATGCGAAGTGGCGTAGCCACAAGCGCGAGCCTGCGAAGCAGGCGAGTGTGCTAGGGGGGTTAATAATGGTTAAAATCTGTGCAATATGGTGCATTTTGGGCATTATTTTAAGGACTGAAAATAGTATTGTTTTGTGCTAAAAGTCCTCTTTTAGTCCCACCCCCCACACACACACACACAAACACCCCTCTGCAAACTCCGATGATAAAATTTACAATAGCAGAACATCTTGCATAAGGGCTTATACAAAGACAGATAAAGTTACTGCAAATAAAACAAGAAATAGCCACTCACATCAGTTTTATTCAAAACTGACCTGATGCATGTACAAGTTTGGTCACACACAAAAAAAACAAAAAAAAAAAAACTGGAGCACTAAAGATTAGAGGTGCACACGCACTACAGATTATGGTCATAACGAGGTAAGTTTCTACAGAAATCAGTTCAGTGTCTTTCACAGAAAAGGTGCAGATAGTGCTTAGAAATAAAACTGGATTTTTTTTGTTGTAATATTTCTGTAACATCTATCCTTCTCATGCACACACACTGTCTTCGCACATGGATCCACGACAGTTGCTCCTTGACAATTGCTCCTTGACAATAGCCCCTTAACAATTGCTCCTTGAGACATTTGCTCATTGACTAATTGCTCCTTACAAAATTGCTCCTCAACGTATTTCTCCTTGCAAAATTGCTCCTTGACCTTTTGCTCCTTGACCTTTTGCTCCTTGAACACTTATTCTTTTTTTTCTAATTGTTAAAATTGTGACCAAATAATATAGATGAATGAATAATGTTACCACTGAAGACAAATGAATTTTAAAACAAATTCTTGGAATTTTGCCAATGGGGAAAATTGCAGTTAATTCAGACATTTGACATTAAAACGAATTAAATCTCTCTCTGTATCTCTCACTCTCTCTTACTCTCTCTCTCTCTTTCTCTTAATTAACATCTATGAGTATGACGAGAAGAGAGTATACATGAAATTCACAAAGTATGTTAAAAATTGAATAAAATTCTCTCTCTCCTTCTCTCTCTCTCTCTCTCTCTCTGCATTTTGCCTCTGCAATAAAAGTCGTTTACAGATTGTAACAATGAGCAATGCTCTTCAGTACATCAACGGTGTCCCTACCCTGCTGACCTCGAACAACTGTTTTGATTCTGTCATCAAGTTTAACATGCTTCTTTCTTTTGGGTGGTGGAGGCTGACCACTCAGGATCTGAGTGATTGTGTTCTTGTTTAGCAGCTGTTCTTTCTTGATGCTGTCGACGAATTGGAATACATGAGGGAAATACGCTCCCACAAGTGACTGCATCCTGTTGTGCCATGCCTCTATGCTGTTGTTTGTCCGTGGAATGTCTGACATGGTGCGTTTGTACTGGTTCCACAGTTCGATGGAAAACATGGGAGAACGGCGTTCAGCTCCTTGCCATCTTGGTGGCCTCCCAATCCAGGTGTCTTCGAAATAGTCAACAAATGCTTCACCACCCTTCTCTGCCATGCATGTGACGAAATCCGGGGTTTCTGTTAGACGTTCAAACGCTCCAACCACTTGGTCAGTTGGAACAAATGCAAGCGCAGGAAGGCACCGCAACCACGATGCAAACAGACCGTTTTCTTCAGCATAGATGGTGGCTAATCCAAGCTGCTGACACTTCCTCCAGCAGCACCGACCCAGGTGAAAGAAGCAGCCTGTCACTACAAGCCCAGGGAACTCCTGTTCAAAAGCACGGATGGCAGCATTTTCAAAGTCACACATCAAAGTTGCTGGCGCAGGGTTCGGCTGCAGCTCCCGGAGAGCCTGCACACACGAAATAACAGACAACACGAATTAAAACAAGATTAACACATTAACATTGAGTCTAAACACCAATACGCGTCACTAACAGTTTTAAATGCGATAACAAGCTACAGACATTTAACGAGCTCGTGTTATAAAGGTTGCGGGTTCGATTCCCGGGTGGCCCGGACATAAAAATTGACTGAGCACTGGCCATCTTATTGTTGCTATCAGTCTGATGGTTGTTTCAGTGTATAGTGGGGTGGGTTAGGAGTTTGGGAATGTGTGTGTGTGTGTGTGTGTGTGTGTGACCATGTGAGAGAAAGAGTGTGTGTGTGTGTGACTGAATGAGTGACTGAGTGTGTGCGCCAGCAGGCTGCAAGTATGAAAGGCGCCTTGAATCGCCACGTACCACAAGATATGTGCGCTATATAAATCATTTGTTATAAATACATCAATACATTGTATGGATATACATGTTGGAAGATATAGAAACTACAAATATATAGAAAGAGAGTGTGTGTACCTGTAGAACACTACGATAAATTGTCGTTGCTTTCCCAGGCAGCAGTGCAAACACCAGAGGCAGCATGACTCCATGGCAGCAGCAGTGTATTGTGTACAACTGATGGAATAAAGAGGGCGTGACTTTAAATGTGCCATCAGCAAACCAGTGTTGACTTTCCGACAATAACCTAAGATTCTCGTGAGTTGAAAAAATCAGAATACGCTGAGGGCCAGGTACAGAATCGTGCAATAGAAAGAGCTCTCCATTGTCAAAGATATTGTTATCATCAGGAATAGTCAGTTCCTGCAGACTTGCAGGCAGTGGTGGGACCCGACCATTGCGGTTTCGCGTTCTCTGTATTTGTCTCTTTAGTGTCCTTTCTGTTGGCAAACGAGCTGCTGTGATTTCTGAAACGCCTGTACACTGACTGGCAATGATTGTCATCGTGGCTTCTTCCGTTGTAGATGCTTGTCGTTTGATGGCATCGACTACCTTCAGAACATTCTGGCGACACGTGTCTGGGGCATGGTTGTGGTCGGAGAGCTTCAATACTGTATTTCCACGGAGGTGGAGTCGCCCGGAACAGTAGTGTTATCGCTTTTGTTCACATACAAAAAAATCAACCGTGGGGTCATTCTTGCTGGTTTCCTTTTTGTTGTAAACGAAACCTTCGTAGTTGGCTTTAGGTTTGCCTTTTTCAGAACATTGCCAAGTAACGTGTCTGTCCATTTTCTTTTCAACTTAACAAAAGAATGACAATCCTTGTTTATAAGTTCTCATTCAAATTAATAAAAACTGGTCACTTGGTGTTGGCATATCGTGACTAGAAGTCACTTCTTAGCTCGTGACTAGGAGTCACTTCTTAGCTACGACATGCCAACACCAATCGTGACTAGAAGTCACTTCTTAGCTCGTGACTAGGAGTCACTTCTTAGCTACGACATGCCAACACCAATTGAACAGTTTTTGTTTCATATATTTTATTTTATTTTAGTCGGATACAATTACACCGCTGAAAACATCGAGGAGCAACTGGTCAAGGGGCAATTAGTCAAGTAGCAAGTGTCCGAGAAGCAATTGTCCAAGGAGCAATTACTCAAGGAGCAATTAGTCAAGGAGAAATTTGTCAAGGAGTAATTGTCGCGGAGCAACTGTCGGGGAGCAATTGTCAAGGAGCAACTGTCGGTACACCTTCGCGCATGTCCAACAGAGCATAAAAACAGAAACCTATTGTTCTATCAGTCTAACAGTGTCATAAACTGGCTCCCGATCCCAATGTCTGTTTAGTCTTGTCACGCTTCAGTTTGCTAACCTATTGTCGCACTTGGACTAGAACGACAATTACTTGGCGATTACGCAACATTATCAGAACTTTAACACCTTCGGGCCCTCCTGCTCTCATTGTTAAAGTGTTAAACATGTCTAACTACATGTGTCTTTATTGTTTTATATTCACACATTGTTAAAGTGTGCACAAGACTATGAGGAGCTGTCAATGATAGCAGTAAATTTCGATTATCTGTCTGTTTTAAGGACAACAGATGCGTAATATATCGCCACGATGGTGGGTGAAACATTAAAGATAAGCAAAATGTGCGATTTGACTGGTCTAATCTTGTGTTCTAAGGTTTAATAGGCCTATTAACTTTACAAGTAACAATTAGCCATTCCAGGCCACAGATAATCATATCCATTAGTACAATTGTCTCATTCCAGCCCACAAATGCAGTGCTCACCTAGTCTTGTCCAAGAAGGCAGCGAGGTAGTAGTGTTGCCATTCTTGTCTTGAACCGAGCGCTGAATGCGTCCACAATTGCCTCTGGGTTTACATGAATCTGTCTCTGCAGTCGCATGAGGGCCAGTCCATTCAGACGCTTTTCACTCATGGTCGATCTCAGGCAGGACTTCAGGAGCCTTAGACTGCTAATGGCTCTCTCACAGGACGCCGTGGTGACAGGTAGAGAAGCAACTAACATGAGCATGACATAAATGTTCGGAAAGAACAATGAACTGCACTGCTGCAAAGAAGCAGTAACAGTTGAAGGAATCGCCTGCTGTTTGTCTGCTGCTGTCCTCCACTTAACACACCAGCGGTGGAATTCTGGTAAGGTATCATGTGGGCTGGCAAGTCGGACTCCCACAACTCTATTAGGCGTCTGATGCCCTCAGGAAGCTGATGCTGTGGGCTGTCAATACGGCAGCTTGGTCTGCCACAAGCTTGAGCCCACCATGCGCACCTCATTAGCCCCGGGGCACACGCAAGTTGGCTTTCTGGGCTCAGTGAGACTTCGAAAAAATTTGCGAAGGGCCCGCTTGGCCCGCAAAATAAGTTCTTCTCAGCTCTACTCCAAGTCACTTGTTATTTTCTTTTGCAAGGGAAGCAACCCACAAGTGCCCTAAATTTTTGGACAGGCCAACAGAGCTGACGGCGGACCCGTTAATTTTAAGTTTAATACTACTGTTACACTTCCAATATCCTCAATATATTTAAACCTCAGGCATGGCACAACATGCGCATGATCTTTGCAATAATCACCCAAAAGTACGGCTCTTGTCGCTTTGGGAAGCGAAAAGACGCAGAAGAAAACGTCGACGAAAGGAAAGAACAAGGAAAAGAGAGAAAAAAGAAGTATGAAGAGGAAAAAAGATCAAGGAACTACAATGAAGGGTGGAAAAAAAGATTTCCATGGCATGGCCTTGAAGTGAACGAGGACGGCCAAGAAGTGTTATTCTGTGTGCCGTGGAAATTCAATTGTTTTTATTTTAAATTATCAGACAAATTGTACTTTCTACTTATTATATTGTCAATAATTCTTTTGTTTTTTGTTTGCATTATTTTTCAAGTTGGGCCCCAAAAGTTGCTTGTGGGCCCTCAAATTTTTCAATCAAGGGGCCCGATGGCCCCCAAAGAAAAAAGTTAATTTCTAGCCCTGATGCGCCACTTCAGAGTTCCGGAACCGGCTACTGAACTCTGACAATAAGTGGTCCAGGAAAGGCACGGCGATGCTTCATCTGAAGTATTCCTGTGCTGTGTCTGCAGGCTGGCTTGGCCTCTGTCATTGTCACTTGTTCATTGATGCTTTATTCAAGTGTCTCAGCCTCGATGAACCAGACTGTGAATGTGTCCTCCAGGTCAGCGCGAATGTCGCTCAGTGCAGTGGCCACTTCTTCAACGTGTGTATATGCTTCGATTATGTCCCTTGTTTTCTTTTGAAGACTCACTGACAAGGGTTTGATGTATCTTAGGCAGTTTCTTGTGGTGACAAATGAAACCAAGAACTCACTGCTTGAGATTGCTACCCTCAGACCTCGACACTTTGTCAGTGTATCACTGTCCCACTCACTGTCCCCAGTTTCCATGGCAGTCAGGCACTGGTGCACATAGACGAAGAGATGTGTCAGCGTCTCAAACGAACTGTGGGTTTCAATCCACCTCGTACGGCATAGGTATACCAGCTTTTGCTTTCTGGTGACGTCACAACCATCCAGAATGTGCTCAGGCGCCTTTGCCTCTTTGGTGAGCGCGAAGAAGAGGGCAACCTCTCTCATAGTGCCATACATGTTTCTGATGCTATGCACAGCACAAGCTTTGACGATACAGAGACTAAGGCAGTGGGCGGCACAATGGAAGTAAATGGCCTTTTGGTTCAGCTGCATTATGCCTTAGAAGCGCCTTTCAGGCGTCAGAAGTACGTTTTAAATGTTACAATTAGAGCTGAAAACACCCCTAAAAAAACTTATCGACGGCTTGAGAAGATCATGAACGCTATTTAAGCGAGGCAAAAATGCTTTTTTTTCCGAGCGAATGTCCGAGTGAAGAGTGTTTACTATTTCGGGTAGAATCGTATCTAAATTTAGCACATCACCAACTGAAAAGTTAGCTAGAAGTTCATTAATAACAAAGCTTCTAATTCGTAGCGCTTTGCTTTAAAAAATAACATCATACAGATTGTTTAAATTAAAAAAAAAATGTGAGTGACGAATGTTTGTGACGCATTTTATGCAGTGGTTACTTTCCTTGTTTCACTATAAAATCATCAATCATGGTTTGTCCATTGTCCTCCCCCCCCCTCCCCCTCCCACCGTCCTCACACAACACTTAAAATGTTTGGAGTGAAAAAAAAATCCTTAAAATTGTAAAATGGAAGTGCGCCCATTCCTTAGATTTATTGCAAATGGAGAGCCCTGAAAACAATTTACCCATAAATAAAGACCAAATTTGAAACACGCATGCACTCTCCTCACTCAATACAATACTTTACCAACAAAACAGCAAAGCTTAATAACTGATCAAATGAAGTGAAAAATCATTGTTTTCAGAGGTGGGAGGACAACATTCGAAAATGGACTGGCTTAACACTGAGCGAAGCCGTGAAGGTTGCTGAGGCCAGGGAATGATGGGGTACCCTGGTTAAACGATCATCTGTGGTGCCCCAACGATCTTCGAGTTACGGGATAGGATAGGATAGGATAGGATAGGACCATAAAACTAGATTAGGAATAGTTATGTAGGTTTAGGATTGAGTTTCCTGTGTGTAACCTCTTTTTTGCATATATAAGAGATTTCAATTCAGTTAGTACAGATGCATAAAGTCAATGCAATGCAACAGCGGAAGAATTATGGTGTTGCTTACCAAACCTCTTCATCATTTCATAGTTCTCCCTGATGGACCGGTAGCGAGTTTTCTCCATTTCGCTTATGGACTCCCATTGCTCTTTCGTGAAAAACTCCTCAATCGAGTTTGGCACAACAAGGTTGCTAAAGTCCGGAGTTTCCTGAAAATTAGAAACAAATGGAGCTGATTTAAACTCAAATAAGAATTCGCCCCAAATCGCCTGAGAATACGTTTCTCCTAGCAACAAAAATGTAATAGATAGCTGATTGTTATGATTCATGTAATAGATAGCTGATTATTATGATTCGTTTGTAATAGACAGCTGATTGTTATGATTCAGTACGCTGGACCCTATAAACACTGATCTATGTTATCATTCGTGTAATAGGTAGCTGATTATTGTGATTCATTTATTGACAAAGTGAAATGGAAGCACACTCTACCTTCATATAGAACTATACTGATTACAAAACGCAGATGAATACTGTGGTGAATAGCACTGTGAGAGACGGAGGGGAAAGGAGGGAGGGCAAAAAAAGCCGCTCACCCCTCCCACACCCCAGCTCCTTGCAATAAAATAATCAAAGAACAAAGACCCTCGAATTTTCTAAAGATGCGTGATCCAAACATAGGGCTTTTATTCATCCAATAGACATTTGAAGCTGTCCTTTTCCAACCATAGTTGTGTCCTCTCTATCAAGCGCACCGCATATTGCCTGTACTATTGCTGTACAAATGTCTCAAAATCATTTTTTTTTAAAAGAAAGAAAACAAATCAAGAAAGATGTGTGTTACTTCGCAAAGTTGATCAATCATCAATATCACGGAAATGAGGTCCAATGTCAGCGGACCATAACTTTCAGTTTCGAGAAATCGGGAGCCATTGGCGTACATGGTGATAAACAGCTTTGTATCGATTGATATTGTCAACAAATCTACTCACCAGATTCCAATCTTTCAGCTTGGAAAGGGCCATCTTCAGCAGACAGTTCACAGTATCAGCAATGACGGTAGAACAATCTTTGGTATCATGTAGGCCACGGCAGGTCGATGTAATTCTGTCCTGCTCCTGGACATGCAGTTTACAATTATTTTATTATGACATCGAAACAAAACAAATTTGGTCAAACGACAGTGGATGGATTGAAAATAACAGTTGCACTTTTAGTTCCATTGAATTTTGATATTGTACTTACAAAACCAATCGGTAATTCTGGCTATAACACAGTGACAAAAACACGGCAGCGTTTATCAGCAGACGACATTTTGCAGACGGCACTTTCATGCGCATGCGCAAAATAGGCCTAACTCTCAAAGTTGTTGCGCGCACTGCGTTCAAAGCAGTAAGTGGGCAACGTTCGAATGAATTGTTTTATGTTCTTGTCGAAATGTTTGTGACGTTAGTTGCACCATAATTCGTAGGCCTAAGTATTTATTATGTCCGTGCCGTGTTTATGAATGTCTTTTATTTTCAAAACCTTGTTTGGTCGATGACATATTTTTGGCAATATACTTCTGCACTTTTGAAGAGATGAAGGGAGGTGAAGTGAAGAGAAAAAGAGGTGGGAGGACAACATTGGACAATGGACTGGTTTGACACTGAGCGAAGCTATGAGGGTTGCTGAGGGCAGAGAAAGATGGAGTACGCTGGTTAAACGATCATCTGTGGTGCCCCAACGACAGAGAAAGATGGAGTACTCTGGTTAAACGATCATCTGTGGTGCCCCAACGACCTTCGAGTTACGGGATAGGATCGGATATGACTTTTACACACAGGAGTGGTATTAAAAACAGAATAATAATTGGCCTTATTCTGAAATGGGAGGTAACTCGTCTTTTTGTTTTGTTTTTAGTTACCTGGGGCTATCCCGGCGGACGTCATCATGAGCATGTCGTCTCAGAACACCAGGAAGGCACAGGCGTGTTAACCAACAAGAATGGGACTTGGGAGAGAATTAGTGGACCCCCCACAGGAAAAAAACGAATTACTATAATAAAATAATAATATGAACCGTCTGCAAAATATCACCTGCTTACACACTCCGCTGTATGATAATGCAATGCCGTCGGAACCGTAAGGGGTAAAGGATGGGAGGAGGAGGAGAGGAAGGAGAGAAGGGGAGGGGGGAAGGGGAGGAGGTTTTGTTGTAAATAGAAGACACTTGCCATTTTTTCTGAAAGGAGTGTAAAAAGCATGGCATTAGCAAAACGGATTCTTTGGAACATTATTTTTATAAATAAAGACCAACAAGCTAGCTCTTCTTTTCAACCTGAAACCCTACACAATCTGCCAGAAGGAAGGCGCAGATGGCGGTCCTCATCGCATAGTGCCAATCCCACACCACGCGCTGATCCTATCCTATCCTATCCAATCCTATCCTACCCCGTAACTCGGAGGTCGTAGGGGCACCACAGATGATGGTTTAACTAGCGTACTCCATTTTTCCCTGTCCTCAGCAACCCTGATGGCTTCGCTCAGTGTCAAACCAGTCCATTCTCGAATGTTGTCCTCCCACCTCTTTTTCGGTTTCTCTCTTCTTCTACCTCCTTTGCACTGTGCCTTGCAGGATGGTCTTTGCAAGGCCTGATGATCTGGGGACGTGGCCCTACCATTCGAAGTTTCCGTTTCTTCACCGCTGTGAGCAGGTGATCGTGTTGTCCAACGCGCTGGTCAATGCTAAAGACAAAGAGGAGGAGGAGGAGGAGGATGAGAAGAAAGACAGAGAAGAAGAAGGAGACAGACAGACACACATACAGTCACACAGACAGACACACATACAGTCACACACATAATTAAAGAACAACTTTATAGCACTGATTTCAATAAGACGAAATTATTCTTCAATTAAAAAAAAACAACAAAAAACAAAAAAAAACAACTGTGGCTTTTCTTTAAGACTTCTACTCACCCTGGAACCAAATTCCAACAATAAAACTATTTCAGAACATTTTAGTCTTTGAGATAACTCGGCTTTTTTTTTTAAATCACGGACTGGGACGATATTCAAGGAGCCTCTGATAAGGGTTTTGTCGGTCTGATAAACATAAACTTGCCATAATCCTCTATCTTGGAATTCATGGACCACCGATAGGCGTTATCAATGGCACTGTCGTACGATAAAGTTAGAGGCGTCTATCCGTACACATAACCCTCTATCTTGGAATTCACGGACCACCGATAGGCGTTATCAATGGCACTGTCGTACGATAAAGTTAGAGGTGCCTATCCGTACACATAACCCTTGTTCTCGGTACGATAACTTTGATTCAAAGATGAAAGCCTTCATTTTGATATGCTAAGACGAGTGAAGACCTGTGACAACAATAGCGTGGACGTATAAAAACATAAAACAATTTATGTTTTGCCACAATCGCCATTTTATCCAATGTGCGGTCGTGAGGACGAGAACGACTGTGACTACCCAGAGTGTTCAGGCTTCTTCCGCGACCGCGCGTCTCCTGGTTTGCCTTTATTCAAACCACCTGTGTGATGGCTGGACGAGGTGTCCTGAAGGCGACGACGAGCTGTTGTGTGAAGAGCAACCCTGTACCGCTGCTTGCCTGTGTCAGGACCTAGCTTTTGGGACGTGCAACGCTTCCCTCACCTCACGTACCTGGACGTCTATGGCTCTCACCTGACACCCGCTGATCTTTCCTTCAACCGCGACCAGGTATACCTGAGCCTGGGACTGTGCTCTGCAGTCCATTTACGCAGTGACGCTCCCAAATCCCAGATCTTTAAATCTCAGCCAGAATTAGCTGTACAACGTCACCATGAACGTGTTTCTGGCGCTGCAAAACTTACAGACTGCTTTCACTGGACCACACATAACCCCTTGCACACGCTGGACAGTCAACAGACTACGCAGAAACAGAACACGTTGAAACACGTCGATCTGACGTTCACTGAATTATTGTCCTTCAACGTGAAACCACAACGACTTCTTGTCACTGCAGCAGCTGAATCTGTCGCAAGCGGGAGTTAGTATGATCCTCAATGGTGGCTTACAGCCCGTTCCATCTCTGACTGAGTTGGACCTGTTGGGTTGCCCGGTAGAAAACTTCCCTCTTGCATTGTTTCAAGGATTATCCAGGCTGCGGAGTAGAGTGTCAAAACGGACACCTTCAAGCGTTACTGCGCTAGCATTCTTCCTGCAAATTTCGACATGAGTGTCTGCCTGACACCTCAAGATGAAATCTCGTCCTGCGAGAATCTGGTGCGGTCGGAAACCTATGGAGGCGATTATGAGCTTTTTGTCTGTCTTCTACAACGGCTTCTGTCTTGTCTTCAGGCTATTGGTTGCGAAAGAAGAGTAGCAAAAGATCGTTCAACATGTTCGTCAGCAGTTTGTCTGTTGCTGACTCCATCATGGGGGTGTACCTTCCGATCCGAATAAAAGATCTGCCAGTGGTAACACTGAAGGCACTCCACCAGCCGGACACTGTACAATAAAGGCATCTCACACAGGGGACGAGGCTATAGTCTTAATTGATCGAACCCCCGTTTACAAAAACAAAATAGAATATAAACATCATTATGAAATTTCAACAAAACACATGCATACAAAATGCCTACATTTGCTAAATAATATCATAGGAAACCCTAATGACCATTTGGCAGAAAGCATCCAATATTCCCAAGCTGACTCAACAGACCTCATACACAAATGAGGAGTTTTGGAAACGTTTTCAAGAAAAAAAAACGGTAGGTGATTGGTCTAGCGAAGAAGATAGTATAGTAAAACAGTGTAGGAATGAGAAAGAACAAAGCAGAAAGACAGCGACAGTGAGAATTTAAAACATTAAATTTTCAGAAAGTGGGGATACTATTAATACAGAATACCCCAGCACCCCCACGGGGAGGTCTGTCTCTGTGTCCCAAGTCCGTAGCTCTGTGGTAGAGCGTTGGCCTGGCACCTCCACGGGGAGGTCTGTCTCTGTGTCCCAAGTCCGTAGCTCTGTGGTAGAGCGTTGGCCTGGCACCTCCACGGGGAGGTCTGTCTCTGTGTCCCAAGTCCGTAGCTCTGTGGTAGAGCGTTGGCCTGGAACCTCCACAGGGAGGTCTGTCTCTGTGTCCCAAGTCCGTAGCTCTGTGGTAGAGCGTTGGCCTGGCACCTCCACGGGGAGGTCTGTCTCTGTGTCCCAAGTCCGTAGCTCTGTGGTAGAGCGTTGGCCTGGCACCTCCACGGGGAGGTCTGTCTCTGTGTCCCAAGTCCGTAGCTCTGTGGTAGAGCGTTGGCCTGGCACCTCCACGGGGAGGTCTGTCTCTGTGTCCCAAGTCCGTAGCTCTGTGGTAGAGCGTTGGCCTGGCACCTCCACGGGGAGGTCTGTCTCTGTGTCCCAAGTCCGTAGCTCTGTGGTAGAGCGTTGGCCTGGCACCTCCACGGGGAGGTCTGTCTCTGTGTCCCAAGTCC